>BSBM01000426.1:5940000-6275000 GCA_027924585.1 Larix kaempferi | reverse complement strand
CTTCTGTCGTCACCGTTTGGCAGCGGTTCTCCGTAATCACACTCGGCGATCTTAGTGCATTTAATCTGACACGTTTTCGATGGAACTTCCAAAGCATTGCCATCCCATCGTTCATTAATTTGATCGGCCCCCTGATTTGCCAACTCATCAGCCAAACAATTAGCGCTTCTCCTGACGTGTTGAAAAACAATAGAGTTAAAAACTCTGATGAGGGTTCCCAGACAGGTCACGCGCCACACCAGACGCCATGAGGTAGCCAATTTAGCAGCCTGAGTGCCATTTGAAAGTTTTATAGCAGTCTGTATGAGCATTTTCGAGTCGCCTTCCACAATAAAACTGTTAATACCACGCCGAGCCATGATACTTAAACCTTGTAGCAGAGCTTCACATTCCGCTACGTTATTAGTTTCATAGCCTAAGTTCCCATAGTAACTGAACTGAACTTGGCCCTGGTCATTTCTCACCACCCCTCCATACCTTGCCATACCCAGATTCCCTTTGGAGGCTCCGTCAAAGTTCATCTTGAGCCATCCCTGCTGAGGCGGTGCCCACTTCGACGGACTGTCTTGCATCTTGCTGCCAGAATTGTTGAAACCAATGAACGGAGGAAGGCCCATGATACCCCAGGTATGGAGCAATCTCAATTCATTATCCGGAACATTCATATCTTGTTCATTCCACCTGGTTAATTTAAGTGTTTCATTTATCTCTTGCTTGATATGCACCCAGACGTCTTTCTACGAGTTTTTTTTCCCCTGAAACAAGCGTTTATTTCGCTCTTTCCACACTTCCTAGAGGAGAAATCTCGGATAGAGCTGCCACATGCGATTCAAGATATTCCCTTGAAAAGGTTGCCTGTTCCACTGTCTCACAGTTTGCTCTGGGCTTGTCCTAACCCGGGAAGTTTTCCGAAAAAACCTAGCACCTTCATCCCACAAAGCTGTTGCAAAGCTGCATTCATCTAACAGGTGAGCAATTGTCTCACTGTTCTGGCCATAGAGAACACAGATGGATGGGCCCTCAAAACCATGCTTCACAATGTTGTCCCATGTCAGGATTCGCCCTCGTAAAACCAACTAGAGAAAGAGAGTGACTTTAGGCCAGAGTTTGGCCTCCCACAAATATTTCCAGGTATTATCTTCCATAGAATTAGCCAAGCGAGTCTGAAGGTGATACGCTTCTTTCATGGAGAACATTCCTTTGGAACGGTAGCCCCACCGAAGGGTATCCCTCCCCTGCTGAATCTTAACTTGCTTGTTGATCACAACTTCATAAACTTGCCTTCGTGTGTCTTTCCCATAGGATTTGGTCGCGGCTGTTATAATACGTGTGTTTGAGTCAATTTCTAGGATAAAGTGTTTCTGGACTCGGTTAACTTATAAATCTCTGCTTATTTAAAAAGAAAATTAAATTGTTTAAATAGAAGTAGATTGTGGAAGGTATAGATGTATCCCTACACGATTACGGGAAAAGTTACCTAATGCTATGTATGTGACAGTTTTAAATAAAAAATAAAATAAATATTTTGAAGAAAATTATACTTCATCTTAAAACAAGTTAATGTTGATTAGAAGTATTTCATTGTGTTACAGGATGAGGAGGTTTTGGCGTCCAGAGTTCAGCAAAATATAAATAGGATGTGGAAAAAGTTAACACACAAACCTCGGATTGTTGAGAATGCAATTAAATACCTAAATCCAAGGTCTTGGGAGGAATTGAAAACCATTGCGTTTTTTATATAACTACATTAATAATGAATGCTACCAAGGTACTCACAAAGATTCATTTTGTTTAAAGAGCATAATAATTGTGCAATGTTGCTTATAGAAATGGAAGGATATTCACAAACAGATTCACAACTCTTATTTAATTAAAAAAACCATTAACTTTTTAAAGATAAAAGTATAATTTTTTTCTTAATATTGATTTTATTTTTTATTTAATATAAATTTATATTTTAATTTATTTAAAAAGTATTATTTCTTTTAAGATAAAGTATAATTTTTTTTTAATATTGATTTTATTTTTTATTAAAATAAATCTATATTAATTTTAATTTATCTTTCATTACATCAAGATCAATGAAAAAATAGGAATGTCATGTACATAATGTTGCACAATTTACAGGTTACAATTCCCCATGCTTTGTAGTAAGCACATCATTACTGTTACATCATTACTGTTGGTGCAATGAAAGATAAATTAATATTAATATAAATTTATTTTAAATAAAAAATAAAATCAATATTATTAAAAAAATTATACTTTATTTAAAAAAAATAATGCTTTTTTATATTCAATAAATTTGAATTTAAAATAAATTTACGCTTGTTTAGATTTTATATATTATATATTATCATATATTTCAATCATATAAAAATAAAATTATACACTATTTTTTCATATTCATTTACAAAATAATGTTACAAAATCATTTTAACCAAATTAAATTTGTTTATAGTAAACAAGTGGGTAGATGGATAACAACAAAAATATAAAAATATAAGATTAAGAAATAATTTTAAGTATCCTTACATTTGACTAATTCATTAATTATTAAATTGTCATGAAACTATTTTTGCATGACTAATTAATAGATTGCTATGAAACCTACTATCAGAAACTTTATAAACCATACTATATGTACATGCGTCTATCTAATTGGACTCTTTGAATTCATATAAAACCATACTATACATACATGCGGCTATGTAATTGGACTCTTTGAATTCATGTTGTTCCACTCATTGTTAAGACTATGAAAACGATGTCATATTGTCTTTCAAAAAGAGAACATTTTTGAGGCGCGATTGAACGATACTCTAGGTCCAAGAGTTTTTAAATTGCCCCTATTAGGGCTGCTCGTATTTATTTGGCCACTTGTTTTTTCAAAGGCAAGCAGCGTATATTTTGCCCACCACTTTTTACTTTTTACTTTGATAGGCAATACATTTATAGTGCTGTCTTTTCTCTCTCTCACTCTTTTTATCTCCAGTCAACACTTAAAAATATAAATTTGTGAAGTTAATAACGCGCGTGCGTTATGTATATACAAAACGCTCGCGCATTTCGTTTAACATTAAGCGCGCCAACCAAAATATTTGAATTTAACTATAACGCGTGCATGTTATTCGAATTTAAATATAACGCGCGCGCGTTCCTGAGCACCTAATCACCCACTTCTCTCATGCCCGCGTGTCAGCCACAGTTATATGTGGTTGGTTCGGACTTACCAAACATGTGCTATGGAATTTACTGAACCATAGTTAATTAGACATTTCCACCATTTATCTCAATATGCCTGTTTTTCACTGCTCTCTACAGCATGACATACATGACAATTATTGAAGAAATTTTAGGCATAGATAGAATTTTTTATGCAGATTCCAAATATATAATTTAAAAAAAAAAGTTTGAGATTTTCTATTTATTTCATAATTTTCTTGTATCATCACTCCTTAAGTCAAAAAACATATTGTTGGTGTTTATTCCGTAAGTTTTTCATTTCACAACCATTTTAAAAAAAAATTGTATGCTGCACTAGTAGACACCGCCCTCTACATACTATAAAAATTCCAAGTCGAAATAACTGCATTAAGACATTTAAAGGCTGCACCCACATTTGACGTATCGTTCTCAAGGTTTAATCACTTGCATAATTAAAAAAAAAAAATTAACATTTAATTTTGGAAAAATTGTGCTTCACTAGTGCTACAAGTTATATACATGTCTACCAATTTTTGTAGCCCGAAACCGTCATTTAGGCACTGAAAGGATGCACCCACAAAAACATATACCTTATCATTTGCCCCAAAAAAAAAGTGACTGTTAGAAAAAATGAAATTTGACATAGTTATGTAAATTTTCAATACTTAAAACTTATATATTCGAAAACATGACTCAATTTGCTACGTTTCATATTTTTTACTCGATGCAAGATATCTTATGTAAGTATCTCAAAAAAACCAAGTTGAGGGGTGCCTGATTTTTCAGTTTTCTATTGCATCTAACACACCAAAAGTGACCCTCATTAGCTTGCACATGCCCTTAAGCATTAAAGGTGAAGGGTTTAAGTATTAAGGGCTTAGGTGCTTAGTGGTTAAGGACATAAAGGTTAGGGGATTGGTGGTTATTTAAGAGGTGAGGCCTTTAGGAGTTAGCAGATTTATGGGCTAAGGGATTTATGGCTCCGAGGTTAGGATGTTAAGGTTGATTTGGTTAAAGGTTAAGTGTCAAGGGGTTAAAGGATCAAAGGCTTGGGGGTTAAGGGCTTAATAGCTTCTAGGAGATAAGGGATTAATATTTTCTAGGGATTTATGGGTTTTGGGATTTAGGGATTATGGGTTAGGGGTTTTAGGGTTAGCGGGTTAACTAAGGGCTTAGGGGTTATGGGTTAAGAGTTTAGAGATAAAGGCATAAAGTGGTTAGCAAGTTTAAATATGTATGGGTTAGGAATTTAAACAAACATGGGGTTAAGGGGTTTTATGGGTTATGAGATTTAGGGTTTAAGGAATTTAGGGCTCAATGGTTAGGGGGTAGGGTGTAAGGGGTTAGGGGTTAAGGACCAAGCAGTTAAAGGTTTAATTTTCTCTAGGGGTTAAAAGCTTAAGGATTTAGAGATTTGGGCTTTAAGTATTATGGGTTAGGTTGTTTAAGGGTTAGGGGTGGAATAGGTCTTAGGGGTTAAGGGTTGTGAGATTAGAGGTAAAGCGATTAAGGGGTTTAAGGGTTAGTGGCTTTAAGTGTTAAGGTATTTAGTGCTCTAAGGTTAGGTTCTCGGGGTTTGTGAGGTTAGGCATTATGGTGAAGAGGTTAAAGGCTTATAAGGGGTAAACTAGAGCTTAGAGGCTAATGCACAAGCTCAAGCGAGACTTCCAAAGTCAAGAGATGAGAGATCAAACCCAAGGGAGAGAGATCAATAAAACATAGATCTCTCATGCAAACAAAGAGCGCACAAGAAAATGAAGGTTTCACTGGCACAAGGGAGGTCGTACATGCAAATGCAGTGTAGAGGTAAACAATTATTTTACCTCTATAGAGTAAACTACAACTTAGAGTCCAATGGTTAAAGGATTAAAGGTAAATAATTAAAGGACTTAAGGGGTTTAGGGGTTAGGGCTTTAGGGGTAAATGGATTTAGGGCTCTGGGGTTAGGTATTAAGGGCTTATGTGCTATGGTGTTAAGGTCTTATAAGGGGTTAAGGTCTTAGGTGTTAGATGATAAGGACTGCGAGGATGGGAGATAAGGGGTTAATTAACGGACTAGGGATTTAAGGATTATGATATTTATAAGTTAAGGGATTTAGGGATCGACTATTAGTGGGGTACGGTATAAAAGGTTAGGATTAAGTGTTAATAGGTTAAAGTGTTAAGGGATTATGTGTTAAGGGCTTAGGTGTTTAGGGGTTTAGGGATTTAGGTTGTTTGGGCCTTAGGGCTTATGGGTTTAGGAATTTAATTTTCTCCCTCCTCATTCCTCTCTCCACCTCCATAAATTTATGTCCATTTCTCCCCCCCTCGTATCCTCTCTCTCTCTCTCTCACCCCTTATCTCCATTCAACACTTAACAAATAGTTTATGTGGTTTATAACGCTAGAGCATTTTGTAACTCCAAAACGCTCTAGAATTTTGTTTCTCCAAAATGCTAGAGCGTTTTGGTTGACACTAAGAACGGGGATAAAAATTTGAATTTAAACAAAACGCGCGAGCGTTCCTTAACACCTAAAACATGCCTCCTCATGCGCTCGCGAGTCATCCACAATGATATGTGGTTGGTTCGGACTTACCAAAACTGTGCTATGGATTGTGGGCTGGTGAAAGCTAATGTTGGGCACTCATGACGCATTAGTCCCAATGGACTCCTGGAAAAACAAAAAACTGAATGTCAAAAAGCAATATTAGAGCTACCTACACAACTTTTTGGAATATGGCGCAAGATGATGAAACATAGACAATCGGATTACCTTCTGGAATATATAAACATTATTTATGGAAATTAAGTATAACTCCCAAAAAATGGGGTTCTCCTAAGGTTGGTATGTTATTTTTTTAAGAAAACATAATGAATATGTTTGCATTAGTTTCCTGGTTTGGTATGCAAATGGTGGAATTTTGTGAAAACAATTATATACAGGCGTAGATAACAGGTCGTTCTAGTGCAACGCTATTTTTCCTTATTTATTTATGTTAATTTTATTTTTATTTTTTAATTAAGGAAGTCATCCAAGCCCTAGAATGACTAGGTCGAGCGTTAGTCCTCAACATCATGGTCTTAACATAATAAATGAACTTTGTTTTTTTTTTAGGATGTAGGTCTTTTGTGTACTTGTGTGGGTTCTTTTCCGTTTTCAAAATAGGTGAGCCAATCAAAAGTTATAGATGAAAGAAATAACCTACTTTTTGTGTAAGATTGACGTTAGTGCAATTAAAATTAATTAAAAAATACAAACAAATAAAAGATTTAATAAAAAATTACATATTCGGAATCTACACACATAGTTCTACAAGTGTGTGCAATTTCATTAGCAATGGACCAGTGTAGCATACACAGAATCATGCTCGAAACATAAGAATTTATAGAATAAGATGTATTTTGTTATAATACAGTCAAAGCCACTTGGTTTGGCAACCCGAACCTAAAACCATAGCAGCCAAGTCATCCACTATGTTGGTGGGAAAGGAATTACCCGCCAAAACTAAAAAATTTAAATGGCGCAAGCGTGTTATTTTAAATGTGCGTACGCACTAATAGAGCGTACGCGCTATTTAGTAAAATCAGACCAAACCATAGCTCAAACACATATGCATCCATATAAAAATCCTATTGAATGAATGAAAACATAGGCATAAGAGTGATTGTAGTGTATGCATTTATTAGTATTCACATACACCTACCTACTTAGAGGTACTAGGGTGTTTCCTACTTCCATTTCCTTGATATACATGACTTACCCATTATTAACATTGATATTTTTCTCTCTTCATACAAAGATTGTTATGTGCTAGATAAATATCTATTGAGTCACTTTACCTTACCCTATATGCATGGATTCCTTGTGATGTCTAGTGCTTAAGTAGGGTTTGATATTGCCTCCTATTCAATATTATAACTTTAATCATTAGTTTGACGCTACTAGACCCTTTGGGGAACCCTCCTACTTACTAGCTTTTGTCTTGGGATCCAACCTTGTGATTTGGCCCATAGTTAGTTGGAGTGCTTAATTTTGGTTCATCAACAACATAACTCTAGGAATGATTAAAAGGGGTCACTCTAGGTCAAACCTTGATTCCCCCTTCTTGATGATGATGATGATGATGTTGATGATGAAGATGATGATGAAGATGATGGCCAAGATGAGGATGATGATGAGGAAGTGGGTGATAACGATGATGATGATGATGAAGATGATGAGGATGATGACGATGATGATGATGAGGATGATGATGATGATACTAATGATGACGAAGATGATTATGATGATGATGATGATCATATTCGTCATCATCGGCATCATCATCTTCATATTCGTACTCATCTTCATCATCATCCATCATGACGAAGATGATGATGATGATGTTGATGATGATGATGAAGATGATGATGATGAAGATGATGACGAAGATGTTGATGATGATGACGATGATGAAGATGAGGATGATGATGATGTTGATGGTGACGATGATGATGAGGATGATGATGATGAGGAGGAGGAGGAGGAGGAAGAGGGTGATGACGATGACGACGACGACGACGACGGCGACGATGATGATGATGATGAGGGTGATAAGGATGATGAGGATGATGATGATGAATCATGTTGATGATGACGAATATGTTGATGATGATGAAGATGATGATGTTGATGATGAATATGATGACCAAGATGATGATGATGATGATGATGACGACGATGATGATGATGATGAGGAAGAGGGTGATGACAATGATGATGATGATGATGATAATGAGGATGATTATGATGATTATGACGATGATGATGATGATCATATCCGCCATCGTCATCATCATCATCATTGATGATGATGAAGATGATGACGATGATGATGATGATGAGTACGAAGATGAAGATGATGATGATGACGATGATCATTAATGATGATGATGATGACGAAGATGATGATGATGATGATGATGATGATGATGAATATGATGACGAAGATGTTGATGATGATGATGATGATGAAGAAGAGGATGATGATGAGGATGATGATGATGACGAATATGATGTTGATGATGAAGAAGATGATGATAATGATGATAGTGATGATGGTGACGACGATTACGATGATGATGATGATGACGATATTAGTCATGATGATAATGATCATCATCATCTTGTTTAACGCATGCAATGTAGCCTAATCATGGTATATGTATCCCTCTATATTTGCTAGAGATACCCCACAAGGGTTATGTGTGGTGGTTTGAAGATGCATTCAACATCGTATCCTAAGAAGCTTCTTGAGTTGTAGGTGTTGTTCATGGTGCTTGAGCCTGAGAAGCTTCATTTAAGGCATGAGAAGCTTCTTGTTGTCCATATACCTTGGTCAGACCTCGAGACCCATTTTTTGTTCAAAACTAACCTAGTCATGGCACACATAACACACTTGAAGTTGACTAATACCCTATAGATTTCATATGTGGTGGTCCAGGGACTCATTCATGGTTTTTGTGCCTAAGAAGCAAGAGTTAGTGTTGGAGGCTCTTGTTTCCCTCCACTAGCCATGGTTAAGGAGCCAAGATAAATCCTTGATGCCCAAGACATTATAATGGCAGCAATGTTCAATTCATATGCAAAAGACTCCTTGTAGAGGGAGTGTCATGGATTCTATGTGCTATTGATGATGCTTGAGGTGTAGAATTTTCAATTAAGGCTCAAGTGGGATTCAATTGAGCTCAATATGCTTCAATAAGATCTCGAGGAACCTGTTTTCATTCTTCGATGATGTTCAATGCTTTGCAACATATCCATGGTCTTGCATGGTAGTCTGAGGTTGCATTCATGGCATTTGATCTTTACAATTTTTTTTTTGTCAAAATGAAATTCAAATTGCCTCTTTGATGAGTCCTCCTCTACAAGACTTCATTTATTGCATGAATGTCACAGACTCACGAAAACTCTAAACAACACTCAATGGCATGCAACTACAAATAATAGCATGCAACTATAACCACAAACCAAGCAGAGGTTCATTTATGCATTGATATAGAGAGGTGGCAGTAGGCACACAATATGGAGAAACAATGAGTTAGAAAAAACATCTGGACCGAAGTACCACAATGGTTATTAATAAAATTTAAAAAAACAATTTTTGGCTCAGGAATTGTCTTCAATTTGATGGGTGGCATGATCATGATCATGTAACCTACCCCCGTCCTTCCAAACATATGTGGTTTATCACCACATTTCTTTTCGACACTCGCCACCAAAATACTTATAAAAATAACATGTCTTTACATCCTCTTCCATTTAAATCCTCATCGCATAGTCATAAATAAGGATTATTATGCATGCACATCCTCACCTTACAATATCAACTGGGTCAAAGCGCATAGACAACCATAAATTATCAAATGTGTCAAGACGCAAAGAGTAAGCTCCCGAGACAACTATAAGTAAGTCTTATATTAAATTTACCATATAAGTCTTTAATTGACACTATCATCTGAGATTTGACATGTTGGATTATTGTGATCTTCTTATCACTCCTTACCAATGTGATTGTAAGGATTCTTTGATGGTGAAGTCCATAATTTTAAGTCTTATTCCTCATTCTCATGCCTTTTGGTAAGACAACAAGGAGGGCAGTGGCCCGCATCAGCATGGAAAACAGTTTTGACATAGAGGTAGATACATTAATTCTTTCATTAAATAACTGAAATTTCATGCCAATGACTATGAATTCACCGAATCGTGGATTGGTAAAAAAACACATCGAATTTTAGAGCCTCGAGCTCTTAATTACTCATCTATCTAGAATTTTTGCAAATCGAGCCATTAAAAAACTTCTTTTGTTATTCTGGTTCAATTTAAAAGGTAGATTGTCGAGAATCAAACATGTAGCGAGTCGTAAGGCTCTAGTTGACTTAGTCTTGATTCCATTTCCCCTCAATCCCATACCTGTATGTTGTTGTGACAAGTCTTGAACAACAAAATTTGATGCCGATGCCCCTATGATGCTAGTGTTGCGAAGTTGCTTGGTATGGAGTTTTTTTTAGCTATGTATTATTATTTCTTAGGCACTTAATTTCCATCATTCTTACATCTCTCAAGCTTGGATGATTGCCCTCTATCCGGTTTGAATTAAGGTTTTGGTTGGTTTTATATGTATATTTTGGTTGTAGGTTTATTATAGCCTCATTTTTCTTAGTGGCTTGTTTTTGTACATAGTTACCAATAAGTAATTTTCTCGTGGTTCCACTTTTATTTTAAGACTATATCTAGTTACAACGTCTTGCATTATGCATAAGATCATGTAGATGATGCAATATGGTGATTGTGTAGTCTAAGTAGTTTTCTGTACAACGAAGTGTGGTCTAACCCAAAAAAATACAACAAAACAATTGTTAATTTAATGAACTATAAAATTAATGTTACATATATGTCAAATTAATGTGTTATAATTTGGTTTTATTGAAAAGATACCATTTTATCATGTAGATATTAAGGAGTGCTCAATTATTTAAGATTGTAAAAATTTGGACGGGCAATATATGTTTTTTGCATTTTTGGGGGGGAAGGGTTTAGTTAATTTATACTTGTCAATTGAAGTACAGTTATTTAAATTTCCCTTCATCTTTGAAGGACTCCAAGAACAAATGCCCTTCCAATAAAATTTAAGACCCACCCTTCAAATTTCATCACCGAGTCCAATTTATGCAAATATTTTCGAAGTGGGGGAAGGTTTGGCATTAAATGGTGTAAACGTTGGGTAATAAATGGTGTATACATTATGTAGGGGCTCCTGCAAGTGTTTTAGCGCATGCACGCTAGTGACGTGTACACGCTACAAACATGCGTGCGCGCGTTTAAGCACGCCTGCACGTGCCTGTTGCTAGTTTAAAAAAAACAGAGTTCTTTGTTCCCGGGAATTCTACCAAAAAACACGGGTTTCATTTCATTCATGGGTTTCAAGCTCTTACAGGTTGCTTATTCGCTCACACTCATTGATATTTTGGACACTCATTTATCTATTGGACACAAAATCACCCTTGGAATCTAACAAACATCTTCAGTGGTCTTGGAATCTAGTGGATACATTCAAGCTACCAGTTTCCATTGCAAGTGGAGATAATTTCTATAGGTATGGTGAATTGTAAATAATTCTTTTCATTCACAAGATTTGAGATTCTCCCATGCCTTTTTGTTTTTATCATATGCGTACAACAATATCCTTGCATAGACAACAATGAATTTGAAAAGAAGAATTCCCAATTTCACATCTAAAAAAACTCATATGAACACTAGACAAGATGAAGTATGCAATGTAAACTAATAATTATTACCATGAATATATTTTGATTTCACACAAGGATGGTATGGATGAGGTTCTCTCTTGAGCTTCTTCAATTGGAATAAAATCCTAAGAAGCAATCATGAGAGAGGGTCCATATTGATTAGTTCATGAAATTTTGTCCATGCTCTCATCTTCATGCTATGTTTATTTGATGTAGAAAAACTATCAAAATATTCCCAAGGCATCTCTAGCATAAACTCTTTTTCATTTGAAAAAAATACAAATAAATGGTTTTATAAACCTCCATCTTTTACACATTGTACACCATAGAAAAACCTATAGCATAAACTATGAAACTATTGCTCCCCCACACATTCCCATCTATGATGAGGTTCTCTCTTGAGCCTCTTCAATTTGAATAAAATCCTAAGAAGCAATCATGGGAGAGGGTCCATATTGATTAGTTCATGAAATTTTGTCCATGCTCTCATCTCCATGTTATGTTTATCGTAATGTTTCTTTAATATCGTGCCTTTGATCTTGACTACTTGCCTCTACCTCATTGAATTCTCCTTCCTTGGGGCAATTTGAAACCTCCTCATTGTGTAATTAGTAAACTTATTCTCTTTACCTTATTTGATTTAGAAAAACTATCAAACTATTCCCAAGGAATCTATAGCCATCTTTGTTGTAGTGTGTTACTGCCATAATTTTTATGAATTCATGGCCAGGAAAGACACTAGTTTCTCCAGTCTACACTTGACCAACCATCATCTATATTGATTGGAATTGTAAGGGATAATGATGTTTATTCGAACACAAATAAACCAACATAGTCTGTAGTTGTATGTGTTAATTTGTAAAGTGGTAAGTTATGTTGGAAAGTGTCAAGTTCATTGCATAATGGAACTAATATCTTATTTGTTGTTTCTTTTGCAGGGGTAGGCCTGATAGTTTTGTTAAAGAGACTTTTGGAGATGGGAAACTCACGCAATGGAACAAAAAAATATAGAAGGAATCTTCCCATTGAAAAGGTCAATGACTTAAGAGAAAAAGCCAGGTTGGGAATGGAAAGATTGAGACATGGTGTTGATGTATATGTAACTTCAGAATGTATTTCACCTATGTATATTGTACTCCTATAGAGATGGTATTATTCCTCTATACGGAAGTGTCGTCATTTATATCGTAAGTGTCGTAACTTATACTTGATGGGTTATTAGACCACCTTGATGGGGTCGGCCCTGTACGAGTCATGTGGGTAAAAGGGTTATTAGACCACCCTATTGGGGGTCGGCCCTATCAGCATTATGTTATGTGGTTAAGTTAAGGCCGACCTAGTAAAGGTTATTAGGCAAGTCAAGTCAAGTATAAATAGAGTGCGGGAGGCACTCTATTTGATCATTCACTTTCTCAGTCACACACTCATTGGAGAGTGGCGCACTAGTGGAGGAGGAGAATCTGTTTCTAGGAGGACTATCTCTTGGACTTGGGTTGTATCATTTCTCTATTTATCTCTGAGGAAGTTGCGGGGTTTTTCACCTTCTTGGTTTTCCCAGGTGAAACTCTGTGTCTCTTGTGTGCTTGCATTATTGTATCCATGTTTGATATGCTGTAGATATGATGTACATGTTGTTCTCTCAGTTAAGATCCTATATTAGATTGAAGTAAATTCTGAAAAAATAACATGGTATCAGAGCTAGCCTGAAAGAAGGCATGGTATGGCATTTATGACACTTGTTGCACTTGCGAAGCTAGGTCTTGATATATCAAAAACCAGTCATCATAGCCCTTTCGCTATAAATTCATTTTGGTGAAGTTTCAGGATATGAAAATATTACAGGTCGAAGATAAGATCGCCATGTACATTGTGTCCAAAGGAGAGCCTCTAATTCGTTGTACTTTCAGATTTATGATCTGTACAATATAGGGTTTCTGCCTCTTCCATATCTCATTCATAAACACATGACCTAGGAAAAAAGGTCACAACTTGGGCTAGGAAGATCCAAATGAAATTTCATCAAAATTAGTAGGTGGGGCATGGACTGTAATTTCACAGGTACGATTTTCAGAGGCCGAAATTGAACTAGTGACACATGGCACTCCGTACAAGTTCGCTCTCCTGTTTTATCCCATAAACAGATCACGTTGCGACACTTGGCATAACTCTCTCTCAGAGAATCCATTTGAGGTCAGACCTGTGGGGTTGGAAATATGACAAGTCAGGATACCACAGGTCGCGGTTTCAGACCCTGTGGATTTGTAATTTCGGAGTTACACCAGAAACAATCAGGTGCATATTTCTGTCAAAACAGAATTGGATTTTGGGCACCTTCATTCGTGGCTCCGGGAATTTAGGGTTTCGGAGAATGTTGGAATTTTTGTATCGGAGACCATGGCTAGATGCTCCTCATCAAAATCTAAATTTAGAGACCAATATCAAACTTTTTGGTTGGGAAGAAGGTCGGGCTTGATCAAACCCTAGTTCGGGACTTTGATAAGAAAAGTGAAAAATTAGGGCTTTTGCAAAAATGGGAATTTTTGAAATCTGTGACCATAGATGGAAGATCCTTGGAGAAATCAAAGTTTAGAGATTTGGATAAAACTATTTGGTTGGGTGAAGCTTCGGGAAACTCAAACCCTAATTCAGGGTCCTCCCGAGTTAATCCAGAAATCTAAAACGCAATTTTGAGGGGTGAAACTTTGCAGTTTTCAAATTCTGAGTATATTAGGTTGATCAGCTCATGAAGGCGCATCTTTCTATCCTTTCAGAAGTTTGAAATTCAAAGTTTGAATTTTTAGGGTTTCTCTGACAAACCCTAATCTAGCTCCAGATCCAGTTTCAGCAAATCAAAGTGGATTGGGTTAATCCTAGAAGAGAATGGATTGGTCACCTGCATAAGTGAAGAAGTTCCTGTTTCAGAGGGAGATGAGGCTAAGGCCTTACATAAGAAGATTACAAGTAATCTCGACAGGTATGACTTACATGTATGTTTCGAAATCTGTTCATGATTAATTTTATGGTATGTTTGTCTTCATTAAGGTTAGTACAATCTTGATTAACTTTAGACTTGTCGTATTACCTTAATAAAATTATGAATGCAGATATTCATTGATTAGGGTTTTGACACTTATGATTGTACTAATGCATTGTGGTGTTGTACGAGGTTGATGTTGTCCACTAACATGAAAGGTACATCAAGAAAGACAAATCATGTTCTAGTTCAAGAACATATGACCATGGTGACATGAAGACAAAGATTCATCCATTGTCATGGATCACATAGAAGATCTACTTACGAGGTATGTATAACTTGGTTCTATAATGATTAACCTATGAAATATGCAGGTCACTAGCACAAGTCATTTAAGAGAACAAGAAGACATCATGTGGGTATGTTAGACATAACCAGCTAACATATTAATCCAGGTATGTTTTTCCTATATCAAGTTAGAATCCTACCTTGTGATAGGATCCCTTATATAAGTATACTTTGTATGGTTGATAATGATTATTCATGAAGTTAGAAATGTAAGTAATCAAGGGTTTATGCATATTATGTCTCTTACCTTGATTGATGATATGACTAACCAGAAAAGTCCTTTGGTCAAATAAAGAATATGCATGAGTAAAAGAAGTATTCCCTGAAACCTTGAATACTAATGTTTATTATCTGTGTTTGAAATGATCATGACTATACATGTTTAAGATTATTGTGTTTTGATAGTATTGAGATTATACTAATGAATGTATGTATGAGACCTCGAGGATAACACAATGATGATACTAGTAAGTATGCATAAGTGATCAAGGATGGATATAAGTTCAAGGAAAGGTAATCAAGAAAGCAAAGATCAAGAGGGAGCACACTCCAATAGTTCATGCAAGGAAGCAAATATTGAGAGGGAGTCCACCCTACAAACCAAACAAAGATAAGTATTTGAATTGTCATTTCTTCCATATTTGTTTGTTTAAATAATATTGTTCAATGATGCATATGCTTATATTCTTATGCATATTAGAATAATTGCATTAATGAACAATATACTACTAATATGCATGTGATGGGTAAGTGGCCTATGGCACTGTACAACATTCCATTGCTACTTATCTAGAATGAAACCTCTTTGCTGACATGTTGGGAGTTGTGCACACTCTTAACAATGTTCTGGTAGATATTGGAAGGCATCTAGAAAGTTACGGGATATGAATAAATGTTGTATTGAAAGCATTGGCTAAAATAGTTGCATGATTGTATGACATATTTCTTTGTGTAAGAATTTGTTCTGAAAACTATGAGATGTTTCTAATCATACAATTTAACTTTCTTTGTAGGAAAGATAGTATACCATCACCTACAAAAGAAGGACTACAACATTTGTTCAACAGCAAAGTTATCTATTGAAGATATTGAAGTTCCCAGGATTCAGGAAGATTTCCATGATCGAGAAGTACCAGTCGATCATGAAGAATGATGTTTGAGATGCAGCCCCAAGACCTGAAGGGAAGTCTGTTGTGACTTCTAAATGGATCTATAAGATCAAGCATGCTGCAGATGGTAGCATGGAGAAATACAAAGCGAGGTTTGTAGCTCGTGGCTTCTCCTAGAAAGAGGGATTGACTATGAAGAGAATTTTGCACCTATAGCCAGGTACACTTCCATTAGATCAGTACTTTCTCTAGCTGTAGTGATTAAGTGGAAGGTACACCAGATGGATGTCAAGACAACTTTCTTGAATGGTGTAGTTGAAGAGGAAGTGTATGTGGATCAGCCACTTGGGTTTAAGACACATGACCGAGAGTCACATATGTGCAAACTGAAGAAAGCCCTGTATGGTTTGAAACAGACACCCAGGACCTGGTATGGCAGGATAGATGGCTTCCTATCCAATTTGGGCTTTACCAAGAGTAAAGCGGATTCCAACCTTTACTACAAGGTTGAGGAAGGCAATCCAGTGATACTACTATTGTATGTGGATGACCTGTTTGTAACAGGTGAGGATAGATTGATTGCCGACACAAAGAGGAAGCTTGCTGCCGAGTTCGAGATGAAGGACTTGGGTATGATGCACTACTTTCTTGGTATGGAGGTGTGGCAGAGTGCAGATGGAATCTTCCTTGGACAAGGGAAGTATGCAGTAGAGATCCTGAAGAGGTTCGGGATGATGGACTGCAAGGCCATGGCCACACCTATGGCATCGAACTTGAAGCTTCTATGTGATGCTTCATCTGAGCCGGTTGATGCTATGATGTATCGTCAGATGATTGGGTCCTTGATGTACCTGACGAATACGAGACCAGATATCTGCTTTGCAGTGAACACATTGAGCCAGTACTTGAGAGATCTGAGACATGTTCACCTGATAGCTGCAAAGCATATTCTGATGTACCTGAAGGGTATAGTTGACTATGGGCTCAAGTATGAGGTGAATCAAAAGTTTAACCTGGAGGGTTATGTTGATTCGGATTGGGCAGGAAGTGCCATTGATCGAAAGAGCACTTCGGGGTGCTGCTTCAGTATGGGATCCGATATGATCTCTTAGTTTAGCAGCAATCAGTCCTGTGTGGCACTGAGTACAGCAGAAGCAGAGTATGTCGCAGCTTGTTCGGCTAGTTGTGAGGCATTATGGCTTAGGAAGCTACTGTCTGATTTGTTTGATCTCCAGCTAAGTGCTACTTGTATATATTGCGACAACTAGAGTTGTTTGAAGTTGTCAGAGAACCCAGTGTTCCATGACAAGTCGAAGCACATTGAGATCAAGTATCACTATATCAGGGATATGGTGCAGAGAGGAGCAGTGAAACTCCTATATGTTGCGACGGACGAGCAAATAGCCGATGTGTTGACCAAATCACTGGCCAAAGTGAAGTTTGAATACTTCAGAGGGAGACTTGGTGTACTTCAGATCGAGATTCCCTCCAAAGGGAATAGATGTCCGGAGACACAGATGCACATGAGCCATTCTCACATAGTGGTAGGTATGGTCCTCCTATGGTGAGATGTAAGGGCTGGAGCCATTCTCACATGGTGGTAGGTATGGTCCTCCCATGGTGCAGATGTAAGGGCTGGGCCATTCTCACATGGTGGTAGGTATGGTCCTCCCATGGTGATATGTAAGAGTTGTTGGTATTTTTTGACATGATGGTAGGTAGTTCCTTCCATGGTGACACGGTGATAGGAGAGTCCTCTCATGGTCATTGATGTAATTGCCATGCCTTTCCGACATGATGGTAGGTAGGTCCTCCCATGGAGACATGGTGGTAGGTAATTCCTCTCATGGTCGTGATGTAAGTGCCGTGCCTTTCCGAAATGATGGTAGGTAGGTCCTCCCATGGAGACATGGTGGTAGGTAAGTCCTCTCATGGTCGTGATGTAAGTGCTGAACCATTCCTGGATGGTGGTAGGTAGGTCCTCCCATGCAGTGTATATAAGTATTGTGTGATGTGCATCTGGGTTGTGCTCCATGGACGATGAGGTGATCTGAAGACATTGATGTGACAGTATGGTACACAGGTTTTGCAGAGGCATATGATTAGTCCTTAGATGCTCTTGCAGGTTTTGCAGAGGAAGTGTAATCAGTCCTGAGAGATCTTGCAGGTTTTGCAGAGGCAGTGTAATCAGTGTTGAGGTGTACCTACTTGATGGCTTTCTCGCTGAGATGACATGATCGGTATGATCATGAGTATTAGGATGATACTCTATGGCCGTGGACAGGTTGTGCAGTGGCATGCAAAAGGTCCTGGGAGATCTGATAGGTTGAGCTGTATGCTCGTAATCAGTCCTGGGATGCTCTTTCGAGGTTTTGTTGACTCACGTAATAAATATTGAGGATTCCATAGTATGGCCATTGATGATGAAGACCTATAGGTGGTGGGCCTACATCCAACATAAAAAAGGGATGGCTCTGTAGAACTTCCTATGATGAGTAGATTGGAGATTGATTGAGATAGCAGCAGCAGTGACGATGACGATGATTCGATGATGATGATTCGATGACGATGATCCAGTGACGATGATCCGAAGAAGAATACTTTTGTTAGCAGATCTATGTCAAGAAATACCTTCCTAGTTAAGAGGGAGTGTTGATGTACATGTAACTTTGGAATGTATTTCACCTATGTATATTGTACTCCTATAGAGATGGTCTTATTCCTTTATACGGAAGTGTCGTCATTTATATTGTAAGTGTCGTAACTTATACTTGATGGGTTATTAGACCACCTTGATGGGGACGGCCCTGTACGAGTCATGTGGGTAAAAGGGTTATTAGAACACCCTATTGGGGGTCGGCCCTGTCAGCATTATGTTATGTGGTTAAGTTAAGGTCGACCTAGTAAAGGTTATTAGGCAAGTCAAGTCAAGTATAAATAGAGTGCGGAAGGCACTCTATTTGATCATTCACTTTCTCACTCACACACTCATTGGAGAGTGGCGCACTAGTGGAGGAGGAGAAGCTGCTGCTAGGAGGACTATCTCTTGTACTTGGGTTGTATCATTGCTCTATTTATCTCTGACGACACTTCCTTATAGAGGAATAACACATCTCTTATAAGGGTACAATAAATATATATGAAATACATTCCGAAGTTACATATACATCAACACTCCCTCTTAACTAGGAAGGTATTTCTCGACATAGTTCTGCTAGACAAGTCTTCTTCTCGGGATCATCGTCATCGATGCATCATCATCATCATCGTCACTGCTGCTGCTATCTCAACCAATCTCTGACTCTACTCGTCATAGGAAGTTCTAAAGAGCCAGTCCTTTTTCATACTAGATGTAGGCCCACCACCTGCAGGTCTTCATCATCTGTGCGAATGGTCTGATAGAGGTGGCCTCTCAGGACTAATTTTATGTGCTGATGCAATACCGGAAAGAGTATCCTAGGAACATTTATGTGCCTAAGAACGACCGGCAAGATCTCCCAGGACTGATTACATGTATCACCTCCACAATACCTTTAAAGAGCATCCCACAAACATTTATGTGCCACAGCACGATCGACAAGATCTCTAAAGAGCATCCCAGGACTTATTACAAGCATAAAGCTCAACCTCTCGGATCTCCAGGACTGATTACGTGTGGATAGACAAAACCTTTAAAGAGCATCCCAGGAACATTTATGTGCCGCAGCACGACCGGCAAGATCTCTAAAGAGCATCCCAGGACTAATTACGAGCACACAACTCAACCTCTCAGATCTCCAGGACTGATTACATGTCTCCGTAGTAATACCTCATCCCATGACTGATTACAAGCACACAGCTCAACCTATTGGATATGTGAGGACTGATTACATACTACATAGCAATACCGGAAAGAGTACCCCAGGAACATTTATGTGCCGTAGCACGACCGAAAAGATATCCCAGGACTGATTACATGCTATTTGCACAACTTGCCACATATCGTCTCTAACCTCCAAGTATCAACCTGATACTCATGATCCAATGGATCATCATCGCACGAGGCATCATCCTGATGCCCATGATCATACTGATCATCATCACTATACCATACTGGTACATATCAGCTGGAGCAACATCCTGAAGCTCATCATCATGATCAACCTGATCATACAATGCATCCACCTGATGCATACCAAGTATCTACCTGATACATATCATCATACATGATCCATCTGATCATACAGTGTATCCACCTGATACAAATACAAATACATGATACATATCCACATACATGATCTACTTGATCATACAATGTATCCACCTGATACATATACAGATACATGGTCCAAGCGTCCAACATGATGCATATACAAATACATACAAATGATCCAACCGATCATATCCAGCATCCAACATGATGCATACATACATATAAATGATCCAACTGATCATATCCAGCATCAACACGATGCGTACATACATACAAATATAAATGATCCAACTCATCATATCCAGCATCAACACGATGCGTACATACATACAAATATAAATGATCCAACTGATAATATCTAGCATTAACATGATGCATATACAGAGCAGTAATTGGAGCATCATCCTGATGCTCATCATCCAACGCTTACATCCACAGCCATGTGAAGGATCCTCCTTCCAACATGCTTGGAATGGATTCAGCAAATGTGTCCATCACTTCTTCCTCGAAGTGTCGTCGATCTGAAGAACACCAAGACTCTCCCTAAAGTACTTGGTCTTCACCCTGGCTAGTGGCTTCATCAACACATCTGCAATCTCCATCGCAACATGCAGGAGCTTCACAGCTCCTCTCTGCACCATATCCCTGATATAGTGATATTTGATCTCTATGTGTTTCGACCTGTCATGAAACACTGGGTTCTCAGACAGCTTCACACAACTCTGGTTATCAGAGAAGATACCAGTAGCATCCAACGGGGGATCAAATAACTCAAACAGTAGCTTCCGTAGCCATACTGCCTCACAACTAGCTGAACAGGCTGCAACATACTCTGCCTCAGCTGTACTCAGTGCTACGCAGGACTGCTTCCTGCTAAACCAAGAGATCACACCTGATCCCATACTGAAGTAGCACCCAGATGTGCTCTTCCTATCTGCAGCACTGCCAGCCCAATATGAATCAACATAACCTTATAGGTTAAACTTTTGATTCGCTTCATACTCGAGCCCATAATTCACTATATCCTTCAGGTACCTCAGGACATGCTTTACAGCAACCAGGTGAACACTCCTCGGATCCTTCAGGAACTGGCTCAATGTGTTCACTGCAAAGCAAATATCTGGTCTCGTGTTCGTTAGGTACATCAAGGACCCAATCATCTGATGATACATAGAGACATCAACCGGCTCAGATGAAACATCACATAGAAGCTTTAGATTTGATGCCATGGGTGTGGCCATGGCCTTGCAATCCATCATCCCAAATCTCTTTAGAATATCTATTGTGTACTTCCCTTGACCAAGGAAGATCCCACCTGAATTCTGCCACACCTCCATACCTAGGAAATAATGCATCATTCACAAATCTTTCATATCGAACTTGGCAGCAAGCTTCCTCTTAGTATCTGCAATCAATCTGTCATCTCCTGTTACAAATAAGTCATCCACTTACAAAAGTAGAATCACAGGATTTCCTTCCTCAACCTTGTAGTAAAGATTGGAATCTGCTTTACTTTTGGTAAAGCCCAAACTAGATACGAAACTGTCCATCCTACCATACCAAGTTCTGGGGGCTTGCTTCAAGCCATATAAGGCTTTCTTCAATCTGCACACATATGACTCCCTGTCATGTATTTCAAAGCTGAGTGGCTACTCCACATATACTTCCTCTTCAACTACACCATTCAAGAAAGCAGTCTTGACATCCATCTGGTGTATTTTCCATTTCATTGCTGCAGCTAGGGAAAGTACTGTTCTGATGGAAGTATACCTGGCTACAGGTGCAAAATTTTCTTCATAATCTATTCCCTCTTTCTGAGAGAAGCCACGAGCTACGAATCTTGCTTTGTATTTCTCTACACTGCCATCTGCAGCATGCTTGATTTTGTAGATCCATTTGGAAGTCGCAACAGACTTCTCTTTAGGTCTTGGGACAACCTCCCAAACATAATTTTTCATTATTGATTGGTATTCCTCAACCATAGCATCCTTCCATTCTTTCTTTTCCGCTGCTTCTTCATAACTGGAAGGTTCTTTGTTCATAATGTCACAGAGTAAAGCAACATAGTTGGTATGTGATCTGGTTCTTTTCTTTGCTCTGTGTTCTTCTTCTGGAATGCCAAATCTTTCTGCATCTTGAATGAGCTCTCTAGCCCATGCAGGTTTCCTCTTGTGAGAGTTATCCTGACGGGGTGGATCTACAGGTTCTTGCGGATCTTCAAACTCACGAACAACTTCTGGAATTGCTTCAGTCATGGTAGTGTCTTGAAATCTAGATTTCTTAGGTTCTTCATAAACTTTGATAGGAGCCTTCCTTGATTTGATGAATGCTGAGTTTTCATCAAATGTTACATCCCTGCTAACATCAATCTTCTTGAACCCTGGAAAATATATTATGGAAGCCTTCGAGCTTTCACTGTAACCCACAAAGATACCCTTCTTTCATGAAGTATCTAGCTTGGTCCTCTTTTCCTTTGGGACATGAGTGTATACTGGACAACCAAATATTCTGAGATGGCTGACTTCGGGTTTCTTACCAGAAAAGACCTCTTCTGGTGTCTTGTTGTCCAATATCTTGTGGGGTGTTTTGTTCTACACATATACAGCTGTTCTAGCTGCTTCTACCCATAGATGCATAGGTAGATCCTGGTCATGCAGCATTGCCCTTGCTTCTTCCATGATTGTTCTGTTCTTCCTTTCTGCAACTCTATTCTATTGAGGATTATAAGGAGCAGTCAACTCCCTCTTAATCCCTGAATCATTGCAAAGCTTCTTGAAGTCACCTGAGGTGAATTCTCCACCATTGTCGGATCTGAATGTTTTGATCCTTTTGTCAGTTTGATTCTCCATCAAGGTTTTGAATTCCTTGAAATTATCAAACACCTCATCTTTGTTTTTCAAGAGGTATACCCAAGTTTTCCTGGAGAAGTCATCAATAAATGAGACATAGTAAACATACCCACTTAGAGAACTAGATGACATAGGACCACATACATCTGAGTGGATGATTTCCAGGATATCTTTTGCCTTGCTTTCACTGCTTAGGAAAGCCTTCTTAATATTCTTACATTTTGCACATCCTTTGGAAACACCATCATGTTTGGTCTTGATTTCAGGAAGACCCTCTACAGCCTTGCTTGCAATTGGAAGTGCCCTATAGTGCATATGAGCAAGTCTTCTATGCCAAAGTTCACTTGGCTCCATGGATTCATGCACCATGGCATGTTCAGGTTGTCCTTTTAATTTATACAAACCTCCCTCTTGCTCTCCAATCACAACTGCGTCATCTATGGTCTTTCCCTTTGGCCACATTAGGACTTGGCCATCCACAAATGCAACCCTCATACCTTTTGCAACCAATGCAGAGATGGAGAGTAAGTTCTTCTTGAGCCCAGGTACATAAAGGACTTCTTTCATCTTCAAAGATTTTCCAGAATCTAGGTTGTAGGAGGCTTCACCACTTCCTTTGATGGGATATTGATAATCATCCCCAATTTTGACTTTATGGGGTGATTCATGTTCAGACAGATTTATAAAGGATTCTTTAAACCCAGTCATGTGTTTGGAAGCCCCACTGTTAATTAACCAATCATTACAACCATGGGAGATATTACCTGTGAGAGCAGAGATTAGAACATGCTCTTCTTCACTTGATGAGTCAGCATTACTATCATCACTTTCTGCCCTAGCCTTCTTCTTTGGAGGTTCATCATCTTCGGCAGCATGAGCATGGTACCTTCTTTTGTTACCCTTCTTCTTCTTGCTGGATTTGTTGTTGTTGTGGTTGTCCCTTTTGTTCTTGGGACATTCTGAAGCAAAGTGACCCTTCTCATTACAAGTGAAACACCTTAGATCTTTCTTGTCTTTGTGAAAATGATGAGAAGATTTCTTCTTGTGATGGGATGGCTCCCTCTTGAACTTGCCCTTCTTAGTGTGAGTTGTGAGAGCTTGATCTTCATTTCCCATCTTCTCTTCTCTTGCCACAAGCCTTGCTTCTTCTTGAGAACATTCCTCCCATAATCTGCTGAAGGAGATTAATTTCTTTCTAGCACAGATCCCCTGGATAAAAGAGTCCCATGACCTAGGTAGGCCATTCAAAGTAGTCATAACAATTTCACCATTCTCCACCATTTCATCTACAATTTCAAGTTGTTCCTTGATCTGAGAGACTTTGGAGAAATAGGATTGAATGGTTTCTCCATTCGACATCTTGACCCCTTTCAATTGATTCCGCAGGGTCATCTTCCGATTTATGTTCTTTCCTTCAAATAGCTTGGTTAAAGAGTCAAATATAGCCTTGGGTGTCTTTAGAGAAAACACATGGGGTATGAGATGGTCTTTGATAGAATCAGCAATGATTCTCTTTGCCTTGACCAAGTTCTTCTTATGCAATACCTTAGCCTCTTCATCCTCTGGGATAGGGATGTCTTCTTTTATATATGAGTCCAACTCATTCTCTTCCAGGATTAACCCAATCCTATACTTCCTAGCTCGGAAGTTATCAGCCCCTTCAAGCTTATACTCAAGCTTGGTGTGGTGAGACATCTTAAAGAGTAATTCAAATGGAAATAGAAAAGATTTAGGTCTTACCACTTGAAATGCTGAAAACTGGATCTGGTCCCAGATTAGGGTTTGTCGGAAAAAACCTAAAAATTCAAAATGTGAATTTCAAATTTTTGAAAGGATAGAAAGATGCACCTTGATGAGTTGATCAGCCTGGTGTATTCATAATTTTAGATCAGCAAAGCTTTATCCTTCAAATTTTCCTTTTTGTCCTCCGAGGTTCACTAGGGAGAGCCCTGAATTAGGGTTTGAGTTTCCCGGAGATCTACCCAGCCAAAAATCTCGATCCAAAGCTCTAAACTTCAATTTTGCAAGGAGCTACCAGCTATGTCTTTAGATTTCAGAAATTCCTATTTTTGTGGAAACCCTAATTTTTACGGCCAAATCTGAAAAATGCTCAGAATTGAATTCTAATTGGACAGATATATTCTCCTTGATGAGTAGAGTCAATCTACTATACTGCTTTTCCAAAAACTATGGAGAGAAACCCAATAAATAAGAAACTCAAGTTTCCGTCACTGCAAAATGTCTTCTTCTCAGGTTAGCTCTGATACCATGTTAAATTTCGAGCATTAATTCACAATACTCTTGGATCTTTACTGATAGAATAACATATACAGTATATCAATGCATAACAATCACAATAAGCATCACAAGCATCACAAGAATCAAAAGCATGAGAGACAAGAGACACAGAGTTTCCGTGGGGAAAACCCTAAGGTGAAAAACCCCACAACTTCCTCAGAGATAGATAGAGCAATGGCTCAACCAAAGTACAACCAAAATACACTTGAGATAGTCTCCTAGAGCAGATGATCCTCCTCCTCACTAGTGCGCCACTTTCTGAGTGAGAGAAGTGTGTCTTTTCGAATGATCCAAATAGAGATCTCCCGATCTCTATTTATACTTAACCTGTTTGCCCAGTTACACTATGGGGCCGACTTGTCTATCTAGATACATCCACAATATAATATATATTTCAGAGCCGACCCCACACATGGTGGTTTAATAACCCGTTGGCAAGTACACACACTTGCGACACTTGTCAATCCACATGACGACACTTCCTTATAGAGGAATAACACATCTCTTATAAGAGTACAATAAATATATATGAAATACATTCCGAAGTTACATATACATCAACACTATGATGAATGAAAACCAAAGATGATTGCATTCTTGAAGAGACAATGTCTTTTTTATATGTGCATTGGTAATACAAGAGATTTTGATTCCGATGAAGAGGAGAATGATTGGCTCAATGATTGTGATAGAGCTTTTGGAGCAATATGTCTTGCTATGTCTCCTTGTATGCGCTACCTCAGTAATACTACTGAAAATCCAAGTGATCTATGGGTCCAACTTGACAGATAATTTGGAAAGCAGGAAGAAGAGGATCATGCTAGCCTTTTGGAGAACAAGCCCAGGGAGATATCCTTATGTGTTCTTTCCGATCATGTCTTGGCCTCAACAATTGTTCAAGATGAAGAAGAAATTGTAGATTCAAAACTCATTCTCTCAATATCTTCTATTTTGAATTCTGAGCAAGATAAACCAGCTCATACTCTAGATTCCGAAGAGGTTCTTGAATCCTCTCTTTCACATGAGTTTGTCGGCATGCAAAATTATGATCTACTTGATCTTTTGGAGGTGAAGCATTCGTCCTCCTTGATTGCATGCCTCCTATAAAATTTTGTTCTATCATTTGCACAGTTTCTAAGAGTTTTACCGAAGATGAAGAGCACTACCATTCGCTTGAGTTCAATTCTCATGCAATTTTTGCTGATTTTGGTTTTGATCTCACCCCTGTTGGTTCAAAGGAGATCTCAAGAAACCATTTGTCAAATCTTGGAGCTGATTTAACTTCCACTGATAAGAAGTTCAAGTTTCAAGATCTATTTGATCTGATTGGAGCTATTCCTACCTCACTTGGTTCGAATCACAGGTTCCAGGATCATCCTCATATTTTCAGATTTGTTCTCACCATTTTTGGTATGAAGAGAAAGTTCATAAAGTCTCCACATTCACTTGCATCCACTGATGGAAAATTCAAGCACATGTTTTTTGAGCATGATCTATTTACTCCCAAGAGTAAGATACTTCCAGACATATCTACTTGATTTTGGAACAGTTAAATCTTTTGGTGTGCTACAGTCTATTTTGAGGGGGGGTATTTTTTCCATGAGGTTTTCCCCATTTCCTCAGTTTATTGACTGTTATTAGTTTGAATTATTATTGTATTGGGGTGACCTTTGGTCTCAGTTACCAGGGCCCTACATTTTATTTTTTACATCATAGTATAGCTTGAGGGTGGGTGTTAGGATATCTCATCATTCACTTATGTACTTTGCATGCAATTTGGATGCATGCATGCATCCGCATGCTACCCAGTCATCAGTATGGTACCTCCAGCACCTAGTCCCTAGTCTCCCAGCACTCAAGAGCTACTTTCCACTCAGATTTATCTCTCCTAGCCTGTCATGCGCCCACTTCTCACCTTCCACTACAAAAGGGTACCTTTCTCACTTACTAGTCCAGTTTACTTCAGTTTGCCACCAGTCTTTCCTTGATTTGAGGCTAGACTGACTCCTCACTGCTGTTATCACTCCGATTGACCTCCAATGAGACATGACTACCTATTCTGAGTGCAGTTAAATCCTCATGCGCCCTCCACTGAGCCTCCATCCCTATATTAGTGCCACTTACCATCAGTTACACTTATTACACTCAGTTAGACTCAGTTGACACTTGTCTGACAACGACTTGTGCATTGATGACCACCACTAATTGATGATGAGGACTCCTAGTTGGAACCAAGCTATGCCATGTAGTATATTTGAATGACCTCCTTGGCTAATTTGAATTGCTCACTCATTGTGATAGTATTGTATTGTAATTCTACTATTCTGGATTATAGAGCACTGATGCATCTCTCTTGCACAGTTTTTACTCCAAATTGTTTTACATCTTTGTGATTGATATTCTTGTTCAATAGATCTGCCGCGACCAATTTTACAGATAGTTGGATGTCAACAATCGGACATATATGCCTTCGGATTTTGGGGTCAAAAAACCTAGTGATCAAATTTAAGTAGGTAAAATTCTAGTTAATATGTGTAGGTAGATCTTAAATATTCAATGGGTTAATGTTTTCCTCAAGTTGAAGTATCTAGCTAAGGTGTCCACATAGCTTATGAAAATATTTTATATCATTTGTGACAAACATATTTTTTATCAATTAAGATCATTTCCTAATTTTTCCTATAAATATTGTAATAGAAAATCTAGAAAACAAGCTTCTTTGGTCATTCTAGAGTAAGCATAGTGGTGCCTTTGACAACAAAATTTTTTTCCTACTTGAAATGAAGTGATAAAAATTTGATTTTTAGAATTATTGACTTTGCATGTCAATGTTTTATTTCCCCATTGTATGAATAGATTCTTTGTGAAGAACCTGCAACAAGTACTTAATGAAAATACATGAGATAACAGAAATAACAGAACTCAGAATCACTTTTATTGATCGCAGGCCACTTCGAGGGGGCAACCTCCTTTGAGCAAGCTCAATATAAATAACTTCACGGTGCCTTCATAGGCCTCAACACACACTTATATACTAATTCTAGGCGCCAATACTATGGTCAAAACCATGGGCCAATACAAACTATGGATCAACAATACTACGGGCGACTTACAAAGCATATGCACCAAACAACAATAACACAAACTATGGATCAACAAATACTATGGGATGACTTACAAAGCATATGCGTCCAACAAAAATATACTAACAAAGTAAAGACATGGGTTCCTAACATCCCCTCCCCCTTAGAAAAATATTTGTCCTCAAAGCTTTCAATGTGGAAATTGTCGTTGAATCTGAAGGAGTGGTTCCCATGTAGCATCCTCTGGTTGCGTGTCGTGCCACTGAATTAAGACCTCTGTGATAGAGCGAGAGCGAAGTTGACGAGTGCGCTTATTGAGGACAGTATCTGGCTCCAAAAGGATGGATCCTTTATTATCCAGTTCGGGTAAAATAGTTTGTCCTCTGATGTTGGTGCCAAGAACTTTCTTCACACAAGAGACATGAAATACTGGATGAATGCGGGAAGAAGGAGGAAGTTCCAATTTATAAGCAACGGACCCAATCTTATGAAGAATCCGATATGGCCTATAGAACTTTGGAGCGAGTTTATGACACCCTTTGAGTTTCAAGGAGGATTGCTTGTACGGCTGGAGACGAAGAAAAACTGTATCACCTGCTTGAAAAGTGCGATCAGAACGGTGCTGATCGGCTTGTTGCTTCATGTGATTTCTTGCTGTGTGAAGATTGTCCCGCAAAATGCGAAGAATCTGATCGCGGTTGCGAAGGACTGTGTCAACTGCTTGAACTGGTGAACTACTGGGTGTGTATGGAAGAAGAAATGGCGGTGCCTGACCATAGACTGCTTCATATGGGGTCATTTTAGAGGCAGTGTGGTAAGAGGTATCATACCACCATTCAGCGAGAGGGAGCCACTTTTCCCACTGATGTTGTTGTTCAAAGGTGAAGCAGCGAAGATAAGTTTCCAAGCATTTATTGATAATTTGAGTATGACCATCTGTTTGTGGGTGATACCTTGAACTCATCTTCAGTTTGGTGCCAGTGTGGCGAAAGAGCTCTGTCCAAAAATGACTAGTGAAAGTCGCATCACGATCCGAGACAATGGAAGAAGAATTGCCATGATGACGAAATATGTGGTCCAGGAAAATTTGAGCAACTGAGGAGGCTGTATAGGGATGGCTGAGAACACAAAAATGACTATATTTGGAGAGGCGATCAACCACAACCAAAATAACTGTCTTCCCTCCAGACTTAGGGAGCCCTTCAATGAAATCCATAGAAATATCTATCCAAATCTATGTAGGTATGGGAAAGGGTTCGAGCAATCCCAGAAGGAGTGTCATTTCACCCTTATTGTGCTGGTAGGTATCACATTCAGCCACCATCTGTTGAATTGTACTTTTCATGCCCTGTCAAAAGAAGTTACACCGTGCCCGCTCATATGTTTTGAGGAACCCAAAATGCCCTGCCGATGGAGAAGCATGGAGTTCATAGAAGACATCCTATTGAATATCTGTGCTCTGGGGAAGCACTAGACGACCCTTGTATCTCAGGGAAGCACCATCCCAAGAGTAATGTGGTACAGCAGAAGGTTTGTTGGACAAGAATTGGATGATTTGAGATAATGAAGAGTCATTGACATAGCCTTGTTTAACAGATTGCAACCATATTGGAACAGGCATAGAAATAGCTGAAAGAGAACCTTGGTCATCAAATGTGTAAGAAAGAGCATCCGCCACAATATTGTCCTTACCCTTCTTGTAAGTGATCTCATAGTCATAACCCATGAGTTTGCTAACCCATTTCTGTTGTGCTAGGGAGGATACACGCTGTTCCAGGAAATATTTCAGACTCTGGTGATCAGTCTTGATGCAGAAATGATTCCCTAATAGGTATGGGTGCCACTTCTGTACTGCATGCAAAATAGCCATCATTTCCTTCTCATATGTAGAGGAAGCTAAATTCTTACCTGAAAGGGCTTTGCTGGTGAACGCAATGGGGTGTTCATCTTGAAGAAGAACTGTTAGGATATTCCTATACTCCATCCTAGTCCCACCAGTATTTTGATCATTTACATTTTCAGTCATGCATGCACCTTTAGGGTTTGCATGCATTTTGCATGCATCCCAGTCATCAGTCCAGCACCTAGCCCTCAGTTAGCCAGTCCCCAGGAGCTTCTCACTATTCAGTTTTAGCCCTACAGTTGCTTAATGCGCCCTTCTTCCTTTATTTTAGGGAGCAACTCACCCTTCTTCACCTACCAGTCTAGTTGTCACTCAGTTACACTCAATTACACTTAGTTACATTGAGTTACACTCAGTTACACCTACCAGAGTTAGTTTGACTGATGGTTGATAGTTACTTGAGCATTGATGACTCCACTGATGATGATGAAGACTTCCAGTTGTGCTTCGATGATCATGAGGACACCTAGTTGTGCTCCAATGACACTCTATTGATCTTATGATCACTCTGAGAGGCTAATTCGAATTTCCACCTTAGGAATTCGAATCCTCTCTACCATTGTACTATTTATTTGTCCATACTGTGATTAATTAATTAGTGTGTGTGAAGTATTATTGCTTCTATCTGAGTTCTACTATACCATATTATTCTGTTGCTCATTATACTGTATTGATCACTCTTCTTCTATTTGCCTGCTTAATCATAATTACTCTTGTGAGGTATACATCATCTCTTAGATCTGCTGTGAGGATTTTCACAAGAACATCACCAAGTCCATTGCCACAAGCATCACTCTCAATAGTGAAGGGCTTGGAAAAATCAAGCATAGCTAAAACAAAGTGATGCATTCGCTCCTCTTGATGGTCTCTCAGATCATGCACCAGTATCATCTCATATTGAAGTTGTTGACAAAGAACTTGCAGATTCTCCACTCATGCTCAAACTTTCTTCTCTTTCTGTGCCAGCTCACACTCTAGATATTGCAGAAGGTCCTAAATCCTCTCTTGCACCAGAGTCTGTTGGTTTGCATCATGATCACATGATTATTTCAGAGGTCAAAACAACTATTGAAGGTAATGCATTCTCTCCTCTCCAGCTATCTCCTCTTTTATACTACTATATGATCATAATTCCATGCTTTCAGAAGGTCATTGAAGAATATGGCAATTGCCTTTTGCTTGGGAAGATTTCGCATGCATCTCATGGTTTTGATCTCACCCCTGTTGGTTCAAAGGATATCTCAAGAAACTGTGGCCATTCGCTTGGGATAATTTCTCATGCATCTACTGGTTTTGATCTCACCTCTCATGGTTCAAAGGAGATCTTAAGAAACCATGATTCAAGTCTTGTATCTAAATTGGGTTCTAAGCAATTACTGCTTGGGATAATTTCTCATGCATATGATAGTTTTGATCTCACCCTTGCTGGTTCAAAGGAGATCTCAAGAAACTATTTTTTAAGTCTTAAATCTGATTTTGATTTCAAGTAAACATGTAATAGTTATTTTTGGCATAATCTCATCCATGGTGGTTCGAAGGAGAAGACAAAAGACTATATGCACTTTCACAGATTTGATCCTACCTCAGTTGATTCGAATCATAGGTTCAAGGATCATTCTCATACTATTGGATTTGTTCTCATCACATTCGATCTGAAGAGCAAGTACAAGCGCATGCTTTTTGAGCATGATCCATTTCTTCCCAAAAAGAAAATACCTCCAGACATATGACCAAGCATCACATATGCTTGAGTTTGGAGCATTTATTTTTATGTGTTCCTTATAGTCTATTTTTTGAGGAGGGGGTATGTTTCCCATGAAATTTTCCTACTTCCTTGGTTTATTTACTGTTATTATTCATTGTATTGGGTGACCTTTGGTCTTAGTTACCAGGGCCCAGGATGGATTAAGGGGGGGTGTTAGGATATTCCTATACTCCATCCTAGTCCCACCAGTATTTTGATCATTTACATTTTCAGTCATGCATGCACCTTTAGGGTTTGCATGCATTCTAGGGTTTGCATGCATTTTGCATGCATCCCAGTCATCAGTCCAGCACCTATCCCTCAGTTAGCCAGCCCCCAAGAGCTTCTCACTATTCAGTTTTAGCCCTCCAGTTGCTTAATGCGCCCTTCTTCCTTGATTTTAGGGAGCAACTCGCATTTCTTCACCTACCAGTCCAGTTGTAACTCAATTACAGTCAGTTACACTTAGTTACACTCAGTTACAGTCAGTTACACTCAATTACACTTAGTTACATTGAGTTACACTCAGTTACACCTACCAGAGTTAGTTTGACTGATGGTTGACAGTTACTTGAGCATTGATGACTCCACTGATGATGATGAAGACTTCCAGTTGCGTTCCGATGATCATGAGGACACCTAGTTGTGCTCTGATTACACTCTATTGATGTTATGATCACTTTGAGAGGCTAATTCGAATTGCCACCTTAGGCATTCGAATCCTCTCTACCATTGTACTATTTATTTGTCCATACTGTGATTAATTAATTAGTGTGTGTGAAGTATTATTGCTTCTATTCGAGTTCTACTGTACCATATTATTCTGTTGCTCATTATACTGTATTGATCACTCTTCTTCTATTTGCCTGCTTAATCATAATTACTCTTGTGAGGTATACATCATCTCTTAGATCTTCTGTGAGGATTTTCACAAGAACATCACCAAGTCCATTGCCGCAAGCATCACTCTCAATAGTGAAGGGCTTGGAAAAATCAGGCATAGCTAGAACAGTTGTAGTACACATAGCTTGTTTCATTTTGTCAAATGCACACTCAGTAGCATGTGTCCATGTAAAAGCATCCTTTTTCAAGAGAGCAGTTAATGGAGCTGCAATATTCCCATAATCCTTGAAAAACTTGTGGTAGTAGCCAGTCAACTCCAAAAAACCATGAAGGCTCTTGAGTGTCTGAGGACGTGGCCAATTGTTCATGGCAGCGATTTTGGCAGGATCCACGTGAACCCCTTCTGCTAAGATAATGTGCCCAAGATACTCGACTTCTTGCTGTCCAAAAACACATTTAGACTGTTTGGCGTGGAGATGATGGTCAGAGAAAAGTTTCATTACAAGATCCAAATGTTGGAGATGTTCAGCCTAGGTTTTACTATAGATGAGGATATCATCAAAGAATAAAAGAATGAATTTCCGCAAGTAGGGACGGAATATTTTATTCATCAATGCCTGGAATGTGGAAGGAGCATTAGTGAGGCCAAAGGGCATGACCAAAAATTCATAGTGGCCATCATGTGTGCGGAAAGCTGTTTTAGGGATATCATCCTCATGAACCTGAATTTGATGATACCCAAAACGAAGATCCAACTTGGAGAAAAATTGAGCACCATGAAGCTCATCAACAATAGGAATTGGAAACTTATCCTTGATAGTGAGGTGATTAAGTGCTCGGAAGTCAATGCAAAGGCGCCATGACCCATCTTTTTTACGGACGAGAAGAACTGGTGAAGAAAAAGAACTAGTGCTTGGGCGAATAATACCTTGCTTCAGTAAGTCCCGAAAGAGCATTTCAATCTCTGTTTTTTGGTGAAATGGGTAGCGATAGGACCTAATGTTGGGAGGAACTCTTCCAGGAAGGATCTAAATACGATGGTCCTCTGGCCTTGAAGGTGGCAATCCCACCGATTCAGCAAAGACACCGGTATATCGATCCAGAATTTGTTGTAGATCCAAAGGAGTAGTGGAGACCACTGATGGTTGCATCTGAATGGAATGGATCTGAGCGATGACACCATGTGAATTATTCTTAAGGATATTTTTCATGCGATGTGAGCTGATGATGCTGAGAGAGCCTGGTTGTAAGCCTGTCAATGTGTGTTTTTATCCATTGGGGAAAAACTGCATCCAAAGTTCAGCAAAATCCCATAAGATGGGGCCAAGTGTGCATAGCCATTGAACGCCCAAAACCACATCATATCCACCTAAAGTCAAGGAAAACATGTCAAAGTGCAGGTTATAATCTCCCATAGAGATACGTACATTACGACACTTCGCTTTACAAGGTAAGGTGCCCCCATTAGCAACCATGACTTCAAAGTTGGAGCAAGGATGGATAAAATAATCATCCTGTTTGGCGATCCGAGGGTCAATGAAATTATGAGTGCTACCAGAATTAATGAGTATTGTAAGAGGAAATTTCTTGAAGTAACCCCTAACCCGCATGGTTTGGGGGGTGGTGATTCCAACTAAAGCATGGAGAGATATCTCTGGTTGGTCATCCTGAGACGGAGGGTCAATAGGGGGATGCAGAATGTCAACCTGAGCATCCATTGTATCTGGAGCTTCTTCACTAATTTCAGAGGCAGGCGAAGAATCCATATCCAAGAGATAGAGCTTTTGCTGAACACATCTATGTCCCCGAGTGAATTTCTCATCATAGTTATAACACAACCCTTTTTCTCTACGTGATTGTGTCTCAGTTTCAGACAAATGCTTGATAGGAGTTGGTCGAGGAGCTGGAGGGATGGGAGGTTGTTGAGAACCAATATTTTGGAAGAAAACTAAAGTGGGTTTGGAGCACTGTTGGGCTGCAATCTTGTCTTCTACCAACTTAGCCAACCCTAAGGCTTCCATCATTGTGTTGGGACAGAACATTTTGACCTCAGAGTGGATTGCATCCTTTAGACCACTGATAAAACAACTCCGGTAGAAGTCATAAGGCAATCCTTCAGTGTGGTTGGCTAGTTTCTCAAATTCGGTTCGGTACTATCTCACAGTGCTAATTTGGCGAAGTTTAGTGAGGGCTCCTGTGAAGTCATCAAAAGCAATGGGACCAAATCCTTGCAAAAGGACCTGGCAAAAAAACTGTCCATTTTGGCTCTTCATGAGCCTTGATGTACCAACGGTACCATTGAAGAGCTTCCTGTTCCAAATGAAAGGATGCAAGTGGAACTTTGTTGACATCAAAAGTATTATGCAAACTGAAATACTGTTTTGCACGATAGATCCATCCAGTCGGATTAGTACCATTGAAGCGAGGAAAATCAAGCTTCGGACCATGGAAATTGTTGAAAGAAGAGAACCCATTGTTTGACGAAGACTTGGACTGTCGTTTGTTGTTCATGGTTGAATGCTCAAGATGGAGGCCGAGAAATTTTTCATCAAGATCTTGGAGTTTGGCTTGGATGGCTGCAAGTGCTTCTTCCATGGTTTTTGCTCCTGCGTGGGTGACAACAATAACCAGGAGTTTTTTTTTTTTTTTTGGTTGAGTGGGTAGAAAAACAAAAACAAAAACTGTTTTAGTAAAGGAAAATCTGGATTTGGGAAAAAATATGAAGGGTAATTGGGGTTTGACTAGGTTTTGGACATTGTCGAATGGACATGGAAGTAAAAAAGGAGGATTTCAGAAGCGGGGTGAAAGAATGAGAAAATTTGGCAAAGAGGAACAAAGAAGCAGAATTAGGAAAGGAACTCTGTGGTAAAATTTGAAGGTGATTGGGTGAAATTCGAGGAAGTTATGGCAAACCCTAAAAATAGACAAATGTGAGATTTCAGGCTTTGGGAAGTGGAATTTGGGATAGGGTCCTAAGGAATGAAATATGTAGAATGGGATTACAGGGGTTCCAGGGAAGTTTCAAGGGAAACAGAGTGAAAACAAGAGAGATATGGAGAACCCCCCCCCCCCCTTTTTTTTTTTTCCAGAATGGAGCGGCTACGGCACGGAAGGGATCTGAAATAGATAGATTTGCAACGGCCCAGAAGTGATCGGAAACAGAGGGATCTGAAACGATGCCGAATGGATCGAAAACGACTGGATTTGAAATAGATCTGAAATGGCTGGATCTGGAACGACTTTCAGAATGGATCTGAACATCTAGATCTGAAACGGCGTGGCAGTGATCGGTAATAGTCAATCTCAAAATAGATATGGAGCCCAAGTATGTGCGGCTTCCTAACAGTTCAGGGGTTTCACTCGGCCACCAATGCTGTCTGACGACTTGCATATTGGGGCAGTACCCCTCACTCCACGGCTCAGGTAAAACTGATAACCGCTTTGCTACAAAGGATAGATCTTGGTTTACCTCACGGGTGGTAACTAGTCAATCAGGTAGGGGTCATTTCCCTTTTCGCTGGCACATCCTCTCAATGGGCCAGCTACTTTGGGGTTCCTGTGGTACTCCTCACAATGGGTTTTAGGGATTATGCCCAAGTACTTCCCACAATTAAGCAGATAGGGATTATTCCCAGATCCGAACTTGCAACAGATGCGAAAAAAAATTTGGCTGAAATTCCACCCAACGTGCCCAAGAAAGTGCTCTAATACTAAATGTGAAGAACCTGCAACAAGTAATTAATGAAAATACACGAGATAGCAGAAATAACAGAACTCAGAATCACTTTTATTGATTGCAGACCACTTCGAGGGGAAAACCTCCTTTGAGCAAGCTCAATACAAATAACTTCACGGTGCCTTCATAGGCCTCAACACACACTTATATACTAATTCTAGGCGCCAATACTATGGGTCAAAACCATGGGCCAATACAAACTATGGATCAACAATACTACAGGCGACTTACAAAGCATATGCGCTAAACAACAATAACACAAACTATGAATCAACAAATAGTACAGGACGACTTACAAAGCATATGCGTCCAACAACAATATACTAACAAAGTAAAGACATGAGTTCCTAACATTCTTTACAATAGTCCTTTGTTTGTAGATTAAAATTTGCATTGATCATTGTGGGCTAGTGTAAGATAATGCTTCCTTGAGACATTAGGTGTAATGAAAATCTAGAAAAACTACAATCTATTAACTTTGAGGAATTATTATAAGTACATCTTTAGCAGAAAATTTTAAAGAAGCTAAGAATGCAGAAAAGTAAATATTGAGTCTCACTAGTAATCCTAGAGTAGAAGACACTATGGTTACATCTTCTACCAAAAAATTAATTACCTTACCCAGACCACCAACCAAGGAAAATAATGATACAAAATACAAAGAGCCCATGGATATATATGGTTTTCTATTATTTGCACAAAAATTATTGAATGAATTGTAGATCCGAAAAAAGAATTTTCAAGTCACTTGAATAAGAAAACGTACAAACCTTTTTACAGGTAAATTACTCCCCTTTGTCCCGACCCCAAAAACCCTAAATCCTTCAACTTTTAATATGGATTTAGATGAAGCTGAAATGAATAATTATTGTAGATATCACCATACTAAAAAAATAGACAATACTTTCCCTCAATTTATCCATTCCATGACATTGATGGCCAAACAATTCCTTGATCAAAAGAAACATGCTAAGGCCCCTTCTCAAGAAACAAAAATTGATCTTGTAATGAAAGAAGAGGAAGAACAAGTTGGTAAAGAAACCATGTTCTTATGGGATATCTCCTTGGGAATAACTAACGAATATGAATAAGCGATACATGAGGTATAGGAAACCCACATATGTCATAGACATTGCCCACTCAAAAATTAGGAACCTTCAACTTCATCTCCTTCCCCTATACACTCTATTGTAGCATCCAAAATAATCACAATTTCTTCCCAACCTAAGAAATCAACAACACTCAACCTACCTACTTACCCTTGGATTATGAATTGTTGAAGAATGAAAAAGGAAAAAACAAACATTTCAATGTTTGACATCTACAACATTAACCAACATTGATATCTTTTGTTGCAGCCTTTTATATCACTATCTAATCCAATTTTGTGTCAGCATTTTGAAACTTAAAAAATCTACAACTTTAGGTAAGAAAAACAACTTTGGCACTCAGAAATCATCAAAAACCTCAAATTTTGATTTTACAGATAAGAAAAGGAGTAATAATGTTCATCGATAAAAGATTTATTTATGTAATTTTCATTAACTTATTGAAATTGGAAAGCATCAAGCACTTCAAAAAATCCCATCTCTAAATTACACAAGAACCGAGGAAAATTTATGATCCTAGACAAAGACAAATGTATTCAATTAGAGGTTCTATTCCCACCATGAAGACTAAATTCACCTATTAAATTAATTAGAGAAGACATTAACATTTAGAGTGTGACTGTGACTAGATGCCTAGATCATGTATAACAAAATCACACAAACTGTACACAAAGGTTCATACACTAAATAAAACTTTGAACAATTAAAAATTGTACTCCTTGGTATTTTCTTTTAATTTCTTTTTTTGACATTTGAACTTATGTTTGATTACTTATAAAAACCCATAGTCCACACTATGAATACGTATAGTTGAAACTAATAATATTAAAGGAATTTTGAGATCACAACTTGGCCTCAAAACAAAAGAAATGTACTATCAAAATCTAATTTAATTGAACCAATAGGATTCAAGGTTAGGATATCAACCATAAGGATAAAAAGTGTTGGAAAGAAGGAAAAGAAAAAAAAAACCTTGTAGCTTTACTTACATTTCAAGTGTAGGCACTTGTTGGGTGTAAAATTAAATTTTGCATTCAACGAGTGCCCATATTACATAATTTTAATAGGCCCGATGTGAGATAAGATGAAAATACACAAAAAAATCCTTTAAACACATTTTTTTATTCTGCATCCAACTAGTTTCTACACTTGAAATTTGAGTAAACTTATAAGAAGATACTGTTGAAAATATGAGAAAATAAAGTAGTTTTATTTCTTTCCTTCCAAAATTCAGAATTCTTATTTTATTGTTTTAACTATTATTATTTTATTACTTTCTTTAGGAGTCCATTTATGCATGTTTCACAAATTTCATAAATTTCATGTTTCATTTTTGCGATTACAAGCGTGTGAAAATCTTTATATATGAATGCAGAATGAAAGTCTTTACTATTCATAGCCAACTCCAATAATCAAGGTATAACATCATGTCTCATTAGTTGTATTCCAATTCTAAATTCTAATTAAACAAATTCATGGTGCTGAAAAGGCTCCTTGAAACAACAAATCAAAATAGCTTTTGAAAATATTTTGGAGAGATATACTATTTAAGCTTTGCCCAAATTATATGAAAAATTAGATTTCCAAAAAGACATGTTCAAAATATCGCATTGATCGGGCACAACTTTTTTTTATTTTTTTTTATGTTTTAGGGCCAATGTAGTTGGCGCCCGATAACAAGGGGACGCCTTAGAACGAGGGCGTGGGGGTTCGATCCGATCGGGCACAACTCTATAATGTACAAGATGTGTGTATGAAACTAATTATACACCCATCATTACTAATGTACCTCCATGTTAGGTTAGGTTGGTCCACAATCAAATTTGTGTCATGCTTTACGTAAGAAAATCCTTTTCATGTTAGGTTAGGTTAGTCCACAATCAAATTTGTGTCATGCTTTACGTAAGAAAATCCTTTTCTTTTCAGCAATAGTGCAAATTCATCAACTTTTGAAGCATAGATGTTCAATAGTTAAATTTCATGTCATTTGATCATGATTGATTAAATTGACTTCATTGTCAAATACTATATTGACTTTATTGTATAAGTCATAAGGCAATGAAGTGACTAGTGAGTTGAAAAAATAGACATGACAATGTAGATTCAAATGGTATTCAACATAAGCTTAAGGGTTGTTTTGTGTCATGGGTTTCCTCAAACACAACATATTATAATTTCAAACCATAAAGCTATAAAGACGAACGACATAAGGATGGCAAAGTGGCGCAACAATTTTGAAAGACTATAGCATGTAATTTCCTTGGAAACATTAAATGCATGCAAATGACAAGATTCACCATCAATTGGTCAACAAATTCATGAAAAATCCATGAGTGCGTAGCCAAAGCCAAATGAAATGGTATCACTAGATGCAAGGATGGGAAAAACATCGTAACAACAAGGCTATTTTTTGGAAAGTGAATAAGAGGGGGTGGCAGGTTTAACTGTTGCAGTGCATAATAACTTAGTAATCATTTGATTTTAGAATATAATAAAAAGGAAAAATCTGTTGAGATAGAAAAGGGGACCTCCAAATACATTGATTTGTGTGAAAAAAACACAATATGTACACAAAACTCAAACATGGAATGTGAAAAAGGTAAACACAAATGAAAATGAAAATAGAGAAATGATCAACTTTACCAAAAAGATGAGCTTAAAAAGACTTAAAATTTGATTGTGAAAACTTTAAACCATCAAACTTTGCTTTTTTGACAAGAGCCATGAGGTGGCAATGTCCCTGTGTTTGCGTTAGTTACGAAAAAATTGTGTCTCTACCGATGATTGAATATACCTCATGGTTTTAGACAGTTCTCGAAGGAATCTCTAATCACTGGAAACACTATTTGAAACCACAATGCTGGACGTGTCCAAAGGAGATAACCATGAGACAAAGGGAAAATATCGAAGAATATGATCCCTTATATCGAGTCGATATTAATCAAACCCAATGAAGAAAAAAATTATAGTGACAAACCTGATTGGGTATGAATGTGTCTACGCAACAGTGTTTTGTCACTGAACCACTTTTGAAAGACCTATGGCATAGAAAAATTTTGTGAGCATATTGAAATTGCTAATGAACTATGAATTGTTCGGCAAGGAATCATGATGTGGCTACTTAGGACTTGATGATATTTTTTTTGCCAAGCCAACTCTGGTAACTATGATTCCCATAACTAAAATGACATAAAGGCCTAGTTCAAGAGACAAGGAAACTTGTGAACTAAACTCTTTAGTTTGTGAAAACTAAAATTACTAGATAAAATTTAGCAAGTATTCCATGGATTTTATCATGTATGAGTTTATAAATGGGTCGAGCATCCCATGCAGAGTTAGGAAATCTATATTTATCATCAATCTCTTAAATTGAATGCCTAAAGATGCCAAATCCTTCTCAAAGAACAAAATTCCAATGAGATCAAAAGAGAAGAGTCCCACATCAAAAAAGAACACAATAGTCCCACATCATAAAAGAACACTTATAAATTGGAACTCACTTATGGTATAAATAGAGTATAATCAATGTTTGTATAATGAACGATTTCACAATACTAATGGCACCATTTTATTTAATCATTTTTCCTTATCCACTATGATAGCATCTATTCGATGGATTTTGCAGTGGTTTAATTATGATGGTCGTGAAAAATGATATGTAACCATTGTGTATCCACTGATGTTAGAGTGGAAAGCTCCAGTGGTCATACATGGTGGATAAACTCTCAATGAAATGACCATATTTACATTGAATAATTCGAAAATTCAAAAATCACAAAAACTGAATTGGCATAAAACCTTTGACAATTTGAATTTTAGACATCCTCAAACTCTGGAACTTAATGAATCCTTGCAAATTCTTAGCCATTCCTTCCTGGTGACATTGCCTCAACTTTCAGAGATGTCACTGCTGTAGCTAAATCCCATCATCGAGTAACTTTCAAAGACACTACTCCTATAGATGAATCCCATCATCATGCCTAAGGATTTGAAATGTAGACATCCTCAAAATATGGGACTTAACTAATCCTTGTTGGTTCTAAGTCATTCCTGTTGACATTGCTTCAACATATGAAAAATAATAACAAATCCATGAATAGCCATATTTCAGAAAGATGAGGTGTTTATAATTGGAAAACAATAAGCAACCGTAGTGCAACATTAAATGTTGTGGTTGTAGGGATGTCAGCTATTGGATCTGGTCCAATGATCAATCCAACGAATGACATCCTTGCAACCGCAACATTAAATGTTGCAAACAAGGTGCTTATTTCTCTATTCCAATGATCAATCCAATAGCTAACATCCCCAACCCCGCAACATTAAATGTTGCACTATGGGGTGCTTATTGCTCGCCTTTGTAATTTGTGATAGTAGTTGAGTAGGTTTTCAAACGTTGTGGGAAACCATGATGTTCTGACAAGCAAGCATGGGGGGTTCACTAGCGAGGCAATATAATATCACGTCCATTCATATTGGGGGTTTGAATACTCTTAGAAACCTCAAAAATATATTTCCCAATATTAAGGGGTCAAGGGGGATTTTTAATTTGACATAGTAATATAAATATTGGGGGTTATTTTATTTGGGTGGGCTGACGAATAACCTCCAAATCGTGGGATGGGTTCATACCTCCAAATCATGGGATCAATTCATACCCACCTAAAACTTAAGGAACATCCATTTTTATTTGATATTGATTATGATCCTAAGTTTTGCATAGATATGATAATAGTGTACCATTGATAATATCGATGGAAGTCTCTTTGGATTGCTGGGCTTGAGCAATCCTCATTTAATAGCTTATTTAGGCTTGGTTTGAATTGATATATTGTTTTCCATCTTTAAGTTAAGAGATGTAGCTAATTGGGAGTTCCATATTTGAAAAATTGTATTGTTTTTTTTGTAGGCATTTGAGTAAAAGATCGAACTCTTCATTTCTTAGGTCAGGGTTTAGGTGGGTATTGAGTTTAAATCAAACCTTTCTCCATGACAACCAAGAAAGGTGAGATCAATATTTCTTGGCTCACTGGAACCAAGAAAACTTAGATCAATATTTCTTGACTAATTATTTCTTTCAACTTTTTGTATTCTTCTTTAACATTTTCACATTCTTAGTTAGGAATAGTTGTTAGATTGAGTTATATTTAGCACATTCATAATTGTAATTTCAATTATTATATGCAAGGCATCCGTCTTAATATTGTATTGGAACTAATATGAACATAGGTCAAAATATAAATCCTTATTTACATAGTCGTGTGTTTCTGTTACCATGACATGGTATCATATAAGTCTCACCATTTGTGTATCTTTATAAGTATTGCATGCTTAAACTTAACAATGGAGATTTTTCCTACCCCTATTAAAAAAAAAAGATATAACCCAAGAAAATGTAACTAAATGTTTTTAATTCCCTTGATTGCAAGAATAAATGTAGAGGAAGTGGAGGAAAATTCATATATTGCATCTTGTGAATGACCCAAATTCAAGCTATGCACATGATCATATGTTGTTATTGGAAAGTAAGAGGAATTTTTCTATGTTCATTTGGGTTCAAACAACAATGATGTTTGTTTTGATAGGAAGGTAGGGGAGTACATCCACGAAAGGGTTTCAATTTTTCATTTTTATGGATTTTAATTTATTAAGCTTATAGAAAACATGAGCTCTCTATGGCTATACTTATATTTACATAATATAAAATTGGTAGATTGGCATGTTGTGGTGTGAAACATCTACAATTCTCATCTTTTCTAAGCATTTCATTAAATATTGGAATATTATCCTTTTACATTCTTTTCTATGTTGATATCTTTACTAGGTTTTCTTTTATGCATTTTTCCTTCCCAATACTATTTTGTTGGGTCTTCCACTATCCAACACTACAAATTGTTCAGTCAACCCTGCAATATTGGTGGGATCATTATTAGAATTATACTATTATTTTATTTAACATCATGTTTTCTTATACTAAGATGTGTTAGGGATCCTGTTTGTTTCAACTTGATAATATGATATAAAGGGGGTATTAAAAACGAGTTGATAAAAATGGATACATACAATATCTAGTGAAACTAGGGGTTTTCTTAATTGGAAAGGCATATTGAGAGGGGGTTTCAACAATAAAATTTTAGTAGGAATTTTATAATATTTAGTAAAATTAGGGATATTCTTTAATATTATGCGAACGATCGTGCTATGTAACAATTTCACTGAGTGAACCCCCGGTGCAAGCAAGATGGCGTTTTGTTGGTATCCATATTTCTATCATCAATGTGGGCATGTGGGGAGGAAGGATGATGTGAAAGTAGAGAAGATGATTTTGCTGGAACAATGAACTTTGAAGATATGCTTAAGTAAGATCATGATTTGAACTTTGCATGCCCTCACTCATTAGGAGATTCAATTCACTCCAAATAAACGTGGGAATAAGGATTCAAGATCATATGTGACGTGTGTTGTTCATCATTATCATTGCTTCTTAGGATGTTGTACAATGGAAAAATAGATCCATACATAGCCTTGTATGCGTACAATGTGCATTCTTCATTTCCTTTGTCTCTTGCATAGAAATCACATTAACTCTTCCATATCTCTGTATGTTGCGCCTGTTGGGTTCCACATCCCGAGAATAAATTTCATTTTAATACCCAAAATCCAAATATAGCTGGCAGTCTCAACATAATTTGAATCATGAGATGAATGATGTCAAGGTAGACACTTGGCGAATGGCACTTCCTGCCAATTCCCAAAGCTGACATCATCTACTCTAAACCAATAAGAAATATGAAAAATAAAAATTTCCATAAATAAAATTAACCAATGCAATGTTCAACTTAGGATTTGGAAAAATTAACCTAGTGTACCTAAATATTAATAGACCTGCATGGACGCTATATGTCCCCACAGGGACATAATAAGCATCACATGGAGAATCCAAAATACATCCGTAGTCAATTCACAAAGCCTCATAATGATGTAATAATGCATTGGAAAAATTGTATCTAGGGTAGTAAAGAAATGGAGTACCAAGAGATTAATACAATATAATTAGTGGCACAAAGAAATGGATTATGAAGAGAATAACAAAATAGAACACTCAAAGAAATACCCTCAACCTTCCATGATACAATTTGAATCAATTCACAAATCCTTGTCATATTTGCCAATACTTTTGAAAATAATTTTGTTTGTAATTTATGGAAATAAAGAAAACTTGGAGTAGGGATAAAGTAATACCATAGAAATCACAAATCAATACATGCCTATAAGTCATTGGATTGTAATTGAGCATGAGGATTAACCAACACAACACTCTTGAGTAGTACAAAGGCAATGAGCAATGGAATCAGTATGGAATTAGTTAGAAGTAGTACCATTTAATAGAGAAAGAAATACCATCAAACTTCTCCAAATTCCTATAAGCCGTTGGAGTGTAATCGACTATGAATATTAACTAGAATTATGAGGAACACAAGGGTAGAGAGAAATACCATACAATATGTGAGTGTTAAGTAGCATGATGAGCAACACAAAGGTAGGGAGAAATATCATACAATACCCAAAGAGAACCATCAACCTTCTCAAGGTACCTACAAGACATTCGATTATGATTGACTCTAAGGATCATCCAATGGTATGAAAAGTGATATTTGACCATTGAATGTGGATAGATAGATGCATCACTAATACATTGACCATTAAAATCCTTTAGCCATTATAAATGGTTTAACCATGTGGTGATCAACAAGTATTAATAGTAGTGAACTAATGCATCTCAACATGGCACACCTTACATAGCTAGTATTTTTATTATTATTTTGTCTTATTTTTAGATTCATTTTTGAAATCTCTATGAGACAATGCATTAATATTCAAATTAATGAGGGTGTAATCTAATCTTGTAGCAAAATTCCCTTTGGTTTCTAGAATTTGACAGTACAAGAAGTTAAATTTCCCATCATTCCAAAATTCTAATCAAATTATTTATAGTCTAGGTGAATTTAAAATTGGGAAAAACCCATATCGACATCCTTTTATCATTCAAAGAGCTTGGATCTTGATGTGACTATGCTCATTCATGGAATTCCTACTATATTCTTATCAGATTTGTCATCAGAAAGAGGGTTGTTTGCTACAATATTAGATTACTCCAACAATAAGGGAGTGCCAATAAACTCCATCAAAATGTTATTTTCAAAATTAAAACAATTCTCTAAAAATAATTGTATTATGCTAAAAGAAATATATGAAACCTGGGGACAAAATTATGCACAAAGTGATCTTCAAATTAAATACTACTAAAGTCAAGTTCAAGTCCCCTTTATATAAACCAAATATTAAATTTCTTTAACTTAGGTTGTTTACTGCACAAGGAGAAGAGTGAAGCGAGGTGCATTTTACAACCCAATATGAATGATATGTATAAGGTAATGCTCCACTCCCCTCCTTCTTATCTTATTATTAAATCCTCAGGTTCCCTCCTTGTTTGATCCTAATATATTTGATCGTATTCCAATCTACATTAATTATTTATATCCTCGTCACCTCCTCTTCAACAATGTTCCCCTTATTGAATTTGAACCCCTTCCTACTATTTATTAACTTACCATTCAAAACCTCTATACCTTCACCTCCTAATGTTCTTGCCTCTATCTCTTGGCTTTCTCGAGTTCACCCCTCTTCCTAATTTCTCCCATTTCTCCCATTACCAACAAACCCGCTCTTCATTTTATATCCTTAATCTCTAATACTCTTCTCTAGATTCTTACCCTTCCACCTCTCTTTAATTTTAATATTCCTCATCCTCTATTGAATTTTGTATCTTTTCACCCTTGTCATCTTATTCTAAATTGATCCCCTCTTTATGATAACTTCATATCATTGTATTTTACTATTATTAATTTGGTCATTAATTTTTTTTGTCTAACTAACCCGTCGTTACATTAGTTGATTCAAAATCCCGGTCCTTATAGGGATAGGGAGCATTTTTGGACTTCCCGTGAAGATTCAATCATTCTAAATTCTCGGCATTTAATTGTGGCAAGCGATCTAAATCTCACATTGTCAGCGGCTGAAGTGTGGGGAAAAACTGTGTTGGTTGATGACTTAGCAGACTTCTTCAAATATTTATTTGAACGGGCTCAACTTATGGATGTTGTCCCAAGGAAGATGGGAGCAACTTGAAGCAATAAATGTGAAGGTGATCTTTGTATTAGAAAAATTCTTGAATGATTTCTCATTGCAAATTCGGTTGCCTCAAATTTTCAAAGATACCGTTCTTGGATTGAACATTCAAACATTTCAGACCATCAAGCATTTTTTTTGCAATTGGATGACCTAGATTTCAAAGCTCATAGACCCTTAGGTTCAACAGTACGTGGCTTAAAGATATAGGGTTTTGTGATATGATTAGTAGCTTCTGGAACCAATTTGAGATTCCCCATGATCTTAATCCAATGGAAGCATTGATTTTCAAATTAAAAGGATTAAAGGAAAAGACAAAGGTTTGGGAAAAGGTAAAAAAAGAACAAAACCGACAACAAATAAATGCTATTAAATTCCAGTTCAAGCAGCTCTATCAACTCAATTTGGATCATATATTTGTAGAAGAGGATCGTCTATCGTTGAAAAATCTCCAAATTAGACTTGATGAATTACTAAAAAATTGAAGAAAGCACCTGGAGATTAAAGAGCCGTGCCTTGTTGGTTGAATTGGGTGATGATAACACTAAGTTCTTCCACAATTATGCATCTAATCGGAGGAATTTAAAATCTATTTGGTCAATTGAAGATAGTATGGGTAATGAAGTTTGTGAACAAAAGAAACTGGAGGAGATGGTTCGCATCCATTTCCAAAATCTTTTTAAGGATCCGGAATCATCCAGTATTGATACCCAACTTAGTGTTCTTAAACACTATCCAACTTTTTTCACTGAGGAAGATGGAGCAGACATTGGTAAGCCTGTCAGCTTAAAGCTGATTGAAGATGTCTTAAAATATTTCAAAAGAGATAAGAGGCCTAGGCCTGATGGGTGGTCTGCTGATCTTTTCGTTCATTTTTTTGATATAATGGGACTAGACTTATTGCAGATGGTCGAGTTTTCTAGAAGTGAAGGATGGATGGCGGGTGGAATGAGCTCGACTTTTCTGACACTTATTCCAAAATCCAACAAACCAAAGTCTTTTGATGAGTTCAGTCCGATTACCCTATGCATATTGGATTATAAAATAATCACAAAATTTATTGCTAATATAATCAAACCCAAGCTCTCTGAATGTATGTCAAGAGAACAGTTTGGTTTCCTAGATAATAGACCAATTTTGGATGATTTGGGCATTACACAAGAAGTAATACACTCGGTCAAAAACAGAAAGCAAAAATATTTGATTCTAAATATTGATTTAGTTAAAGCATATGATCAAGTTAATTGGGATTTCCTCAATTTTGTTCTTATTCAGATTGGGTTTCCTTGGTCTGTAATTAAATGGATCATGGCCTATGTCAGTACGGCTGAATTTTATGTCCTGATCAATGGAAATCCAATGGCATTCTTCAGAAGCTATAGGGTCCTTCGACAGAAATGTATCCTGTCACCTTTATTATTTTTACTGGTGATAGAAGGCTTGAGCATATTGATCATTAATGCTAGAAGAGAAGGAAAAATTTGAGGTTTTTCCTTTTCAAAGTCTCTCCCCATTTCACACCTGCTTTTTGTAGATGATGTGATTCTCTTTGGTCTAGCTGTTATAGAACAATAGAGGACTTTTGCGACTCTAATTGATACTTTCTGTAAAGCTTCGGGTATGCAAGTCAGTCATAGCAAATAATCTTTTATTACCAATCTGGATATGGCTTCGTTGGACCAACAATTTCTGGATCTTCTTCCACTAAAATGCTCTAAGCTGGAGGATGGGGTTAAATATTTAAGTTTCATTATCAAACGTAATTGTTATGGTTTGCATGACTGGAGGTGGTTGATTCAAAGGTTTGAATTTAGAGAATTAATTCATGACCAGTGCCTGAAGTTTTTGTCATTAGGTGGTAGACTTATTTTACTGATGTATGTGTTGAGCAGTATACTTGTTTATTGGGCTTTGATGGCTCAAATTCCTTCCTCGATTTTGCATATTTTAAAACGTTTAATGTTCATATTTTTATGGTCCGGAAACATGGAGGGAGGTCACTATCACTTGGCCAAATGGGAAGCTCTTTCTCTTCCAAAACAGTGGGGAGGCTGGAATATTAAACATATCTTTTGGTTTAATTCAGCGTTGGTATTGAAAAGTTGTTGGCGCGGACTCATGGGGGATAATATTTGGTCAAAGATTTTGCAGGTAAAATATATCAAAATGGATACTATTAGTTGGCTTAGAAGACCTGTTGGAAATTTCCAGAATGTTTCTTTTTACTGGAAAGGCTTTTTGAAGATTATTCCCTGGATTTGCAACTTTTTGTCTTGGCAAGTGGGAGACGACAAAGAATTTGTTGTTGGTATTGATCCCATTTTAGGGATTGAGTCTAATTATAAACTCTCCAGGGACTTGCGATCCTTGTTCTTTGAGTTTTGAGCATGGGCTCTTTACTCTTAACAAGTTTAAAAGATCCATTCGTCTTATTACTGACCCTTCATATTGGCTCACGACGTATGATCTTTGCTTGGCTCGTAGTTGGGCTACCGAATGGAATCAGTATATTCACCTTTTAAATTTGAATGGTATTCGCTTATCTGATGAAAAATATACTCTGCTATGGTCAAAAAATCCTATCTCTAGTTAGGTGACTGCTAATTTGGCCTGGTCCATTTTGAAGACTCGTAATTTGGCTATTTTTCATAACAAAGATCCAAATGAAAATCATGTGATTTTCAGGTTTTGGAAGCTTTTTTATATCTACAGAAATCCTCAGCCAAAAATTCAGAACCGTGCTAGATATTTGAATTGGAAATTTGGTACTTCTGGTTCTGCTTTTGGTTGCTTTCATGGTGCGGCTACAGGGCATAAATGTGGAGTTGGATTTCATATAAACTGTGGTGAAAACCTCACTTATAAATTTCATATATCAGGTGGTCAGGGTACAAATTCAAAGGCTGAACTTCTTGGTTTGTGGGGTATTCTAAAAGTGGCAATTTGGTGCGGATTAGGTACTTTCAAGATATTTGGAGACTCTCTGTTTATTGTAAATTGGGCAAAGGATATTTTTCAGTTGAAAACTATCCAGCTAAAACACTGGAGTGACAGAGTTAAAAATTTGATGAATTGGTTCAATGATCTCACAATAGATCATATCTACAGGGAATACAATGATGTTGCAAATTCTTTATCAAATATTGTGCTCTATGGAGAAGCTGGGGTCTTGGTCTGGGAAGAGTGGGTGGAAGGAGCCATCACTCAAACTAGATCGATGTGGTTTTTTTATGATGTTTTTTAGTCTTCTATAAGTAGTGAAGATGAGCATGGAAATGTGTTTTTATGTATTTTTGGAGGTTGTTCTTATTTTGGACTCTATGATATTTTGCCAAAAGTTAAGTAAGGTTGTATGAAGAGACAATTCAAGCTCTACTATAAGAGATCTATGTACTTTTTTATTTCCACATAAATAACAAAAGTACGGAAAAATACCCTAGATCTTTATCTTTATGTGCATCTTTCCACGGTGTCCTCTTATTCTAAATTTATCTCCTCTTTATAATTACTTTATACCAATTTATTTCACTATTATTAATTATTATTACATTTTTCATATTTTCCCAAAACCACTTCCTCGCTTTTAAACATATCTTTTGATTAACTTTATTTTTTTTTTCACTATTATTAATTTAATCATTATTATTTTTCTCTTATTAACTAATCATTCTAATTTTAATTTATAATACCTAAAGAGCAATAAATGTTAACTTCTATTTAATTTAATTTAAGTAAATTTCACTCTTTCCTATTTTTAGATGAGCTCACACGAGACTTAATTTTATGTATTTAGATGAGCTCAGACTACAGCTAATGATGGGTTATAATAGTTAAATAATACAATAATTTAAATAATTAAAAAAACACATTTAAATTAATTTAATTTCTAGCTATAAAATTAAATAGATGATTTTAATTCTAATCAAATAAAATACAAAATATTATTTTTTAATAATATAAATTGAAAAATAAAATACATGTAAATTATTGTGATGCCAATAAACTAAAACACAAAAATATTAATATTACAAAAACATAATTTTTAATAATATAAATTGAAAAATAAAATATATGTAAATTATTGTTATTGGAATAAACTAAAACAAAAAAATATTAATATTAATAATATAAATTGAAAAATAAAAATAAAAAAATTATTTTTTTATAGTAAAGAAATTGAAAATTAAAATAAATTTATAATAATGAAATAAAATCATTTTAGTAAGAGCCATGACTTTAACGACATTTACGCTTTATCTCCCATGTAATCATAGAGAGGATTTATTCCCTTAATGATTTTAAGTCACATGGAGTTTGAAGCGAAGAATTTGTCGTGGGCGAAAGTTGAAACGAAGAATTTGTCGTGGGCGAAAGTTGAAACGAAGAATTTGGATTAGAATGTAGACAGGCGTCAAATTCTTTAGATGGTACCATCATTATACAGTCCAAAATGGCCATTAACACCTGACCCGTGTTTCTTCGTTCTTCTAAAACTTAAAAGCAAACATTTAATTCATGTCAAAATGGTGGAATGGAAAACGCATGGCAAATATATTCTTTAAATCTCGTGTTATTGCAATGTCAGACTCTTTCGATTTCTGCCAAATGCCATATACTTTTATGTAAGGTTTCCAAGGTCCCACATCTAGAAAAAGTTGAGATGCCTCTATAACTATATATAGCTGCCAATCTAGTTATCACCTGCTATCATATTTCCTGATACCCTTTTCAGCAGGAAGAAGAGCTCTTGGGCGCTGAACCCGAACTATCATCCGTCTTTACACCACCGTTGTGTTCACTGTTCGAATCTCCAGGCCGCCACTTCTCATTCATGGACGCTCAGGCGCCTAGAAAACGTGGCCGTGAGCCGGAGGCTCTGCCGGACTCCGTTGATGTCCGAGAGGCGAAACGCTTCGAAGGCGAAGAAACAAATATGTTTCTATATCTTCTGCAGCTAGACAAAAACTTTGCAGAGGAAAAAGAAGAAGAGAAATGCGCTGCCAGTGAGGAGATCGTAAGCAGTTTCATGAGAAACCTGGAGGAAGAGATTGCTGCCCCATGTTCCACCAACTCTGGAAATGATCCGGCGGCTTCCAATATTTGTAGAGACGATAAAGGACAAATCCTAGATTTTGATATTTCTTATCTCTTGGATGCTTCAGACGACGAGCTCGGCATTCCTCCGAGCCCCGCTTTGGACTTGAAGGACGAAGTTTGTCTAACATCCGCGGGTTTGTCTGAGAACCCGGCGGATCTTAAATCCCTTGGTGAAAACTGGCTCTTCGAGGACGAATTTGAAGACTATCAGCAGTATGCAATGTACAAAGATGCCTGGAATGCGAGCCAGCTGCAAGATTATATGAACACAGATTATATAAGCCCGGGCATGTTATTTTTCTGAGGCATGTACACTGGAAACTGCTGGTGACATGTAACCAATGCAAGGGTTCATTAAGACTGTATAGCTTGTAATTATATCTATTCAAGCAAAATTATAGTTGTACAGGGCAGTCAGAGCAGTAGCATGCAAACATTTGACATTTTACTGTATTTGAATTAAATTTCTGTGATAAAGTGTCTCTGGACTCGACAACAGAGCTCTGCCAGACTTATAGAGCAATGCTTAATCTCGTGAAGTGCTTAAATATTTTAGGTTTTATAAAAATTATATGGCGCTCGAGTTATAAAGAGTTGAAATTTTGTTTAACAGATGGCTTCACTGATAAATAAAAAGATTGGGATTGGAAATAATTTGAAGTAATCTTTCTTTTGCTTAGCTAATTGATTGACACTTAACTCACATAGATTGTTATGATTCCTAGATACCCCTGATTCTCGAATACACTTATAGTAAAAAAAAGGCATAAGGTTCAAGCATCCTCTGCGAGCCGTAATACATCATGGGTGTCTGTTTTTTCTTTTGTTTGATTGATCGATGACTCTGGTGATTTCAGTTTGATGAGTGGTGTGACTAGAGAAGAAAAGAGGCGTGTAGAGCCATGAATGAAGTAAAAGGGAGAAACATGTGTTGTCTTATGAAAGAAATGAGCAGAAGCTCGCTTACTAAGTTTGATTAAGTTTGGTTAAAGAAGAGTCCTTGATATATGTATTAAGGGGTTACTTCCGGTGCCTTGCAGTGTTATCAATTCTTTGAGAAGTTTGATGTTTAAATTTCTATGGTCTGGGGTCTGAAACAGTCCTATTTATCCATGTTCGGATGGGATAAATTCTCAATCCCGATTTCTGTTGGTGGGTGGGGGATAAAGGACCTCTCTGTAGTTAGTGCTGCATTGAGATTGAAAAGCTTCTGGAGGGCCTTGTTTGGCATAACCCTTTGGTCTCAAGTGATTCATGAAAAGTATATCAAAATTAAAACCTCACATTGGCTAAGGAAGTCGAGGAAAGTTTTAAGGGGAGTCTCACCCATTTGGAATGGGTTTATGAAAGTTTACTGTTGGTTGGCAGATGGCCTTTGCTGGAATGTTGGTAGTGGGGCTCAAGTGGCGATTGGTGTGGATCCGATCTGTGGTATGAATGAGCAGGTGCTGTTCTCGCAGGGGTTATTAGATACTATAAGAGCTAAAGGGTATATCACTCTGAATTCTATTGTGAAGAACAACACCCAGGGTTACTGGATGACTACAGTGGACTTACAGCTACCTCGTCAGATTGCTTGGGAGTGGAATGTTTTTATTGGTACATTGAATTCTACAGGTATTCGATGTATTGATAAGGAAGATGAAATTCGATGGTCTGGAAATGAGTCTACAGGTCAGATCACTGCGCGTTCGGCATATGATTACATCATTAAAAGAAGATGTTTGTTCCCAGCACATTGGTGGTATAATCTCATATGGAAATGGCATTTTCCGGTAAAAATCCAATGCTTTTTATGGTTTGTGCTAGTCAATCGACTAAAAACTTGGGATAACCTGAATGTGCTGGGTTGGAAAGGCCCGAATCGTTGTATTCTATGCAAGGTGGAATCGGAGTCGGTCTCACACCTTTTTCCGTTATGTGATTTTACTTTATGTGTTTGGGCGAAGTTGATAAAACATCTGGGGCTGTCATTTCAGTGGGAAGGCAGTATTTTTGAAAAATGTTTGTTTGATTGGGTGAGGAGTGACAAATCACATACCACACTGCTAGTCTTCCTTTGCTGGGTTATTTGGAGAGCTAGAAATAGAGCTATTTTTTATAATATCACTCCCACTGTTGATTCGGTATTCTATGAGGTACTTAGTTATTACTTGAGATTTCAAGGTGATGCGAATACTCCTGCTATAAGGAACATTGGAACGTTTCAGCTGGTGGTGGACGATCCGATTTTATTCTTTGATGGGGCAGCAGCTGCGGGGAAATGTGGTATTGGAGGAGTTATCTTTGTAAACTCTGATCATTTTTACACTTTTCGTATGAATGGTGGTTATGGGACCAACATGAAAGCAGAGCTGCTTGCTCTCTGGTGTGTGGTCAGAGTTGCTATACTTTTTGGCCTGCATAAAGTTAAAATATTCGGGGATTCCAAAGTCACTATAAAGTGGGCCCGAGGTGAGTTTGATCTGCAGGTACTGAATCTTACCTATTGGTGCAACCGCATTAAGCAGGGTTTAAGTTCCTTCATGTCTTATTCGCTGGAGCATATTTATCGTGAATTTAATACACAAGCTGACAAGCTGTCAAAGCTGGCGTTGGATGGGGATGAAGGACTACTTTTTTGGGAAGATGTTTGTAACGATATTGTGTTGGATGGTGGGACCCTTCCCTTTATTGTCTAGTTGTTCTTAAGTTTTTAGTATGACTGCATATAAGTTATGGCTTCAGTCTGGTTTGTAAAATTTTGTAAGTTTGGAGTTTTTGGAAGTATCATTCTAGAACTCTGAAAAGATGGCATAATCTTTTCGATGTATATCTGTACTACTTGATTATGAAATTGAATAACAGTAGTATGTTTTTTTTGCGGAAAAAAAAAATGTATTAAAGGGGCACATATATCAACCTTTATGGAGGTAACATATAAACCCATATTTTTTTTGGAGGTGATATGGAAGAAAGGATGAAGGACTGAGAACAAAAGAAGAAGAGGACGTTGAAGGTTAAAGTCTACCATAGAAGAAGAGGGATAAGCTAATAAGAGAAACTATTATAAGTCAAAAAAGAAGGCTCAAACATATTAGAAGACATAACAGAAGAGCAAGGGAGTATATTTTGTAAAGAAGTTTGGAGAGGTTTCAACTATAGCTGATCCAACAAGTGAAGAATATAAACAACAGATTGAAGATATTTGGAGCAGCATGAAGTTGCCATCATCACCACAATACATTGGTAAATTTTTTGAAATATGGTCTATTAGAATGAAAATATATCTTCATTTTGTATTGGTAATTTTTTTTAAATATGGTCTATTAGAATGAAAATATATCTTCATTTTGTAGATATGTGACATGAAATTCATGATGACGCTATGGATGTCTTATCCCCGTATCTAGTTTTAGTTTTACGAGGTTGGAGAGAGGTTAATAAACGGAAGAGCATTCTACTCCTCTTGTTACACTAGTCGTAGCTCTATTGTATGATTGTGTGTCTGTGGCTGAATCATTTTTGTGTTTTGAATGCTTTCTTTAACCTGACAAGATTTGATATCTATACTTAAAATATATAAATTATTATCGAAAGTGATAAAAAGATTTAAATTTATATTAAAATATAAATATGATATTTACTTTTCTCTTCATTCATATAGATTCATATTTCAAATCCTTCAATGTATAACAAACCCAAATTCAAATAAATTTATACTTTACATTTATTAACTATTATTTCTTAAAATACTAAAAACATATATTTCGATATAACTCTTTTACTTCCTATAACCAAATAAGTAAACCTCCTATTTCATAATCCGTGAGTGATTACACCATAAATCTTCCCACCCTAAAACAAGCACTTTAAAGTCCTAAATTGAAGAGACAATATGAATCTTTGAAGAGAAATTATGAACTTATAATTAAAAATTCATTAAAAAGTTAATATGAAAATGTTTTATATGGGATATGTATATTATATTATGTTATAATATTTGTTTGTGGAGGCAGCTTAAGTGATAAAGATGAGAAATTGTAATCACTTGTAAATGGAAGAGTACGTAGGATTATACTGGTACCGTATCACACGAATACCAGCCCCAATTGCAGATTCCCCTAAAAAAATCATTTTATAATATTTGAAAATATTAAAATAGATATTACCATTGACATATTTTCCATTTTGAATTGGATTATCAATTAAAATTATATAAAAATGTTAATTCTATATTAAATGTGAATGTTATATTATATTACCATTAACTTATTTTCCATTTTGAATTGGATTATCAATTAAAGTTATGTAAAAATGTTAATTCTATATTAGATGTGCATGTTATATTATATTACCATTGACGTATTTTCCATTTTGAATTGGATTATCAATCAAACTTATGTAAAAATGTTAATTCTATATTAAATGTGCGTGTTATATTATATTATGTTAAGATACTTAGTAATATTAAAGTAATATAACCATTGAATTATATGTTACAATTATGATATAAAGGAATGAAACATCCTAGATGATTTAAGTAAGTTTTTTATTTAATAATTTTTTTGGCTGTCATATTTTAAATATGAAGTCGTCATCTTTTATATTTTACATAAATCTAATTAGAATTTTTTAAGATTTAAGTGAGATGTAAGAAGAAATATATCAAATGATTTAAATTGTAAAATATATTTAAAAAAAAAAAAAAAATTGATTTTTTCAATTATTATGAAAATTGGAGAAAATAATATTTATTGAACTAAAAAATTAAATAGATAAAATTGTTATTTTTTTTTTACGGAGACTCCTATTTCAATTTATTTTCTTCTTGTTGGTTCAGGCCCCCATGGTTCTCTTACGGAAATATAACCCGAATATAACTCAAGTGCACCTTTTTATTAGTTATATTCTTAATATTATTAAGTACTAATTTCAAAGTAGTGAATCATTTACAAAACCATAGCACATACTTACTCATTATGGTCATATGCTCATAAGAGGTAGTACACAAGTGCTCCTAGGGAGATATAAACCTAAGAGCACATTTTTATTAGTTATGTTATTATTATTATTATTAAATGAAATACTGAATCACTTACGAAACCATACTACATTCTTCTCATTGTAGTTATATGCTTGTAGGGGGTATTGCATTGCATTTAGTATCACCATTGTATGGCCTCACTATTTCATTGACCATTATTTTTGTGGAAATATCATTCTCGTGCAGAATGTGCGGTGCCTTTCCCTTACCTTTAGATTTCATTTTTGGAGAAATTTTGTCAACTTATGCTTCAGACAAGTAGTTATTTCAAACATGAACATCATTAGTAACAATAATTAAAATAACTTCTTGATGGTTTCTTAGGTGAGTTGGTATTTGGAAAACCCTATTGAGCAAGGAATTTCTTGAGTTTTGCATCTTTATTATCCATCCCAACCCTTTCACAAGTTTGACTAATACAGATCCAAAAAAAATCTATCCATCATTAACCATGGACAATGATCACAAGGCTAGGAAATGGGCATCAATGAGGATATGGAAGCTATATGTATGGGTGAAAAAATATGATGCAATATGGCAGCCTTTGGACTACATAGCTAACTATCCACAATGTTGTGATTGATTGTTCATGAAATCCCTATCTATTTCGGTTACTAAGGAATGTGAAGGTGCCCAACATGTTGTAGAACCAAGCAATATTGTATTGCTTTCCTTTGGGTAAGAAATGATTCACTTCTTTGGGAAGATATATTTATAATTCAAATTGAGTGTGACAATAAATCTCTTCTGAAAGCAAAAGAATCCTTTCATTATATAACATTTTTTTGATTTGTTGTCAGTTTCACAATGGGTTTATCGTTTAATGTAGTCCATAGAAATTTCCAAATAAAATTTTTACATGGACAAAGTTTGAATCTTAAGCGGTTTGGTCATTTATATATATAAAAAATGCATTTGCAAAATATGCCCCATCATTTAAAAATTCACTCTATAAATGCTAAATACAAATGATTGGAGAAATTATCAACCTACCTTAAGATAAGTGTGCTCACCAAAGAGCTTAGTTCTTTCCTTCAATTGAGCTTTGGCAATGAACTTGCCCTTTGGGATGAATAGGGATGGCTAAGTCTCCATTCTATCCAAGGTCTTTTCCTTTTTAAATGGATTAACTAATGTAATATATCACATCGATCTAAAATTTGGATTGAGTCTGATGTTGTATTGTCCCCTTTTTGAATCTTTCAAATAAACATGATGGCCAAATGGAATGCGATACATATCACATCGATCCAAACTTTCAAATGAGCATGGCTACACAATTTCAAAAGAACGCAACGGTATATCATTAACTCTCAAACTTTGTAATAAGCGTCACATAATATCATTGGATTTTGAACTTTTGGACACAAGCGATTCAATTGTTAATTTTGAACGGAAACATTAACGTTGGTCTAAACTTTGGAACAAGCATGATGTTATACCTTTTGTCTCCAAATTTTACTTTTAATTTTCCAAAGGAATGTGATACACATCATTACGATTCAAACTTTGGACTAAGGACGATGTTTGTGATATTATTTTTATTTATTTTTATTATTGAGTTATTAAAAAACTCATAATATTGTAACTCACACTTATGCGAGAATGATGTGCACCAAAAAATATTTTATTATTATTTTTAATAAAAGAAAACAACATTGGAGAGGATCAATTGAATGAGGGGACATCACCTACCACTATGGACAAGAGATAGCACAAATCATTATGATAAACCAATCAATCCAAGTGGAGTACTCAACACTCCAGACAAGATCCACAAAAATAGGATCTGAGGATTACTTGAGATTGAATTGGTAATAGCACAAGTCCTAGGAAAAAACTATAAAGAGGAGCATTGAGAGAGCATCAGGGATGTTGTGCAAAAAGGAGTATTATTATGCTAGAGAAATTCTGTTAAGTCCTCCTGTTTGATAAGTCCATCCATTTTGACTGTTACAGACTCCTAGGAGGGACTACTGCATTGCAGTCGTGCTAGTCCGATAGTGGAGGTGGTGATCCAGCTCGAGGGTGAGGTCTGATGCTTTCAGATCCTCTATGGTTGGGAGGAATTGATACCTCTCCGGTGTGATTTCATTAAGCATAGTTTCTTTTCTTCTGTTCAAGTAAGTATACTATCTGTAGTGCTGATTATTAGTCATAATTGGTAGTTGAATAGCAAAATGATGTTTCTTCCTTCAAGCATTATATGAAGTATTACCGTAGTGAGGACCTTTCTCGGTTATGTTCCCGTTCTTCAGGTATGTGCTATGTTTTGCTCTTCCTGTAGAATATATGTTGATACACTGTTTGATCAGTCGATTGGATTTTATTATATCTTCACAGTCGATTTGTTCAGATTGTAGATTTCTTATGCATGAAATTATACTCTGTATTTTTTGGATCGTTTCGTTTTATTTGGAATGCCTTTGCCGGTTATAGATATGTTTTTCTTTCCCTTTTTCCTGTGGAATGTGCACTGGTTCAGTGGTTATCTCCTTGCTACTTATCTTAAAATTAGTGTTAGCCCTGCCGTATGCCCACCCCACCTATCCAAACCATCGCATTATTGGTTGCCACTAGAGGAGTAGAGTTTTACTTGAGTTTCTTTCTTTTAGCCTCATGGCCCAAGTAAAGGAAAGTAATATTTGACTTTTGAGTCTGTTTGAGAACTAGTTACAGTAGACAAGCCAAGTTTTTGTAAGGAAGAGTCGAAGTATGCGATCTGCATGAACAGATGAAGTGAGTAATTTTCGTATCCTCTATGGAATTCACAAATTATCCCGGATCTGTTGATTGAGATCGTTTTGTTTCCCCGATTGTAAGTTTTCTTTCGGATTGGTTGTTTTCAGTTTGCATTCCTTTGATCACTATTCTATATGCCCGATGTTAGTGCCGTAATGCCGTCCCATGCTTGTCCACAGTATTTTGTTGTATTTTCCTTTCTGTGTTAAGAGATGATGAGTACGCCGAGTCCACCTTCCTTTTCGTTAAATACTCGAGATAATTGAAATCTCCAGCTCTTCCTGTCGCCATATGAGGGTTTCACGGGTAGTTGGACAACCGGTTATAAACTTCGGATTTCTGCTAAGTCCACGTTAACCATAAACAGTAGCTATTTAATCACAGTCACACAATCTGTCACATTCTAATGTATTTTATAACTATGTTAGTAGTTTTCGATTTACTGTTTCATATAAGTTACAGGATAAGTAATGATTCATAAGTATGGAGTATTTTGATATATTTTATAGTTACATTAGTTAGCGATCATATTTAATAGAGGATCAACATCTATGTTGTTCGGATACACAGGGTACTCCCAAAAGACCGAACACCTAGAGCAACAACTTCACACAAGCAGATCACAGATTGATACACCGATGTTTTGACGTGGTTTAAACCCTCGAGAGGGAAACACTCCACAGCCCCGACCAAATAGCTTCTATGGAGCAATGTATTATGCAAAAGAAAGAAATTTACAAATGAGCTTCTCATAATCGATCAACTAGACAATGACCCTCCATGCTCTTTAAATAGAGATCATGGACCAATCGAGTGTTAAGCCACAGATCAAGGTTAGGTATGATCTAAGAGAAGTTGAGCCGTCATATCACTCTATGTCTAGAACATATCGTGACTGTTGGATTAAATATTTACAAATGCATACTAATGCATACTAAAGAAACACACTTTTCCTAATGGATATATTACACAAGTTGATCTTAACTAACTCTTAAGTGTCTAAATATCCTAACATCCCCCCTTCAGAACAACTTGGGATAGGATTGAAGGATTTACAAAAGTGACACTATTAGGAGAAAGAATGAGGCATTAAAGCCTATCCCCCCTTAATGACAAATTCCTGAACTCCTAACATAGATCGAAGTTTAGAAAAATTCGCTTCTATAAGAGACTTGGTGAAGATGTCTGCAACTTGATCATCTCTGGGACAAAAGAGCACTTCAAGAACACGATCATGAACAAGATTTATGATGAAGTGCATATGTAGCTCAATGTGTTTTCTACGTTGATGTAGGACTGGATCTTTGGCAAGCTTGATGGCACTTTGATTGTCGCACCAAAGTGGAGTACGCTGCTATTGCTCGAATCCAAACTCTGAAAGGATCTATCGAAGCCATAAAGCTTCCTGACTGACATTAAATGTTGCTCGATATTTTGCCTCTACTGAAGAAAGAGAAAGAGCTTGTTGTTTCTTACAAGCCCAAATGACAGGTCCAGATCTCAGACTGAAAACATAACCTGCTGTAGACATTCGATCACCAGGATCGCTGGCCCAATCTGAGTTAGTGAAACCAACCAACAAAAGTTTCCCCCCTATACTATAATGAATCCCAAATTGAACTGTACCTCGAATATATTGAAGTATTCTTTTAGCTGCTTTCTAATGACTTTCATGAGGTGTTTGCATATAATGGGCAACACTACCAAAGGCAAAGGAAAGGTCAGGACAGGAATGAGTCAAGTATAAGAGGCTACCAACAAGCTGGCGATACAAGGTGGCATCTACTTCAAGTGAAGTACAAGTGGAAGAAAGTTTGACTCCAGACTGGAAGGGAGAAGGGGCCGGTGTACAATATTCCATGTGAAAGCGATGAAGAAGGTCACAAGCATACTTAGATTGAGAAATAAATATTCCTTCTTTGATTTGCAGGACTTGGAGACCAAGAAAATAATGCAGATGTCCTAAGTCTGACATTTCAAAATTTTGCTTAAGACTGGATTTCACATGGGTTATAAGCTTAGGGTCACTACCAGTAAGAATAAGGTCATCAACATATAGAACAAGTATGATGAGATGGTTTCCTACTTTCTTGGTATAGACATTGGGGTCAGAATGGCATCTAGAAAAACCAGTGTCAGGAAGAAAGCTATCCATTTTGGCATACTAAGCTCTAGGAGCTTGCTTAAGGACATATAAGGATTTCTTAAGGCGACAAACAAGGCTAGAGTTATTCTGAACATATCTAGGAGGTTGTCCCATGTAAATTTCCTACTGTAAATCACCATGTAAAAATGCAGACTTGACATACATTTGATGGAATTCCCAGTTATGTAAGGCTGCAAGGGAAAGAACAAGGCAGATGGAGTTCATTTTTGCGACAAGAGCAAAGGTTTCATTGTAGTCAATCCCTTCAACTTGGAAAAAAACTTTGGCAACTAACCTTGTCTTAAGTCTTTCAACACTTCCATTTGATGCATACTTAGTTCTGTAGACCCATTTACATATGACAAGTTTTCTTCCTTTTGAAATAGGTACAAGATCCCAAGTATCGTTCGCCATTAAGGAACGATATTCTTCATCCATAGCTGCATCCCAATCTGGATTTCCTAAAGCTTCTGCAAAAGTTTCTGGATCATGATTCTCGAAAACCTGAGCTAAAAGAGAAGAGGCTCGCTGAAACTGAGAACATGTTTGATGTTGATCTCTAGGATCACTGGCAAGATCACCAACTGCTTCACATGTTGAACAAACCCATCAAGGAAGCACTTGTGCTGGTGCAACTAGAGGAACATGAGCAGGCGGAGGTGGAATTTCATCCTCACTGTCATCATCAGAAACTGGAGTTGAAAACCTGTCAAGGAAGTTGGAAGAAGAAGAAGGTGCAATCGCCGAATCAGGCTCGCAGGCCAAAGATGGCACAATCGCCGAGTTAAGCTCGCAGGCCAAGAGATTTTCATCAAATTTAACATCTCTTCTAATGATTATATCATGAGAATGTGGTTGAAGAAGTCTATAACCTTTTATATCTTCAAAATATCCAACAAACATGCACTTTTCACTTTTAGGCTGCAATGCTTTCCGTTTTTCATCCAGAATATGAGCCCATGCTTTACTACCAAACACATGGAAGTGACTTACATCAGGTTTAGTTTTACTCCATGCTTCTTTTGGTGTGACACCCTATAAAGCTTTAATGGGAGTGCGATTAACTATGTAATTTGCACAATTAATGGCTTCAACCCAAAATTGAAGATTTAGTCCCTTAGATTGGATCATACAATTAGCCATTTCTTTTAAAGTGCGGTTCTTCCGTTCACCTACACCATTTTGTTGTGGTGTGTATGGAATAGTGTGTTGTTGTTGGATTCCTTATTCAGTGCAGAAAGTAGTGAAATTTTTGTTAACATATTCTCCTCCATTGTCAAATCTTAACTTAATAATTTGAGGACCAGATTGTTTTTCAACAAGGGCCTTGTAGGCCAAGAACATGTTAAATACTTCGCTCTTAAGTTTTAGGAAATAAACCCAAGTGCGTCTGGTATAATCATTAATAAAAGTTAAGAAATATTTGAATCCAGAAAAGGAAGCAGATGGAAGAGGACCACACAAGTCACTATGCACAAGCTCCGAACTGAGGCATGCCAAGAGGCACGTTTGTCAAAACTGTCCTGATGATGTTTTCCGAGTACACAACCAGAACAAACACCATCCCTGTAAGATATCATCGGAAGACCTGTTACCATATTGTCTTTACATAATTGTTGCAATGAGCGATAATTTAAGTGACCAAATCGCTCATGCCAAAGTTTGCTCAAGTTATCACTATGAGCAACAAAAACTGAAGGAAATGGTGATGACTCAAAGTTGTTAAATTTGTACAACCTGGTAATATCATCAACAATTTCGGTAGCTAGGACCTATTGAGGATCTTTAAAATCCTTGATTACAACTTGGTGAGGTGTAAACGTCACAGTTTTACCTTCACCATAATGAGTGATTTGATAGACTGATAACAAATTGCAGAAAATTCTTGGAACACATAGTACATAACTAAAATGACCATTATCTACTGGAACTGTTCCATCTCCTACAACACTTAGATATCTATCATCACCAACAAATATTTGTTTGGTATTACATTCATGCATAGTAGAAAAGATGGCTTAATCCTTAGCCATATGATAAGATGCTCTAGAATCAATGAACCATTCATTTGAAGTAGAAGAAGAAGATGCATTATAAAAATAACCAGAAGCACAAAGTGCATGTCCATGAGAGGTAGATTCTAAAGGCAAATCTAGGCTAATGTGGTGCTTCTTCATTGTTGCTTCCAAGGCTGTCATCTTCTTGAAACACTTAGATTCATTATGATTATATTTCCCGCAATAGTTGCAATGATGTTTAGTCTTCTTTCCTTTTATCTTGGATCCTTTGTCATTTTTTAAAGAAGGAGCTGACTAAGAGGGTTTGGGACCCTTGTTAGAGTTATTATTGCGAAATTTTATTTTTTGGGAGGCTTGGACTTTTCTTTCTGTTGAGACAATAAGACTTTCCTAAATGTATCTGCATTGTTAATTATTCCAGGATGAATGAGCTTATATTGCTCTCTAATCAAGGAATCACAAAAGGATTCAAGACTAGGCTTTTGATAGCTAGTTGTAGTCAAGGATTATTTTATGGAGTAAAATGTAGATACAAAAACAGAATATGTAGGTCCAAGTTTTGAAAGAATATGATAAATGCATTGTTTGTCTTCCCTCTTAATCTTGCATTCTTCACATAAGAGTTTAAGAGTTTTGTACTTAGATAAATAATCCTGAATGCATAAAAAATCACTTGGATTTAAATAAATCAACTCATTTTCGAGTTGATGACCTCAAATTTTATTATGTTTACCAAACACAGATTTCAACTTATCTCAAGCAGCATCAGGTTCATCAATTCCAGATATGTGGAATCGCAAATCAGTAGAGATTAACATCCCAATCAATCCACAAGCTTCGTCACATCTATTTTTTCATTTTATTTTATTATCATCAGTGGGTTCTGTTTCTTTCCCTGAGGTAATTATGAAAAGTCCTCTACTTCGTAGAACATCCTCCATACGATATTTCCATGAGAAATAGTTGAAACTGGTAAGTAGAATATTATAAGAGGTGGCCATATTGTAAATTAATGGTTGTAAAAATAGAAACCAATAGTCTAGATGTGAAGAGCTCGAAAAAATAGGCGGTTTAAAAAAAAACGGCACTGAAAACTGACTCCGTATGATGAAGTTATGCTTGAACAAAGAAAATGCTGAAGATGTCCTCAATAGTGATGTGGCAGATAGAGAATGACCAGCTAAAAAAAAGGACCCCCCTCTTCCCAATATGAACCTTTGATAATCACTTTACAAAAAAGTTACTTTAAGTGAATTATTTTTGTAAAATAAGTAATTTCACTTTTACAATGATGTTACTTTAAATAGTGCAGCAATAAAAAGAAACTTAAGTGACTTACTTTTTATTTTTATTTTTTATTATTTAAGTGAGATGCACTTTTACAATAAAGTAACTTGAAAATAGAAATTGCATGCACTTTTTCTTTTAAAAGTAACTTCCTAAGGCTTGAAGTCAAGACCTATTAAGGAATAAAACAACTTTGAACCAAGTGAGCTAGATTAAAAGGTATGTAAAATATGGGAAAGAGGAAGGTCTTTTATTTTTTTACTCTTCTCTCTTGATTTTCGTGCTTGCTGCAAATCATAACACAAACCGAAACAAAAAAAAAAACTTTTCCACAATATGAGGTTAGATCTCGTTAGCTTGCCTAGAAAGTCTACGTTTTCTCTCTGTTTTTGATTTGTCGAGATCGCACAAGGTGCACGACAAAGAGCATACACAGCCGGGAAAAACCCTTTCCCTTACTGTTTCAGATCTGATGAAATATGTGTTTCTGAAGCAACCGAAAACCGTTTTCGATCAAACGAATATTATTTCCCAATGGAAACGACACTCCAAACGCAATGGAACACCTCCCATAGCCCAGAAATGCACAGAAATACTAGAACTAGAAACCCTTTCAAGTTTCGGCAACAACAGTTCAAGATCTAGATCATAACCGGAAGCGGCTCTTCATAAAAGCTCTGATACTATGTTCGGGTACAGAGGGTACTAACAAAAGACCGAACACCTAGAGCAACCACTTCACACAAATAGATCACAGATTGATACACTAATGTTTTGACGTGGTTTAAACCCTCGAAAGGGAAACACTCCACGGCCCCGACCAAATAGCTTATAAGGAGCAATTTATTATGCAAAGGAAAGAAAGTTACAAATGAGCTTCTCATAATCAATCAACTAGACAATGACCCTCCATGCTCTTTAAATAGAGATCATGGACCAATCGGGTGTTAAGCCACGGATCAAGGTTAGGTATGATCTAAGAGAAGTTGAGCCGTCGAATAACTCTATGTCTAGAACATATCGTGACTGTCAAATTAAATATTTACAAATGCATACTAAAGAAACACATTTTTCCTAATGAATATATTACACAAGTTGATCTTAACTAACTCCTAAGTGTCTAAATATCCTAACATATGTTTGTATTCTTTCGGCATTGTTCGCCATCACACATCCTATCGTATTGTGATATATTCTATAATTATGTTAATAGGCTTTTGTATTATTGTTTCATAAGTATATGTCACGGTTATGTCTGTTATATTTTTTAATTGTATTAATAAGTTTCGAATGGTGGTCCATATGTATATATATTACATATTTGAAATGCTGCACGTGTTCGATTTAATTCATAATAGAAGTGAAAATTCCCGAAACTACAAAGGTTAATGATTACGGGTTAAGAAGATACTTAGATTGATCGCCTTTCAAATCTTAATGAAGGATATTAGTGAGCTTCGATTTAATGGATCATCGGGTATTACATGTTACGGTTAATAAGGTTTTACATACTTTATAACATAATTTGGAGCGATATTTTTTTATGCTACGTTTTTGTTTATAATATGAATGCATGAATTATAGTTGGTATGTAGTCATATATTTCTAGAAAAAGTAATTGTATATTTATTAAATACATTATAGTTGTTATTATAAATATCTTATGGGTATATATATATGGTGATTTTTTTTATGAGGCCTTAAACTTTAAAAAGAAGATAAAGGATTGTGGTGAAAAATAGTTCATCTAGGTAGTAGAAAGCTATGTTTTTGAATCACCTAGTTAGTCATTGTTATGTTTTACTAGGATAAAATAGAAGAAAATGGTATCATACATGTAGATGTATGGGGAATAAGATGTAAATGAATTTCTTTCACTGAATCCATTTCATTTTGTCATCTTTATATTATTTTCATAATCCGTCAAATATTTCTGGTAATAGGTTAGTTACATGATAATGTTTTATCTCACATATTCACAACTACTTGACCTTTTAAAACTAACACGCAACATGGTTACAAACTTCTAAAATAACGAGATGCATTTATTAACTCTTGAACTTTGGAATAAAGTTACACACTTCCAAAATAACGAGATGCATTTATTAACTCTTGAACTTTCGAATAATTGTGTCATTGTATCGTATGCTTTGAACTTTTCAAGGACTGTGGTCAACATTTCATTAACCCACATTTTGCCATGCATGCAGTGCTACAAACTTAGTATATTTTCCAATGCATGTGCACATAGTCATGCTCTTCTAAACTTTGGAAGACTGTGATGTTGCATCGTTTTTTTCATTTCACCAAAAATGCATCCAAAATATTTACTAGATGTATCTCATAAAGATCAATTGATCGAGTAGGATAATATGATCTGTGAATCCTTTCATAATCTTAAATAACTAATCAGTTATGCAATCGCGATTAACACGTAAATGTCAAAAGCTAACTTCACAATTTGTGATCCTTAATGCTTGTGCTTGCAAAATCAATGATACATCAAGTTTCCAAAAAAAAAATTATGGAGGGTCTCCATGTTATAAGATTTGAGGAAGGTGTTGGCTAAACAAGTGAAGTGAAGATGAAATATCTAAAGCATTTTTTTTCATTATGAACATGGAGAATGGAGAATCTTTCTTTTATGTTCAAAGTATTTGATTGACACATTGCAATGGGTCCTTGCGATCCCTTTCCTTACAAGAGGTTAATGATCATACCTACACACTAGCGTAGGAACTTCCTACTCCCACGTTGAAAGACAAATGTGGTGAGATTTATTTATGTTAAGCGTAGATCGATGATATGGGTTGAAGTCCTGATAATTTCATCATCAATTACTCATCAACGTGATAATTTCATCATCAATTTCAACGTGATAATTGTAAGAATGGGGTATGAGGTAAGAATTAAGAAATTTGTAGAGTTAAGGATTTTTAAAGTATATATATATATAATTTACTTAATTTATTATTGGTCACATGTAATTTGTATCTACTAAATAGTATAGTGAAATGTCCATACATGCAATGGTTGTTATTAGAGAATTTTAGTGCTTGCTAGTGTAACTAGTATCAATCTATATAGAAAAAATTTGTGTGTTCTCAAATTTTCCATGTAATGTTAAACTTTATTCCTTAAGGTTGGGTTTGATAGGTCTTCAAATATTATATTGGAATTGATAGTAAAATATCCATAGAAGTGAACACTCTAGAACAACTTAAATTCAAATATGTATATGAAAAAAACAATTAGTTAGAATTACTTTGCAAATGCTTATTTATGTCCATGATTCATCCTTAAACTAGAGGTAATGTGCATGCAATTTCAGACATAAAATGATAGATCATGAGATACGTATTGTAAATTACTTTCGCGGCATGGATGTTGGAACAAAATGTGAGACATTAAAATGAAATGATTGCAAAACTAGTTAATAATTAGTTAATTAAAACCAATTAACAAAATTAGGTTTGTGGGCCCATTTGTAAACCTTGAAAATATCCTCACTTTCTATTTAATAGAACCTTCACAAAGTTCACTTGAATTTTAGATGTGTAATACTCCTTGTACACTAGATATTGTAAAATTGTTAAATATACAATGGCACCCATTTCTTAAAATGTACCGTAGGTAGTAAATTAGGACCTCTTATGATATAAAAAAATCATGTAATAAATTTGATAATTTCATTTTAACTCAAAACCTTAATCTTAATCTCTATTTAATTTAATAAAGAATACATAAAATGTAATCTTTTTATATAGATTAGATTAAAGAATAGAAAAATTATATAGATTTTATATCTTATCTAGATTTAGGATGATTTTTGTCATTTAATTTTATAAGTCTTATATTTAAATGTCTATGTTACATCAATTAAATTTCATATATTTTCCAATTATTAAATTTGTTATATTTATATCAATTAAATTTAATATTTTCTAATTCTAAATCAAGTTGAATATATATACAATATTCTTCTAACTAAACTATAAACTATCTGGAGTATGGAGTATTGTTTTTTGACTAGATTAAGCAAATTTTAATACTTGAAAAAGATAATATAATTAGGATTAAAATGAAGCGTAATTAATTTAAAATCAATTAGTCAACATATATAATAAACATAATTTAAGAAGAAGGAGGGTACATGTGGGTAGTAGTAAATACCTTGCACCACTTTAAATAAATGTTAAAGTTTAAAAGATATAATTTACATTAAAGTTTTTTTTAGCAAGTGGTAACCATTACTTGCAGGGTTTTCCTTTGGATAAGAAACCACGAACTAAGGGCGTCTAAGCCATCAAAATCACCCGGGGATCGCACCCGGCCTAGACAACACCAACCCTTAACATGGATTGATTTTTGGTATCCGCAAGGTTTTGAACTGATGACCATTCAGCTTAGGGGTGTCTTAACTCATCACCTACCACCAATTGTTCTACATCTCACGGATTATAATTTACATTAAATTTAAACATAGTTATCATAATGAATTTAATTTACTTAAAATATATAATTTACAATAAAATTCAAAGCATAGTTAACATAATCAAGAAGAAACTAATGTAGGTTACTAAATTTTATTATTTTAAAATGTAGAAAGTAGGAATTTGTATTGTCATATGTTCATAAATTATTAGATTAAAAGTACCATTATGTTATTGCACAATCTTAAATTGAAAGTGCACGTGTATTAAATAAATCAAATAACCCTTAATTATGTTTATTTTTTCAAGTGGAGAAATGCCAATACATGCTATTCTGGAGAATCAAGATATGGCCAGAATTACATAGTCAATACATAGGTGCTCAACAAGAGCATCGTGTCACTTACAAGAATTGAACCTGGGTTGGGAGGGTAACAATTCCTGCCAACCACCAAAGCTACATCTAATGGACATACCTTGAATTATGTTATGATAGTTAAACAAGCGAGGTTGTATGGATTTATAATGCTTGATATAATGGAGTCATGAGTGATAGTTGGATAGGAAATTTACTTATTTATTTTTTAATTACAACTTTGTAGATACCATGTTTTCTATCATGCAAGTGAAAATATGCTTAGTCACTCTTTCGAAATGTTTTTAAAAAGTTTGTATCATATTTAGTTATTATTTAATATCTACACATATAGAATAAATATAATTTAAATTAAATGGATTAATTTTTAGTAATTATCTCCCATTTTCATTCCACTAAGTGAAGAAAGCCCTTAAAAAATCAACCACAACAACTTAATCCAACCCACATAATTTCTCCATAGGAGGGCGCAAAATAATTTGTTGGTATAAGGTATGATTGTTAGGCTAGGCCTTCAAATTATGCCCAGCAATCATTTCTCATCTAAAACATAATTGTTGTCTATAAGGAACCTTTAAAAACGCCTCATTATCAAGTGGAAAAGAATTCATGGGGAAAGAGGCATCATGCCAGAGGAGGTTAAACCCGAGGTAATGTGTTTTTGTTCTTTCAGTGGGGATGCCTACCACCTTATTAAAAGAGGAAACACAATATTTTTCGAGGGATAACTTCTTTCTCCACACTTGACAGAGGTTCTTAGAGGCCAAAACATAGGACATATACCCTATAGGTTACCATCTTGGGATTTCAACGGTACCTGGATCGAAGTTTGTTGGTTGTTGGTACTGCTCCTAGTGCCCATATTTATAATTTATCATTTGTTACCTTCATGGGATATCTCTAGTGGGTTCATAATAGTTTCCAGAAGATCCTTTGGAAGGCCCAATTATAGGGTGCTCACAAGAAGTCCGTGGCCTCAAAAGTTGCAATGAGGATTTCATGAATGCGCTCACGCAGGAACGCATGCACATTCACAAGAGCATGCATGCATTCCTTTTTCTATAGGTTTGGTTCCTTCTAAACCAACATGCAGACTGCCACATCTTTTTCAAAGTAGGCATGCACAATAATACACATGCACTTTTACAAGAACGTCCACGTACTCTAAAAACATGCTTGCACTTTTTTTAATATAATATATGCTATAGTATTTTGGCTATAACTCTATCTCCAAGCATTTGTTTTCGAAGTCATTTAGCTTGTTGGAAATGTATTGAAGAGATATAGATGATGATATTATTATTATTTTATGTTTATACCACAAAATATTGCTTATTTTGAAAAACTAATAGAAAAAAATGTCTATGTCATGTAACATCCCCCATTTTTAGCCTTAGTAAATTTTACAAATGTATATTGTAACTCTAATTATGGCCCTGGTGAGGAGCTCAATGCCAAGGCCCCACCAGTGGACCTTGAAAAATATTGTTGTGAATTACTCTTAAGTGGACAGATGCAGCTTAGTGACAGGCAAGTGAAGCCACTAGGGAAGAAGGTGTGGTAACTAAAAGCATGAGTAGATGACGAGTGTCATCTTAGTATTTCAAGCACTTACTTGATGAACTTAAATTATTTATATTATCATCCTAAGTAGACGATCGACGATAGTGAGTATTTAGTTACCCAACTATTATTCTAATTCCTATTACCTTTTAGTATCAAAAGTTCAACTATTGTCCTTATGGACTATATTAATCATACCCCTATGAGAGGATGTTAGAGAAAACTCCTAAAGCGAAAAGAAGCTTAACATATCGAATAAGTAACGTTAATATACTCGTTAAATTATTTAACCCCTATTTGACCTATCAGTTAGAAGCTAAGTTAAGATTATCTTACCCTTATTAGGTGACCTAACTGAGTTAAAGGGATAATTTACCCTAAAATATTATTTGTGAAATACCTTTAGAGACATATATCATTTGATATATTTTAAGTGGGTGAAATTATAACTTTGATTATGATAATTTATTTTAAAAGGAAAGGCTTTACGTCCTCGTATTATTAAGATGAATTGAAAATTTATACAGATATTTTATAAAGATAATTATGTTATTATTTATGATTATATGGGAAAATCACCTTTTGGTGCTAAATAAAGGTGTAAACATTTTACATATCTATGCATTCCCCATACCTCTATAGGAGAAACGATTTATACACAATTTTGTACCAAATATTATATTTGGTAAAGTATTCATTTTATTTAAGAAATTATATGATGTAGAAAAGGGAAATTCTAGGAAAGTAGTGTTAAAAGGTATGAAACAAACCTTAATATAATTTATTATTTTATGCAACTTTGGTGCACTCTCAAAGGGAGTTAGATAACTAATATGTATATATGTATATGCTTTGGAATAATGATAGGGCGATTCATGACATAAACAAACACTTGCAATTTTATTTGTAAAGGGAGTGAATAATAATATTGAATTCTAACGTGGTGTGTGTGTGTAGAGAGAGAGATAACAAACACGACTTCCTTTTAGTTCGATAAGTCAGGTGAAGAAGCGCTCCACCTAAAATGGACATGACTTTTAGTTATATTAAAAGCAAAAGAGTTGTGAGGATACACAACGGTTTTTAGAAGTAACTACGAGCTAAAAACGTGGTGGTTTAGATTTCGAATATGGCGAGATCGGTTGGTAGATTGATTATCTTACCAAGTTAAGATTGTGTCCCATGACTGCGTTATTTATTACACGCCTCCACCTTCTGAGACTCAACAATTAAGACAGGGGACATCCACCATCCCACGAGGAAGTTGGGGAATTGACAGATGGAGGAAACCACAGGAAAATGATTCTCACATAGTTCGACAGGACTCTCTAAGGAGAAACATTAAGTTTTCTTTTGGAATTTATTTAGGGGGAGGCTTGGGAGAAAAGGGGGACACAGCCGTCGCGATCCCGGTTGATTCCTGGCCTTCGTTATGTTTAAATTCATCTTATCTTTACATTTTTTATCAATTGGAAGGATGGAGTTATTTTCTTCTCGGGGAATGCATTCGATCAGAAGAGGGTTGACAGTCTCATCGATCTCGAGAGCTGAACTTGGTGTGGATAGTGAAGGAGGGATTGATGGGACAGTTAGACCATGCAGTCTTCACTTTCTAACCAAGTTTTAGCAGTAAAGAATGCTAAAAACGGATCTCTGCGACAGGGAAGGCTGTTGCTATAACGACTGCATGGAGATTGGAATCTGGGAAATAGATTTCTGGCTACTTGAATCTAGTTGTCGATTTTATTATTTCGATCCTAGTGGTGAACAAGGTATCTAAGCATGAGTTGACTGATGATTTATACAGATCTCTGTGCATTAATTTTATGAACTAGGTAGCATACCTTTCGATGTTCTCAATCGTTTCTTTTCGGTGAAGACGTTCGTCCAGGTTAATATTATAGAATTTCTGGTTAAATATTCACATTTTTACGATTTTAATAATCCCTGTGAAATACTCCCTATGCCGGCCAACAACCGTGTAAATGACTGTGCCAGTTTCATTTTGACAGAATGTTAAATGGATACAGACCCCTGTATTGAGTATTTGCTTTTGTAATGGATTATGTTCATTGGATACCTTTTTTTGAGCTTTAATTAGATGTTTCCACACTGAATAAGCCGTTTGTGCATTATAATCCATGATATGCTCAGTCGTATATGTGGTGAAATAGCTATATGTTGAAAGGAAAATCATAGATCCCTTTACTTATATAAACTGTTGCATGGAGAGTTTTTATTATGGGATTGCATGTTTATGTTATAGCACGGTTATTTCAGTTTCATAAATAATAGATCCTTGCTGTCTACCTTGCTTGGTCGAAATTGTATCCTTACTTATTTCTGATTACTAGATTAGAAAATCCATTGTAGATCTCCGTTGTTTACCTTGATTGGGTTGAATCGGATCTAAATCTCTGATCTGTAAGACGCCTTTAGAAATTTTCCTGGTGTGTTAAGTATCTTGAATTATGTGTTTCAGTGTCGATAGCTACTAAACATTGAGCATTTAAAGGGTTGAATGATTATTGTAGTTTTACCTTACTGATTATCGTATTGATTTCTGGAAACTGCCAAGGGTTATCTTGGTTTTTTTTTTTGTTTCTCGATTTCTTTTTATTATGCTATGACCTCTGCATTTCTTGGATTTATAAAGTTTGTATTTCACAACCAAATCTCATCATCTAGTTCCAATTCTAATAAACAGATATTGTATTTCCTTATAGATACGATATATGTAAGATGAGTACCCCGACTGTGCACTTAGTAAAAAATAGAATTAGGAAGGTGTAGACCCCTGAAAGGGATACTTAATGTCTACTTTCATATGCTTGTGGGAGATTCGAGATAGGGTTTATGAATGTTAGTATGTTTATATATATTGGTTAGAGGAACCAGGATGGAGGGTATGTTATTATTTAGCTTTGATAATGTCTTTAATGCATAAGATAGGGAGGTGTTACCCTTGTTCATTTAACTACGAGTATAAGAAATATTAATGAACTTAACCTCTACTTTTGGAAAACCCTAAGAGGTTGTTAACCTTTGTTCCCAACACTAATTGACTTAGGATGGGTTTTGTATATTTTTGTATTGGTTTATAACACGACTAGAATGGTCGGTAGTATAAGTGAAATAGACTTATGCTGCCATCATTGAATTTAAAGTTAGCATTGAAAAGGATCTTCATGGGAGAAGCTATGAGAACGTAGTTTTTGATCTATTGCAACATCTATGTTGCTGATGTAAACCTCTTTATTTATTTTATTAATAAAAGGTATGACTCTCCCTCCCTTTGTGGACGTAGCCCGAGTTCAGGTGAACCACGATAAAATGGTGTTTATGTTGTGTGGCTCTTTTTGTGTAATCATCTTGATATTGGGTTTTGCATTGAATTGTATCATTGACTTTCAGGTTGATTCTTCTTATATGCACCTTATATTTTATTTATCCATTCTATGTTGCATTTGCTATTTATGACATTGAATAAGTATATATGTTGATGAATTAAATTTAGTGATTATTCAGAGTTGTTCAGGTAATAGCTATGTCGATGTAGGAGTTTATAATGCCAAGTCACCTTGTTATGATGAAATATATTTCCTTGAAATGAATATACTATTGTAATATCTATATAATGATTTGTTTAAGCACTTTACTATTGAATAAGTCTTTTATCGGAAATCAATTTTATCATGGAAAAGAAATTGAGCAACATATCAGTTGAAGTATTTACGAGGGTTAGAATCTAGAACATGGATGTACTATCTTCTCTCTATAAGTATCTAAAGAAAGATAGAAGGAGATGACCAATTTCAAGTAGGAGAGTTTATAAAAACTATTTTTTTTACATTTAGGGTTTGTTACATCTATGTACGTTTGAATATCTCATTCTCATATGTACGAAGCTTGTAGAGTTAAGTAACCATCGCAAAAATTATCTTGAAAATTTCACAAAATTACTAAATCAGAAATTTGGGTTCGTGACAAATGGTATCAGAGCTTTAGGTTACAACACTAGGGTCTATTGGGCGTGACATGAAATATATAATTATGAAGGATAATGAAGCTATTCTTGTTTTTTTTTGGCGCATGGACTAGACTGTACAAGGGAGAATTGTTCACGGAGTTAAGCTTCAATTTCTCCAAATGGGTAAAGATAAGTATTTCTCATCATTGTTTTTCTTGCAAATATTGTGAGACAGGTATGTTTTCAGTTTAATATCGTGAGTTGCCCCTTGCTAGATACAAAATATAGATGCTGACACTATCACATAGTATTGTTAAGGGAATTGGTATTTGGATGTGCAAAAGGTTATGAAATTTATATTAGGTAGAAATTACTCATACTTAGTAGATTTTAGTATGTGAGTGATGTACTTCAAATTTGAAATCTATGATAGTTAATGCATATGTAATACTCTAGTCGATGTTATAAAATTATAGGACCTAATTATAAAAGATCAAACTAATTTATGTTTATACATTTGATAAAATGTTGGTTTGTTTGAGTAAGATACAGAGGAAAAATACATGAAAGGTTTTTGAAAGAAACACTAGGGTGTAATTTCTTTCATATAAAGGATGAATCGATATAGATGTTGTCTTTATATCTTTTTTGAGATTGATGAGAAATGTAAATTGATTTCGTATCATGAATGATTAAGTTTGCAAAAGAGGATAGAATCATCACCGTAATTTATGTTGTATTGAAGAATCATAACTCTAGGTCTTTTTATAAGATACTTTGCCAAAAAGTAGTATTTCCTTGATCAAACGAAGGTTATGAATAAAGTTCTAAACATGTAGATTAAATTAAATAATTAATTGCATCGTTATTACGACAGAATTTGTGTAAAACTATATCGACAAATATTGCATTGATAGATATTATAGAAGATGACTGGGTAAAATATTTGTTATATCTACGTACATTGCTTGAAATAAAAGTTGGTCATCAAAGTGTCAAACGATAGAGTAAAGGTTGTTTTACTTAGGTTTTGGTATTATGTTATTGCAAGATATTGATTGACTTTCTTTTATTTTCTTCCATGGATCCAATAGTATGGAATTATTACTCTTAAGTAATTGATAACCAGATGAATTTGACATACCTTTAGTTCATGGGTTACAAGGTTTCGTTTAAAGATATGAACAAATTCATTTGATAAGGTGACTCATGCATTTGAATTTTGTTTTGTTAAAAGTTAGGATTGTATTATGATATCTTATTATAGAGGTATAAAAAAATAATTCTTATTTAAGATAAGCCTAAGGTGAGTTACTGTAAGGAATTGCATGTATTAATCCCTAGGAGTTTAAATGATCTTATCTTCGAATGCATTATTTCTTCTTAGATAGACCCCTGGTAGGGTTCTTGAAACTTCTAAATAAAGATTGATGTGTATCAAGAAAAGAGATTTTGTTAAAAATATGAGTATGAATATAGGAATAGAAGAATCTTAAAATCTTGTTATGGTCGAATGATCATAGGATATTTTGAAAGAGTATCAAAGGATTATCTTTAAATGATAAGTTTCAAATTGAACTAAATTATGATACTAACATGTTTGTTTATTAGCAGATTTGACTGCAGATTCACAATAAGCATATTGAAGAGTATACATTCATGTATCCGGGTTAATTGAAAACGATGTACAAGTTATTGAAGGAGCTTGTGTGTAATGCTATGGGAACTAATGTGTTCAATTATTGAGCAATTGAAGCAAAGAAAATTATTTTACTTTTATACTAACATTTTAGGAAGTGATCTTAACTACGAATGACGACATGATTAAGGAGGAATGTTGATAGATAAGTTGGGAAAAATTGCTCAATAGTAAGTAATGACTTACTTTACGTCTTATTTGGATTACAGGATTTTATCAATCACGATTGGTGATCAAACTTGTGATTAATGATGTGTAATCATCAAAATGCATAGAATGTGATAAACAAATAAGTGAATATATTTGTTGTTATTGTGATGCATGTGGCATATAGAATGATTGTTATTACATAAATTTCCTAGACTCAAAGAATAAGTTTTAAATTATGTACTCAAACATAGTAGAAAGGAGGAACCTACATTCATTTTCTATCCATTGCAGGAGGAAACTTCTAAAAAAAATATGTGGTCATGTTCCCCACGGAAGTGGAACAAAGAAGGTGGCTCTATGAAAAATATACTGACCCATAAGACCTAGGCAATCTTTATATACATTGAATTGAGCATGTGGCTCACTATGTTTTCTTCCTTGTGGCAATTCCTAAAAACAAGAAAGTGAGGGAACGCACAAGAGATTCGATGAGGGGAATGGCTATGGAGTGAATGGTAGAGGTAGTATGATATCTGAACTAGTTCAACCACATTGTTGAGTTCAATATTGCTAAAGGTAGAAGTATTACTATTGAGTACAATAAGTAATTACTGTTGAGTTGTCGAAGTCATACTATTGTTATAGAAAATATCACTACTGAGGTTACAGAGAATGTTTTTAACTGCAATTTTTTACTCGAGGACGAGTTGTGTGTTCAGCAAAGGATTGTTGAAGTTCCAAACTCAGGAGAGATTTTGATGATCAACAAGGTGTTGTTGAAATATTGTTTTATGACATAACCAATATTGAATGATTTGTATTATGGACTAATAGATGTCAGTATGTGTGAATGTTATGAATACTAGAATAAGCAATTATGCCCTCAAGGATGAGGATGAATGATAAATAATTAACATTTACTGTTGGAAATTTTGTATACTGAAAAATGTTTGAAGATCTAGTATGATCTGTACAGATGTACGAGTTGTGAAAGAAGTACGAACCACAAAGATGCGAGAAAATCGTGGGAGTTCAAAGGTGATCAAAAATACTAAAAGAGAGACGACAAGTGAACCAAAGAATGATGAATCCTGGAGATTGGATAAATTGCTAATAAATATGAACATCGAGGACAGCGTTATTCTTAAGGGGAGGAGTATGTAACATCCCTCATTTTTAGCCTTAGTAAATTTTACAAATGTATATTGTAACTTTGATTATGGCCTTGGTGAGGAGCTCAAGGCCAAGGCCCCACCAGTGGACCTTGAAAAATATTGTTGTGAATTACTCTTAAGTGGATAGATGCAGCTTAGTGACAGGCAAGTGAAGCCACTAAGGAAGAAGGTGTGGTAACTAAAAGCATGAGTAGATGACGGGTGTCATCTTAGTATCTCAAGAACTTACTTGATAAACTTAAATTATTTATATTATCATCCTAAGTAGACGATCGATGATAGTGAGTATTTAGTTACACAACTACTGTTCTAATTCCTATTACCTTTTAGTATCAAAAGGTCAAATATTGTCCTTATGGACTATATTAATCATACCCCTACGAGAGGATGTTAGAGAAAACTCCTAAAGCGAAAAGCAGCTTAACATATCGAATAAGTAACGTTAATATACTTGTTAAAGTATTTAACCCCTATTTGACCTATCAGTTAGAAGCTAAGTTAAGATTATCTTACCCTTATTAGGTGACCTTAGAAGCTAAGTTAAGATTATCTTACCCTTATTAAGTGACCTAACTGAGTTAAAGGGATTAACCTAAAATATTATTTGTGAAATACCTTTAGAGATTCATATATCATTTCATATATTTTAAGTGGGTGAAATTATAACTTTGGTTATGATAATTTATTTTAAAAGGAAAGGTTTCACTTCCTCATATTATTAAGATGATGGATTGAAAAGTTATATAGATATTTTATAAAGATAATTATGTTATTATTTATGATTATATGGGAAAATCACCTTTTGGTGCTTTATAAAGGTGTAAACATTTTACATATCTATGCATTCCTCATCCCTTTATAGGAGAAACGATTTATACACAATTTCCACCAAATATTATATTTGGTAAAGTATTCATTTTATTTAAGAAATTATATGATTTGGAAAAGGAAAATATTTGGTAAAGTATTCATTTTATTTAAGAAATTATATGATTTGGAAAAGGGAAATTATGGGAAAGTAGTGTTAAAAGGTATGAAACAAACCTTATTTATTATTTTATGCAACTTTGGCGCACTCTCAAAGGGAGTTAGATAACTAATATGTATATATGTATATGCTTTGGAATAATGATAGGACGATTAATGACATAAATAAACACTTTGGAATTTTATTTGTAGAGGGAGTGAATAATAATATTGAATTCTAACGTGGTATATATATATATATATATATATATATATATATATATATATATATATATATATCAAACACTAATTCCTTTTAGTTCGATAAGTCAGGGGAAGAAGTGCTCCATCTAAAATGGACATGATTTTTAGTTATATTAAAAGCAAAAGAGTTGTGAGGATACACAACGACTTTTAGAAGTGACTTCGAGCTAAAAATGTGGTGGTTTAGATTTCAAATATGGAGAGATCTGTTGGTAGATTTATTATCTTACCAAGTTAAGCTTGTTTCCCATGACTGTATTATTTATTAAACACCTCCACCTTCTGAGACTCAACATTTAAGACAGGGGACATCCAGCATCCCATGAGGAAGCTAAGGAATTGACAGATGGAGGAAACCACAAGAAAAATATTCCCGTGTAGTTCGACAGGACTCTCTAAGAAGAAACATTGAGTTTTCATTTGGAATTTATTTAGGGGGCGGCTTGGGAGAAAAGGGGGACACAGCCATCGTGATCCCAGATGATTCCTGGCATGCGTTATGTTTAAATTCTTCTTGTCTTTACATTTTTGATCAATTGGAGGGATGGAGTTATTTTCTTCTGGGGGAATGCATTCTGCATTCGATCAGAAGAGGGTTGAAGGTCTCATCGATATGGGGAGCTGAACTCGGTTTGGATAGCGAAGGAGGGATTGATGGGATAGTTAGACTGCGCTGTCTTCACTTTCTAACCAATTTTTAGCAGTAAAGAATGTTGAAAATGGATCTTTGCGACTGGGAAGGTTGTTGCTATAACGACTGCATGGAGATTGGAATTTGGGAAATAGATTTCTAGCTACTTAACTCTAGTTGTCGATTTTATTATTTCGATCCTAGTGGTGAACAAGGTATCGAAGCGTGAGTTGACTGATGATTTATACAAATATCTGTGCATTAAGTTTATGAACCAAGTAACATACCTTTCGATGTTCTCAATTGTTTCTTTCCGGTGAAGGCGTTGGACCAGGTTAGTATTATAGCATTTCTGGTTAAATATTCACGTTTTTACGATTTTAATAATCCCTATGAAATACTAGCTACGCCGACCAACAACCGTGTAAACGACTGTGCCAGTTTCGTTTTGACAGAATGTTAAATGGATACAGACCCCTATATTGAGTATTTGCTTGTGTAATGGATTATGTTCATAGGATACCTTTTATTGAGCTTTAATCAGATGTTTCCACACCGAATAAGTCATTTGTGCATTGTAATCCATGATAGGTTCAGTCGTATATGTGGTGAAATCATTGTAGGTTGAAAGGAAAATCATAGATCCCTTTACTTATATAAACTGCTGCATGGAGAGTTTTTCTTATGGGATTGCGTGTTTATGTTATAGCACGGTTATTTCAGTTTCATAAATGATAGATCCCCGTTGTCTACCTTGCTTGGTTGAAATCGTATTCTTACTTATTCCTGATTACTAGATTAGAAAATCCATTGTAGATATCTATTGTTTACCTTGATTGGGTTGAATCAGATCTAAATCTCTAATCTGTAAGACGCCTTCAGAACTCTGTCTGGCATGTTAAGGATCCTGAATTACATGTTTCAGTGTTGATAGCTACTAAACGTTGAGAATTTAAAGGGATGAATTATTACTGTAGTTTTACCTTACTGATTATCATATTGATTTATGGAAACTGCCAAGGGTTATCTTGGTTTTTTTTTTTTGTTCTTGATTTCTTTTTATTACGCTATGACCTCTGCATTTCTTGGATTTACAAAGTTTGTATTTCACAACCAAATCTCATCCTCTAGTTCCAGTTTTAATTAATAGATATTGTATTTCCTTATAGATACGATATATGTAATATGAGTACGCCAATTGTGCACTAAGTAAAAAACAAGAATTAGGATGGTGCAGACCTCTGAAAGGGATACTTAATGTCTACTTTCATATGCTTGTGGGAGATTCGAGATAGGGTTTATGAATGTTAGTATGTTTATATATATTGGTTAGAGGAACCAGGATGGCGGGTATATTATTATTTAGCTTTGATAATGTCTTTAATGCATAATACAAGGGGGTGTTACCCTTGTTCATTTAACTGAGAGTATAAGAAATATTAATGAACTTAACCTCTGCTTTTGGAAAACGCTAAGAGGTTGTTAACCTTTTTTCCCAACACTAATTGACTTAGGATGGGTTTTGTATATTTTTGTATTGGTTTTTAACAGGGCTAGAATGGCCGGTAGTATAAGTGAAATAGACTTATGCTGCCATTGTTGAATTTAATGTTAGCATTGAAAAGGCTCTTCATGGGAGAAGCTATGAGAAAGTAGTTTTTGATCTATTGCAACATCTATGTTGCTGATGTAAACCTCTTTATTTATTTTATTAATAAAAGATATGACTTTCCCTCCCTTTGTGGATGTAGCCCAAGTTCGGGTGAACCACGATAAAACGGTGTTTATGTTGTGTGGCTCTTTTTGTGTAATCATCTTGATATTGGGTTTTGCATTGAATTGTATCATTGAATTTCAGGTTGATTCTTCTTATATGCACCTTATGTTTTATTTATCCATTCTATGTTTCATTTGTTATTTATGACATTGAATAAGCATATATGTTGATGAATGAATTTTAGTTATTATTCACAATTGGTCAGGTAATAGCTATGTCAATGTAGGAGTTTATAATTCCAAGTCACCTTGTTATGATGAAATATATTTCCTTGAAATGAATATACTATTGTAATATATATATAATGATTTGTTTAAGCACTTTACTATTGAATAAGTCTTTTATCGGAAATCAAGTTTATCATGGAAAACAAATTGAGTGACATATCACTTGAAGTATTTACTAGGGTTAGAATCTGGAACATAGATGTACTATCTCCTCTCTATAAGTGTCTAAAGAAAGATAGAAGGAGATGACCAATTTCAAGTAGGAGAGTTTATAAAAACTATATTTTTTACATTTAGGGTTTGTTACATCTATGTATGATTGAATATCTCATTCTCATATGTATGAAGCTTGTAGAGTTAAGTAACCATCACAAAATTTATCTTGAAAATTTCACAAAATTACTAAATCATAAATTTGGGTTCGTGACACATCATGATTGATACCTCAAACCACTACATAGTCCCTCTAATGACGATATTTGGTGTTCAATGGTATTTGGGTGCTCTTATGAGGTTTTTTAAATGAGAGATAGGTTCCAGGAGCATGACTATTGTAAGGGGTAGAAAATAAGGTAATTAGGCTCTCAATGAGGTTCTATGGATATTGCACCATGAACAAGGATTCAAACCATCACACAAGCCCTTTAAAGGGGATGTTTGTCCTCCAAGCTGAGTATGATGGCTCATATAATTCATTGGATAGTAGCGATGGGTATAAAGGCCTTAACAATGGGCATGGTAGGAAAATAGGACCCTCAAACCTTATATGAAATGTCTAAGGACCATAAATAAGGCCAAAAACCAAAATACATGCACTATATAGGATAGCATTACCCTTAAAGTGGGATATGTGTAGCATTATGTGATTTTGTACACTAGGGATGGGTCTTGTACCATACTTGGATAAGAAATTAAGGTAATTATACCCTAAGATAAGATTCTTGAGGTAATGGGAAATGATACATGCCATGAACCATAACTTACACCCTTTAAATGGATCTTTGGCATAAAAGTTGGATATGGGCATAATCAAGAGCTTTCACATAGTGGGATGGGTCTCAATCACTTGAATGGAATCATTAGAGGAAATTAAGGGCCTTCTATAGGTGTCTTAGTGCTTTGGAAATGGTGTTCTATGGAATATTACCATTCTTTTGGATCTAAAGAAACCACTAAGGCATCTTGATCCATGAAAAATGCATCAAAGCACCACACATGACTTCTTAGGGGTATCCATGGTGCTATGTGTTTAGGTCTTGTGAGCATGGGGAATTGGAAATAGTTAATGGAGGAATCCTGAACCATGATCCCTAAAGGAATCTTCCAACCATCCAGGTTTAAGATGGTTTCCTCCACCAAACAAAAATGACCTCCTAAGAGTATCACTGGCCTATGATTGATGATGTCGATGCCCTAATAGGTGGTTTCGAGTAGTATGTAGGTTCCTTAGGGACTTGGGAATGATGTTATAGGGAATAATACCATACCTTTGGCCCTAATTAAACCCTTGAGGCATCCAAATCCATGATCAATTCCTCAAATCACCATTTATGACTTTGTAGGGGTACCCATGGCATTATGTATCTAGGTCTTATGGCGTTAGGGCCTTCGACATGGTCACTGGACCATGCCTTTATCCCTAAAATTATTGTTGAGGCATCCAAATCCATGAAAAATTATCGAAGCACCTCACATTACTTCATAGGGGTATCCATGGCACTATGTTTCTAGGTCTTATGACCTTGGGTCCTTCGACATGGTCAATAGAGGATAACTGAACCTCGGGACACAAAGGATGCTTCTAGTAATCCATGGTTAAGAAGGTTTCCTTCACCAAGCAAAGATGGCCTCCTAATGGTATCATTGACATATGATTGAGGATGTCGATTCCATTAGGTGGTTTTGAGCAATAAGTACATGTCTTAGGGCCTTGGTAATGATGTTCTATGGAAAAATACCTTTCCTTTGTCCCTAAATAAACCTTTAAGGAATTTAGATCCACTAACAATACCTCAAATAACTACACATGATTTGGCATTGGTATCCATGTTGATATGTATCCAAGACTTGGGTACTTGGGGAGTTAGACATGGTCAAGGGAGGAGACTTGAACTTCAAGTGCTAAAAGAATCTTCTAGCCATTGTTAGGATATTTCTTCATTCACTTATGTACTTTGCATGCATTCTGCATGCATGCATGCACCCGCATGCTGCCCAATCACCAGTATGATGCCTCCAGCATCTAGTCCCTAGTCTTCCAGCACTCAGGAGCTACTTTCCACTCTGATTTAGCCCTCCTAGCCAGTCATGCGCCCACTTCTCACCTTCCACTGTAGAAGGGCACCTTTCTCACCTACCAGCCCAATTTCACTTCAGTTAGCCACCAGTCTTTCCTTGATTTAAGGATAGACTGACTCCTCACTGCTGTTATCACTCCGATTGACCTCCAATGAGACATGACTACCTATTCTGAGTGAAATTAACTCCTCATGTGCCCTCCACTGAGCCTCCATCCCTACATTAGTGCCACTTACCATCAGTTACACTTATTACACTTAGTTAGACTTAGTTAGACTCAGTTTGACACCTGTCTGACAGTGACTTGTGCATTGATGACCACCACTGATTGATGATGAGGACTCCTAGTTGGAGCCAAGTTATGCCATGCAGTATATTCGAATGACCTCCTTGGCTAATTCGAATTGCTCACTCATTGTGATAGTATTGTATTGTAATTCTACCATTTCTGGATTATAGAGCACTGATGCATCTCTCTTGCACAATTTTTTACTCCAAATTGTTTTACATCTTTGTGATTGATATTATTGTTCAATAGATCTGTTGTGACTAATTTTGCATGGTATCAGAGCCATTGCAGGGACAAGATCTCTCTCCTACAGGTGTTCTACATGATGATTTGAGTGAATTTGCTCAAAATTACTGAAGTTTTGGCACGAAATATCTCATGTGCATTCGCTCATGTGCATGCAAAGCAGAAAATACACTCCAATCCACTCCAGAAGCTTGAGTTTTCCACTTAATTCCTGGATTTGATACATTAGATCCATTCAATCTTGCTTGATCTCCAATCCCAGGTGTGATGCAACTCTAAAAGGGTGGATTGTTCAACCTTATTGTTCTTGTTTTGATTGTGATTTGCAGGATAATCTTCTCCATAAAGTGTATTCGCTACCTTGTGATTTGTAGGTTCTCCTTCATCAATTGCACTCGTTTTCAGTGATGGATTCCACTTCTTCAAAGCTTATGCTAACTCCTTTCAATTATTTTGATTGGAAAGATGACATAGAGATAACATTGCACTCAAGAGGGTTCTTTAGAGTCACCATGGGCCTCGAATTGGAACCAAACACTTTCATTGAAAAATCAAAATACTTCAATAAGCTTGATGAAGCTTATGGTCTTCTTTACCTCTCCATCTCCAAGGATCTTCACTTCCATCTCAGCGGATTGAAGTCTCCAAAAGAAATATGGGAGCAACTTGACAAACGTTTTGGCAAGCAGGATGAGCTTAGAGCCTTTCAATTAGAAAATGAATTGATTGCTCTTAGTCCTGATAATTTCGAGACCATCAATGAGTTTTCACAAGATTCAAGCACTTGGCATTGTAGTTAAAGAACAGTGGTGTTGTGAAAGAGGATGAGCAATTAATCCTCTCCATTCTCACAAAGCTTGGGAAATATTACTCGGTATTTGTCTCTACTTTCAATTCCAGTCGGCTAACTACCCCAAATTGGAAGATGCCTACCTTGAATGCCTTCATTGAATCCGTTACCAAAGAGCATGACAAGTTGATTCAAATGGGGTCCATAAACTCCATAGATTCAGCACTATTAGTTCAAGGATCCAAGAATTTGAATGGCAAAGGAAAGAAAAAGAAAGAGAAGGCCAAATTCGAACCTAACAAGCAAAGAGAGAAAGGCAAGCAATCAGATGCACCATCCGGTTCAAGGAACAAGCAGAAGGGTAAAGAGTCTAAAAAAAAATCTTAAGTGTTCTTATTGAAACCGTGGCTTTCATCCTGAAAGTTCATGCATGAAGAAAACAATAGATCAAATGGCCCTCCTTTTGGAAAAGAACAACATATATATTTTCGACGGTGCACGGAAGAATGATAGAAATGATGATCATGAAAGAGGTCAAGCAATCATGGCAACTGTTTCGAAACCCACCACTCTACTGATAGATTCCGGTGCCTTGAATCATATGGCTGCAAATATTGACTCCTTCTCTTCATTCGATCCAAGCAGCTCCATCCCCATCCATTTGGGAGATGACTCAAAAATTTATTTGAAGGGTAAAGGTACCATCCATGTAGAGCATGCAAGCTTCCAGAATGTTCTCTATGTGCCTTCCTTGGATTCAAATATACTTTCTGTGTATAAAATGATGCACACTGGTGAATCGAAGAAAGTTACATTCAGCCCTAACAATGTTGAAATTTGTGATATCAAAAGTGGAAGAATTATTGCAGTCGGAAAGGCAAACCAAATTGCAAAATACTATGAGTTTTCTCACTTTGTGCCGCTTGAAAAGCCCACTGCTCTCCTCACTCATGGAAACAAGGTTAGTAGGATTTGGAATGAAAGGTTTGGACACCTTAATTACAAGTATTTGCTGCTGTTACAACAGAAATCCATGGTCGATGGTCTTCCGCAACTCCGTTCCTCGAAGGGAATTTGCCCTGGTTGCATTGTTGGGAAGCACCCTGAGCACAAGTTCGACCATGGCAAAGCTAGCAGAGCTTCTACCATTTTGGGCCTCATACATTCTAATATCATTGGTCCACTACCAAATATTTTCATGAATGGTTCAAGGTTTGTTTTGACATTCATCGATGACTTCTCCCGCTTTACTTGGGTATTTTTTCTCAAAAACAAGTCAGAAGTGCTTGGAAAATTCAAGGATTTTAAGGCTTTTGTTGAGATCACCACTGAGAGAAAGATCAAAGCTCTTAGATATTATAATGGCAAAGAATATATCAAGACTGAGTTTCTGCAACTTTGTGCCGAAATCATAATTTAGATCCAACATACAGTTCCCTACACACCCCAGCAGAACGGTGTAGCGGAAAGGAAGAATCGGTCACTGAAAGAGATGGCTACCTGCATGCTTGAGTCAAAAAATTTGGCTGCAAATATTTGGGATGAAGCCATTAATGTTGCTGCATACATCTAGAACCAAGTTCCACATTCATCAGTGAAAGGTAAAACTCCTTTCGAAGCATTCTTTGGTCGCAAACCGGATGTGTCCAATTTGAGGGTTTTTGGCTCCACTGCATGGGCTAGAATTCCTTCTGATAAGAGGAAAGCTTTGGATCCACAAATTATTGAATGTATCCTAATAGGATATGGGGAAGAATCAAAAGCATATAAACTCATGAATATCAGATCCAAAAAGGTATTCATAGAGCGAAGTGTGAAGTTTGAAGAACCGCTGCCATATCTGAAACTAGTTGAGGAAAACACTGTCATTCTGCACCCTCTACAAGAAGAAGATTCAAGTGAATATGAAGAAAGAATTGGATCTGATATCTCTGATATTATATCAGAATTTGATGGCTATGACATATCAGGTTTGGAATCATACCATAATGATCCTCCTCAGTTACCAAAGTGGGCTCAAAACACTCTACAATTTGTTGCTCCAAACATTGGAAATCCTGCTGATCCAAGGAGAACAAGAGAAGACTTTCAAAGAGAAGGTATGGCTCTTTCATATTCTGATCCATTATTATCTGAGAAATGTTATTTGATTGTTGTTTCATATCCCAAATCATACTATCATGCCCACCGAGATCCACGATGGCAAACCGCCATGGATGAAGAGTACAGTTCTCTTCAAAAGAACAATACATGGGAGCTAGTTTCTCTTCCACCTGGAAGAAAATTAGTTCAATGCAAGTGGATCTACTACACTAAAGTTGATTCTTATGGCTCTGTTAGCAAATACAAAGCTAGGTTGGTGGCAAAAGGTTTCTCCCAAGTCCAAGGTGTGGACTACACTGAGACCTTTGCACCAGTCGCAAAGATGGACTCCTTCTTTCTTTCTCAGAATTTCAAAAGATGCAAATATGATCCTAATGTGTACCTACAGAAAGTTAAAGGTAATTTTTTTATTGTTGTTTTATATTTTGATGATCTTCTCATTACTGGTAGCACTCTCCTTATAATTAACAATCTGAAAACCGCTTTAAATCTAGCTTTTGATATGAGCAATTTGGGCTTGGAGATAGCTCAAAATTTTGATGGGATAACATTATATCAGCAAAAGTATGCTAAAGACATACTATTAAAGTTTAATATGGCAGAATGTAAGGCTGCTCCATTTCCATTCCTCTCAGGAATCAGTCTTAAAGAGGGAAATACTACACCGCTTGCAGATTGCACTATGTATCGACAGTTGATTGGTTCACTACTCTACTTAACACACTCAAGGCATGATATATCTTATGTCGTGAGTGTTGTATCAAGGTATATGTAGCAGCCCCATGAGCTTCATTGGCGGGCATCCAAGCGGATCTTGCAGTATGTGCAAGGTACGAAACATTTTGGCATACATTATGCTGGAGATTCTGAGCTAGATTTCATTGGTTTTACTGATTCAGATTGGGCAGGTGATAGCATAGATCATAAGTCCACTTTTGGATATGTTTTAATGATTGGACATGGGCCTATTTTTTGGTCAAGTAAAAAGCAGGAAGCCATTGCACTTTCTTCAACAGAGGTAGAGTATCGAGGGGCAATCAATGCTTGCATTCAGGCAGTTTGATTGCAGGGTATTCTTTCTGAGTTTGATTTTGGTAGCACTACTTCGACTGTCCTATTTTGTGACAATCAAAGTGCTATTAAGATATCCACCGACCTAGTTCAGCAGCAGAGGACCAAACACATTGAGATTCATATGCACTACATTCGAGAGTTGGTGCATGATCTCACTATCATTCTGCAATATTGCCCTACCGATGAGCAAATTGCAGACATCTTCACCAACAGCTTCACTGAGAAGAACTTCTCCTACCTCTGTTCACTGTTGAGGGTGAGTTCCATCATGGTGGAGATAGATTAGATCCATTTTTATGTGTAGCTTGAGGGGGGACTTTCTTCCCACTCGGTTTTCCCTCTTTCCTCACTTAGCTTATTTCAGCATTTTTTGGATTATTGTATTGGGGTGACCTTTGGTCTCAGTAACCAGCGGCCTACATTTTATTTTTTACATCATAGTATAGCTTGAGGGGGGGTGTTAGGATATATCATCATTCACTTATGTACTTTGCATGTATTCTGCATGCATGCATGCATTGCATGCACCCGCATGCTTCCCAATCACCAATATGATGCCTCCAACACCTAGTCCCTAGTCTTCCAGCACTCGGGAGCTACTTTCCACTCTAATTTAGCCCTCCTATCCAATCATGCGCCCACTTCACACCTTCCACTGCAGAAGGGTGCCTTTCTCACCTACCAGTCCAGTTTCACTTCAGTTAGCCAACAGTCTTTCCTTGATTTAAGGCTAGACTTACTCCTCACTGCTGTTATCACTTCGATTGACCTCCGATGAGACATGACTACCTATTCTGAGTGGATTTAACTCCTCATGTGCCCTCCATTGAGCCTCCATCCCTACATTAGTGCCACTTACCATCAATTACACTTATTACACTCAGTTAGACTCAGTTTGACACCTGTCTGACAGTGACTTGTGCATTGATGACCACCATTGATTGATGATGAGGACTCCTAGTTGGAGCCAATCTATGCCATGCAGTATATTTGAATGACCTCCTTGGCTAGTTCGAATTGCTCACTCATTTTGACAGTATTGTATTGTAATTCTACCATTTCTGGATTATAGAGCACTGATGCATCTCTCTTGCACAATTTTTTACTCCAAATTGTTTTACATCTTTGTGATTGATATTCTTGTTCAATAGATCTGTTGTGACTAATTTTACAGCCATCTAGTGATAAGAAGGCTTCCTCCACTAAGCACACATTGCCTCCTAGTAGTATACTTGACTAATGAATGAGGATGTTGGTGTTATTAGGTGGTTTTGAGTAGTATTTTCATGTCTTAGGGCCTTGGGAATGATATTCTAGGGATTAATACCATGTGTTTGGCCTTGAATAAATCATTGAGCCATTTAAATCCATGAATAATGACCCAAAAAACCGCACATGAATTCATAGGGGTATCAACAACACTATATATCTAGGTTTTGTATCCTTAGGGCCTTAGGCATGGTCAGTGGAGGAGACCTAAAGAATGTGCCCTAATGGAATAATATAGCCATCCAGGGCTAAGAAGGTTTCCTCCACCAACCACACATGGGATCTTTAGGGTATCATTATCGTACGATTGAGGATGTTGGTTCCATTATGTGGTTTTAAGTAGTTTGTAGGTGGCTCAAGACCTTGGGAATAATGTTACAAGGAATAATACCATGCCTTTGTCCTTAAAGAAACCATTGAGGCATATTAATCAATGAAAAATACCTCGAGGCATGATGCATTACTTCACAAGCATATCCATGGAACTATGTATGACAGTTGGGGACTTCTGGCCTTGGACATGGTGAGTGGAGGAAACTTGAACCTTGGGCCCTAAATGAATCTTCTATCCATCTAGTGCTAAGAAGGATGCCTCCACCAACAACACATGGAATATTGATGTTATCATTGTCCTATGATTTAGGATTTTGGTGCAATTAGGGGATCCATGGTGCTATGTACCCAAGTATTGGGGACATATATCCTTTGACATGTTCATGGGAGGAGACTTGAACCTTTGGCCCTAAAGTAATATTCTATCGATCCAAAGATAATAAGGTTTAATCCATTGACCACACATGGCCTCTTGATTATGACTAAGGATGTTGATGCCATTAGTCTGTTTTGAGTAGTATGTACATGTATTATGACCTTCATAATGGTGTTCCAAGGAATACATGCCTTTAGTCCTAAAGAAACAATTGAGGCATTTAGAGCCATGAACAATTCCTTGAATCACCATGCATGATTTGGTATGGGTATCCACAACACTATGGATCTAGATTTTTTTTCCTTGAGGCCTTAAACATTATTAGTGGAGGAGACCTGAAGCTCAAGCCCTAAATGAATCTTCTATTCATCTAGGTATAAGAAGGTTTCCTCCACCCATCACACATGGCCTACTAAGGATAGAATTGGCTTATGATCAAGGATGTCGATTCCATTAGGTAGCTTTTTAATAGTATGTAGTTGTCCAAGGGCCTTAGGAAGGACATTCCAAGGAAGAAAACCATTCCTTTAACCCTAAAGAAACCATCAAGGCATCTAGAAACATGAATAATTCCTTGAAGAGTGACAAATGACTTCGCAAGGTTATCACTAGCATTAGGTATCCAAGTTGGGGACTCTCTTCCTCTTTCTCTCTCCCCAAAACTTCTATCTCTCCATTTCTCTCTCTCTCTCACACACACACACACACACACACACACCATATCCCTCTATATCCTTCCCCATATCTATATACACCCCCTCATTCTCTCTCCATCTCACTCTCTACCTCTCTCTCCCTATGTACCTTTGTCTCCTTCTTACCCTCTATCCTACCCCCTTCTCTCTCTCACTCCCTCCCTCTCTCTCTCTCTCTCTCTCTCTCTCTCTCCATATTCCCCTTTCTATTTCCATTTCCTATATCACCCTCACTCTAAACGATCCTCTCCCTCATTGTCTCTCTCTCTCTCTTCCTCCCTCCCTAAATCTTTCTCTTTCTATTCCTTCCTCTATTCCTCTATATATCTCACTCTATTACTCTCTCCCTATCACTCTCCACCTATATCTCTAAAACTTCTCTCTCCCACTATCCCCCCTCTTTACCTCACCCCCCCTCTCCTATTCATTATCCATACCTCTCTCTCCATCTCTGACTCTTTCTACCACCATCACTCTCTCATGCTCTCTCTACCTCTTATTCTCTAGATCTATCTCATGCTCTATCCACTATAGCTCCACCCCTATCGCCCCCTCTCTCATCACTTTCCTCTACCTCCCATTATTTCTTCTTCTCTCTCTCTCTCTCTCTCTCCCTTCTCTCCTTCTCTCTCTCTCCCTACCTATCTCACTACTAATCCATCCTCTCTCTATCCCTCACTCACTCTCTCTCTGTCTCTCACTTTACCTCTCTCTCCCTCTCTCTTTCTTTATCTCCCCCCTACATCCATATCATTGTATCCCTCTCTCCACCTATCTCTCCCACACATCTATCTCTCTCTCTCTCTCTCTCTCTCTCTCTCTCTCCCCCCCCCTCCTCAACTCTCTCTCTCACCCTATTTATGTCTCTCTCTCTCTCTCATCCTCTCACTCACTCTTTGTATCTTTATACCTCTCTACCTCTCACTCACTCACTCTCTCTCTGCCTCGACCTATCACTATTCCCCATCCCCTTCTCTCTCTCTCTCTCTCTCTCTTAGTCACTCTCTCCCTCTCTCAGTCACTCTCTCCCTCTCCCTTGACCTATCACACTTCCCCATCCATTGATCTCATTCTCTTTCTCCATCTATAAGTCCCTCCCTCTCTACCATCCCACAGCTAAACATACATCCAAGAGTGCGCATTAGAAACACGTTCGATGTGATCAATAGAGGAGAATTGAATGTGTTCCTAATGTGTGCATGTGCTCTTGGATGTATGTTTGGATGGGGCATGGGGGAGATTTAAGGACTTATAGATGGAGAAAGAGAATCAGATCAGGGGATCGAAAATTGCAATAAGTCAAGGGGAGGGAGAGAGTGAGTGAGTAATACATGAAGAGGGAGGGACTTCTAAATGGAGAGAGAGAGAGAGAGTAGGGGTGGGGAAGAGTGGGAGAGAGAAAGTGAGTGAGTGAGTGAGATGATGAGGAGAGAGAGAGAGAGAGAGAGAGTGAGTGAGTGAGTGAGAGGGACAAAGAGTGAGTGAGATGATGAGGAGAGAGAGAGAGAGAGAGAGAGAGAGAGAGAGAGAGAGAGAGAGAGAGATTTGTGGGAGAGAGGGATAAAGTGAGATGGAGGAAAGGGAAAGATAGAGAAAGAGAGAGGGAAAGAGAGTTAGAGTGAGTGTGTGTGTGTGTGAGAGAGAGAGAGAGATGGAGGAGGTGGTGGTAGTAGAGAGCTAGGGAGGGAGAGAGAAAGAGAGGTAGGGGGAGAGAAAGAGAGGGAGGGGGAGAGAGAGAGAGGTGGAGAGTGAGACGGAGAGAGAGTGAGGGAGGAATAGAGAGAGGTAGAGAGAGAGAGAGAGAGTAGGGGGTGGGGAATAGTGATAGGTAGAGGGGGAGGGAGAGTGATTGAGTGAGAGGGACAAAGAATGAGTGAGAGGCTGGGGGTGGGGGAGAGAGAGAGAGAGAGAGAGAGAGAGATTTGGGAGAAAGGGATAAAGTGAGATGAAGATATATATATAGATAGATAGAGAGAGAGAGAGGAGGTGGTGGTAGTAACAAGATAGGGAGGGAGAGAGAAAGAGAGAGAGAGCGGTTAGAGAGGGATGGGGATATCGAGAGAGGTAGAGAGTGAGACAGAGAGAGAATGAGGGAGGAAGATAGAGAGGTAGAGTGGGGGAAGAGAGAGAGAGAGAGGAATGTGACAAGAGAGGGGGATATAGGGGGGAAGAAGATAGGGAATATGGAGTGGGAGAGAGGGATGGGGAGGAAGAGGGGTCGAGGTAGGGGGGGGTAGAGAAAGAGAGAGGTGGATATTAATTGCTAGAGAGATCTTGAGAGAGTGGTGGTGGTAGAAAAAATCAAAGAGGAAGAGAGAGGTAGGGAGAATGAATAGGAGAGTGGGGGGGAGAGAGAGGGAGAGAGAGAGGGGGGATAATGGGAGAGAGAAGGTTTAGAGAGAAAGATGGAGAGTGGGAGGGTTAGATAAATACAAGAAGAGAGGAAGGGATAGAGAGAGAAATAGTGAGGGAGGGTGGGAGGGACGGAGAGAGAGAGAGATTGTGAGGGAGAGGAAGGTTAAGAGTGAGGTTTATAGAGGGAAAGGAAAGAGAAAGGGGAAGATGGAGAGAGAGAGGGAGGGAGGTCATGAGAGAGAGGATGGGGGTAGGAGTGAGGGTAAGTAGGAGACAAATTTAGAGAGGGAGAGAGGGAGAGAGAAAGAGGGGGTGTAGAGAGAGATGGGGAAGGAGATACAAGAATATGGAGGGAGAGAGAGAGGGAGAAAGGGTGTGAGAGAGAGGGAGAGGGAGAGAGAGAATTTTTGGGGAGAGAGTAGAAGGGAGAGAGTCCCCAACTTGGATACATAATTCCAGGTATAACCTTACATTGTTATTTGTCATTCTTCAAGGAATTATTCATGTTTCTAGATGCCTCGATGGTTTTTTTAAGGGCCAAAGGCATGGTCTTCTTCCTTAGAATGTCCTTCCCAAGGCCCTTGGAATGGTCTTCTTCCTTGGAATGTCCTTACTCAAAAAATACCTAATGGCACCAACATCCTAAATCGTAGGCCAGTGATACCATCAATAGGCCTTGTGTGATTAGTGGAGACAACCTTCTCAGACCTAGATTAATAGAAGATTCATTTAGAACCCAAGCTTCAAGTCTCCTCCACTAACCATGTCTAAGGCCTCAAGGAAAAAAAATAAAGATCCATATTGATTTGGATACCCATACCTATGAAATTCTAAATCACAACAAATCAAAGAGCTGAGTATACGTCGTAGAGAAAGAATGAGCAGAAAAGATGAATTAGAGTAAAAGTTGCAGTAAAAATGAGTAGACAATTAATCATGCATGAGAACTTAGATAGGAATAGAATAATGTCACATGATCCAATAATTAGTGTAATGAAAAATGATGTTACAATGGAGAGAATGCGAATCACCTAGGAGAATTCAAGTCTCATTTGATCTAGAATAGTAATTGTCACCTCTATCGGTGCTCTGGAGCTCCCAAACTCAGTTAAACTCAACCAAAACTCAGTTAACTGACCAAGGAGGTTTCATCAATGAGTTTGACATGTAAATCACTAAGAAAAGGGCGCATGAGGCCACAATCAGTGGCATTCAGAGCATAAATCCCCCACAAGAGTCAACTAACTTAGGTGGAGTGAACTAGAACACTGATTTCGATCCTATGACAGTAGGGAACTACCTCTAGTGGTCCTAAAATCATGCATGCAGGGCGCATTAGGTGGCTACTGAGTCCTGGATGACATCTGCACACCGCTAGGGGGAAAATGACATCACTAAGTACTAGCAAATGGTAAATAATGCAAGTAGGACAAGGATGGAGTATTAAAATATCCTAATACCCCCCTGTAATCTATACATGTGCATCTTGGGCCCTGGTTACTAATACCAAAGGTCACCCATATAATCAAAAAAATGATAAAAAATAAAATACCTGTCCATGAACCAAGGAAATAGGGAAAAACCTCATGGGAAAAATACCCCCCCTCAAAAAGAACAGCAGTAGGGAAATCAAAGAACCTTCATACTAAGCAGAGACGGAAAACTCTTTTCTAAGTGAAAGCCTTTGCAGAAATATTGGCAATATGCTCCTGTGTAGGATAGCAATGCAGGTGCTAGATCTAGATTTGGATCTGGATATTCTCCTCTGATGTGCATCCCATTGTGTTGAAGTTGTATTTTCCAAAACAATTCTTTCAGGAACCCTTCTTGCTAATGGAGCGAATGGATAATTGTAGTCCAAATCATGAACCTTTGAGTACCCTTTGTCAACCAACTAAGATTTGTACTTAGTTGTAGATCCCCCATGGAAATTATCTTCAAGGGATTGTGGATCAAACCCCACCATCATGTAGAACCTCTTTGAGAGAAGTGGATCTACATGACATATTCAAGGTTTGCATGATATTGATATTTGGTGGTTCTATGGTAAGATGGATCCTCAACTATGTTCCTAGCAACTACAAGGACTTTGTGAGCCCGTATTGGCATTGGCCATGGATTGGGAGCATTTGTTGGATCTGGATCTGGATCTCCTTGAACTTTATTCTCAACATCAAGATATTGATCCTCATCTTCATTAGAAGAGATATCACTCTGATCTTCATCAGATGCCAATGGAGTAGGTGTAACGACTCCAAAAATCCATAAAAATTAAAAAAATATATACATAGTATATATGTCCCTAATATTCAGAATGAGACCTAAGGAATACTTCTTACCTCGTTAACTGCATAAATGTACCTTGTATTCAATTACAAAATAGAAATTTATTTTATTATGTCCTAAAAGCAATTTAAAAATGATAATGGATCTCTTAAACGGTATTGAACAGAATAATTAATTACTTGTAATGACGTCGTCATTTAATTTGTCATTTATTATTTCTTACGTACTTTTGCATGGGTTATGTGATTGTTGATCTCTTATCGCATTTACGATGGAAATAAGTTGTAGAATATAAACATTGTGCATCTTTTAACTATTGTCTATATTTTGTAATTATTAATGTCATAAAGCTTAAGAAGTTCTTTTTGATGAAGGGTGTACTTATAGTGAGGTTCTAGGCTTACTTAGCTTTCACAAGCTAATGCATGTTGAAAATACTTTGCACAGATTCTGAGTAAGAGCCTATGCAACCATGGTTTGGTTTTGGTGAATTAGAGGCTTACTCAACTATGGCCACATAACTATATAATGTTCTAAGTTAATTAATGGCATTTCATTTAAAGAGCAAGGTCATCCTAGATTATGGTTTCGATGGTGTTGAACCAAGGTGTAAAAGCATACAATTAAACTGTGCATAAAAGGGTATTTGAAACAATTAGATTTCTTGGCATTAATCCAAGTTGAAAAAGGGATCATATACTATAGAAAAGGAATGAAAAATATTTGAAACAAGGTGGATGATAGTTGCATGGCTTTATGAGACCACATGAAGCTTTTCCAACTCAGATCCTCGATGGTGTAACCATAAACCCTACCTTCGAAAGGGTTTTTTTTTGGCATCATTTTATTCATTTGACTTGTGGAGATCCGATCTCTTGGAGCTCTCGGCCTCCATGGATGTGGAGACACTGATGCCGAGTTTCAGTCATTGGTTCTTCAGTAGTTGGTGGAAAATTCCTCACGCAGAAGTGGTTTGATGGTTCCAATGTTGTCAAGCGAGGAGTTTGGTTCTAGGATGGGTTAGTTCATGGTCGAAACAACAATGCTTACAGAGGTATGGTTTGGCTTCATTTATTAGTTTTGGTTTCCTTCCTTTGTTTAACTTATCGTAATGTATTTTTATTTTAATGTCAAACTTTTCACTGTGTTGGCAGGAGATTTCGCACACCCCGTGGCTTCTCTATTCGTTCTATGAAATCTCGGTAGTAAAAGAAAGTAGTGGTGGAATGCTCTAGAGTTGGAATGGCTCCAGTAATCCCCGGGCCATCCTGGAAATACTTTGTTTCAAGCGTTGTCTGTGTTGTTTACTTACTATCGGATTTTAGGGTCAGTTTATTTCTTTAAGCCGAAATGGAAAATGCTGGGAAGTAATGTTGTTTGTAAATGTTTTGGCTACATGCCCATAGTTGGGGTTTCGCCCAAACTTATAAATAAAAGAAGGTTACAGTGCTCAATAAATTCGTATTCTTGTTATGTAATTTTTTTTGTGGTTTAACACTTTAGGGTTTTTAGAAGCATTAGTTGTAATTTGACATGTAGTTCTATTCTGTTGTTAGATTTTAATGGATTCAGGGTTGATCCATAAATATAAATGTTGTTTGTTTTATTTGTTTTATAATGAAAACTCTGAGCTGACAATGGCTCTATCAATTATGATGTCTCCACATCCGTCAATGACTATGGTTATATTTACAATGTTACTATAATTACTTATGAACTTGTTATCGAGAAAAACCCTAGGCTCAAACGTGCTTTGTGTAAAGATAAAGTATATATAGTTTAATAGGATTCGACCTATGTGTTTGGCGGTGAAACCCTCATGGGTTTCGAAGCCTTGACCTATATTATACTGGTCTGGAAATTGCTTGTTAATTGTTTTTTATTAGGAAAATGGAAGCTTGTTTTTAAGGGACTCGATCCTATTCTGAAGATTATTAAAATGTTAATGTAATTGTTATTTTATGTATTGGGAAAATCCTAAGTTTGAATACAATTTCCATCAAAAATATCTCATTAAAATTTGTAATGCCATTACGGCTCTGTTGATGTTGGTTATAGTTTCTTGCTCATTTATATGATTCTTGCATTTTAGGTTGTATATTTAAAAATACGAAAGGTAGGAGAAGAAGAAAAGTATTTATTGTGATTTTATAGGGCTAAGTGCCTTTAACTTAGGATTATGTCGATTAAGTTAGATCAAAGATCCATTGATATCAATGATGACTTATTTAAAAGGATGTTTAATAAATAAGCGTGATGTTTGTTACACTACTGTGTTTTAATGAAAGGGTTAACTTAGTTATGGAAAATGATGTATATATCTAAGGGAAAAAAATCTTGATTGCATTCTATTGAAATGAAAATACTAAAAACCTTATCATTATTTTGTCGATGATAATTTAAGTGGTTTTGCTTCTGGTTATATATTTGGAATATTGCTAAATATTTGTAATGCATCAGTTTTGTTATAATCATTGGTTGTTTTAAGATTTACAGAGATATTCTGGAATCAGAAATTAGTAGTAATAAATATTATATATATATTATTTATATGATACTGCCCTGAAATAGAAATACTATATTTATTAACTAAGCCTTTTAGCTTCTATTCTTCTGTGCATAAATTATTTAATCTTATGAATTACAGAATTACTTCTGTAACCTAAAAATAGTAATAGTAAACCTTATATATATATTAATATACATACTACAGCTCTGTAATTACATTACTATTTAAATGATGATTATTTTTGATATAATCTATAGCTATGAATTCATACTTAGCATATAATATTTAATGAAAAATAGTGAGATTACTAGCAGTATGTATAACTATTTATAATACATTGTAAAAACAACATTCTATTCACAATATTGGAATCATTCTAATCTATCTCTTTAAACAAAACTCTTTGTACTAGAGTACATTAACTTCGGTGAAAGGAAAAATACAGAGAGGATTTATATTTCAATCTTCTATCTAATCATACATACTTTTATACAGAAATAATTATCAGTTTAATTTTCAAAACAATTTAACAGCTATTTAACAGCTATTTAGAAAATCCAAGAAGCATTAGACAACTTGATAAAAAGCTTTAGAAAAATATACATAACAAATCAGAAGTAAATAAACTAGAACAGTGCAGAACCTGTTTAACTATTGAGGTGGACAAACACCCAAAGAAGACCATTCCTCCCAACCGTCTCCTAGAAGTAGCCAATATTACTTGCTTCAGGACCCCTGAGCCTGTTCACTGAACCACCAGGACGAAGACACTGTGTAGAAGCATGTAATAATATGTTTGTATCTCAGCAATCATAAAGAATTGCATACAAAACACTCTCTGCAAACTCAGCAGAATAATCTTGCAGTCCTTACACTAGCAACTCATTCTAGCTTTCCCCTCATCGAATCTCTTGTGTGCTCAACCTTTCAGTTTCCAGCAATCCACGAGGTAAAAACTAGTCAGCCTCCTACTCATTCGATGGATATAAATATTTCCTAGGTCTTTTGGGTCAATTTATCATTTAATGAGCCACCTGCTCAGTTCCACCTTCCTTGGGGAACATGACCACATTTTTAGGGAAGTTTCCTCCTGCAACAGCTAGTAAGTGAGTGCAGATGTTGCCACTTCTCAATTTCTTTCTACACCAGTCCATTCCTCCTAGTGTGTCAGTCAACACTCTTAAACAGTCTTCTTTGGATAGGTGTCTCCTATTTTAATTATTAAATAATAAAAATATTCAATTACAGTCATCCTTGACCATCCTTGGTCAATAGCATAAAACTTTACAATAACTTTTTAAAGTAATGTTTTTCCACAAATATAAAATGTTTCAAGTTCTAGGTAGGTTACAGTAGGAAAAGAGTATGGAAAAAAAGGGGAGAATCCATATTGCTTGGAGGCATGGTTTGCAAACCCTTTCGCTATAATCTTCCCAGAAGATATCTTTGCAATCTCAACTGTGTCAGGACCAAAGAGCACTTTCTTTGGTGAACCTATGTGAGTCATTTGATATATATACAAAAAATTTGCTGACAAAGAAGGCACAAATAGAACATTTTTTAACTTTCCATGCTCCAGATGTACTATTCCCTTCCCTTTAGCAGATATCTGAGAGTTCTCTCCCATGTGAATAATCAGACCATCTTTGAGATCTAGAGAAGAAAATTATTCTTTGGAGGAAACCATGTGGTTGGAGGCTCCTAAATCTATGAGGAAGGCTTGTGATTTTGAAAATCTATCCTTTAATGCATGGCATCTCTCATGACCATCAGACTCACTTCTATAATTAGTCTCTCTTGTGCCTTCTAGGAGGGAAATGTTGTGTTGTTCAAGAATTTTGTTCATGTGATCTATCTTCTTCTACATGCAAGATCTCTGTGGTTGGTTTCCTTTCTTGCAATAGGAACACTTGGATTTATCAAATCCCTTTTGTTTATATTTCTTGGATATGGAGACTCCTTCTGATGGACTTTACTTGGCATTATGCTTGGGTTCATATTGAGTCTTCTCCTTTCCCTTGTGATTCCCCTTCCCATTCGCACTTTTTGCTTCTCCAACCACAAGAGATTGATTTTTGGAGGCCTTCAAAATGCCCATCTGGATCAATTTGTCTTGTTCTTGGATGAGAGATTTAGTGAAAACATCTAGGGATGGCATCTTCCAACCAGGGATTGACATTTGCCCTGAATGGAAGGTAGAGACAAATATGGAGAACTCAGGACCTAGCTTGCTTTGAATGGATAGCCCCAATTTCTCATCCTTCTTCTCAATGCCACACTGCTTGCATTGCATGACCAAAGATTTTAATTTGGAAAAGAATTGTTGGATGGTATTGAAACTACTTGGTTGAAGAGAAATCAACTCATTCTCTCGAATATGACCCCTTAGCTCATCTTTTTTTTCGAAGAGGGTCTCTAACTTCAACCATAACTCTCTTGGATTCTTCAATCCATCAAGGTATAAGAGTAGATCTCTGGATATATGAATACACATGAAACCGAATTCTTCATCCAATCTATTCAGATACTTGGCCTTCTCAACAGTTGCTTGAGGTTCGACCTCCTTTCCCATTGTTACCCTGTATAGTGACTTGTTGCGCAAGACCATCTGCATACCATCCCTCCAATCAAGGTAATTGAAGTGTGTCAGGATCCTGGGAGAGAGAGGAGAGTTTGAATTCTCCATTAGAACTACTGGAGAGAATACAAAGTGGTACTGATGCTACTGCTGCAACTATTGCACTTTCAATAACCTGCAAAAAAATCTCAATTTTGGAGATAGACTACTACTGAGCATTGCTTTAGGACAATAGGCACATTTTTCCAGATCCTTCACACCTGGCTAGACCTCAAAGGATTTATCCAATGAATCCAATGAAATGGCACCAAGATTTGCTATGGAAATCTAGAGGCTTCTCATGCACTGCTCAAAGAAGCTTCTCAACCTATGCTCATTGAGATCTGATACCATGTGAAATTCTAAATCATAATAGATCAAAGAGATTAGTATACCTCACAGAGAAAGAATGAGCATAAAAGATGAATTAGAGTGAAAATTGCAGTAAAAATGAGCAGACAATTAATCATGCATAAGAACTCAAATAGGAACAGAATAATGTCACATGATCCAATAATTAGTATAATGAAAAATGATGTTACAATGGAGAGAATTCGAATCACCTAGGAGAATTCGAGTCTTAGTTGATCTAGGATAGTAATTGTCACCTCTATCAGTGCTCCGGAGCTCCCAAACTCAGTTAAACTCAAACAAAACTCAATTAACTGAAGACACAATCAATTAACTGACCAAGGAGGTTGCATCAATGAGTTTGACATGCAAATCACTCAGAAAAGGGTGCATGAGGCCACAATCAATGGCATTCAAAGCATAAACCCCCCACAAGATTCAACTAACTCAGGTGGACTGAACTAGAACACTGAGTTGGATCCTAAAAAGTAGGAAAATTCCTTTAGTGGTCCTAAAATCATGCATGCACGCTGCATTATGTGGCTACTGAGTCCTGCATGACATCTTCACACCACTAGGAGGAAAATAACATCACTAAGTACTAGCAAAATGTAAATAATGCAAGTAGGAAAGGGATGGGGTATTAAAATATCCTAATGATACCAAGTCATGCATGGTGATTCCAGGAATTGTTCATGGCTCTAAATGCCTCAATGATTTCTTTAGGACCAAAGGCATGTCTTCCTTGGTACACCATTCTCAAGTCCATAGGACATGTACATACTACTCAAAACTACCTAATGACGTTGACATCCTTATTCATAATCAAGAGGCCATGTGTGGTTGATGGATTCAACCTTCTTATCCTTAGATCACTAAAATATTACTCTACGGCCATAGGTTAAGGTATCCTCCCATGAACATGTTAAAGGCCCTATGTCCCCAAGAAATGGGTACATAGCACCATGGATCCCCTTGTAATTTCATGCATAATTCTTTAAGGAATTTCCAATGGATTTGGATTCCTCAATGGTTTCTTTGGGGCTAAGGGCATGGTCTTCTTCATCACAACATCATTCATATGTCCTTGAAACGTGTACATATTGCCTAAAACTACCTAATGGAACCGACATCCTAAATCATAGGCCAATGATAACATAAGGATTCCATATGTTGTTAGAGGAGGCAAACTCTTTATCCCTATATGGATAGAATATTCATTAAGGCCCAAGATTCAAGTCTCCTCCACTAACCATGTCCAAGGCCAGAAGTCCCCAACTCTTGTACATAGTGCAATGGATACACTTGTGAAGTCATGCATCATGCCTCGAGGCATTGTTCATGGATTTATATGCCTCAATGATTTATTTAGGACAAAGGGCATGGTATCCTTCCTTGGAACATCATTCCTAAGGTCCCAAGACACCTACAAACTGCTTAAAACCACATAATGGCACCAACATCCTCAATCATAGGATAATGATGTTAGGATATTCCTATACTCCATCCTAGTCCTACTAGATTTTCAGTCATTTTCATTTTCAGTCTTTTAGGGTTTGCATGCACTTTTAGGGTTTGCATGCATTCTAGGGTTTGCATGCATTTTGCATGCATCCCAATCATCAGTCCAGCACCTAGCCCTCAGTTAGCCAGCCCCCGGGAGCTTCTCTCAGAATAGTTTCAGCCCTCCTAGAGCTTAGTGCGCCCTCCTTTCACCCAACAGTTGATAAAGGCTCCCTTCATACCTACCACTTCAGTTTAGTTCAGTTATCTTCAGTGCCTTCCTTGATTTAAGGATTAACTGACTCTTAACTGACCTTATCACTCCGATGGACCTCCAGTGAGACTTGACTGCCCATTCTGACTCCAGTTATCTCCTCATGCGCCCTCCACTCAGCCTCCTTCATTCAGTTAGTGCCAGTTACACTCAGTTACCCCTACCACACTCAGTTAGACACAGTTTGACTGATGGTTGACAGTTACTTGTGCATTGATGACTCCACTGATGATGATGATGACTACTAGTTGTGCTTTGATGACTCTCTATTGATCTTTTGATCACTCCATGAAGGCTAATTTGAATTGCCACCTTGGCATTCGAATCCTCATGCATTGTACTATTTATTGTTCATACTTTTGATTAATGAATTAGTGTGTGTAAAGTATTCTTGCTTCTATTCGAGTTCTACTGTATTATTATTCTGTTGCTCATTATACTGCATTGACCACTCTTCTTCTATTTTCCTGCTTAATCATAATTATTCTGTTGTGAGGTATACATCATCTCTTAGATCTGCTATGAGGATTTTCACATGGTATTAGAGCATGTTGAGAGTATTGTTTATCTCCATTCCTGGGAGTTTTTTGCAGGTTATTATCAAGATTTCAAGTGCAGCAGTTTCTGCATTTTTGCAGCAGTATTAGTTGCAGATATTATCTATTGTTTTTGCAGGTCTTCTACAACTTCCATGTATTCAGAAGAAATCTATCCTCCTCCATTCAACTATGATCCTCTTTCTCCATTCAACTTATGATGAATGGAAACCAAAGATGATAGCATATTTGAAGAGAAATGGTCTCTTTGATTATTGTTTTGAGAGAGAGTTCGAATCCTCTGAAGAAAAGATTGACTGGTTAAATAATGGTGACAACGCCATGGGAACCATAATGTTGGCTATGTCTCGATGCTAGGTACATCAATTCATTGATGATGTTGAATCTCCAAAATTGCTATGGGCCTACATGAATGAAAGATTTGGCATACAGAATGAAGGAATTGGTCCAAACCCTTTCGAGAACAAGCAAAGGGATGCATTCGCCCTCCTTGATGATCTCATTGATCATGAACCAGTATCAAACACATATCATATTGAAGTTTTCCGCAAAGAAGAAGAACTTGCAGATTCTACACTCGTGCTCCAAATTTCTTCTCTTTCTGTGCTAGCTCACACTCTAGATATTGCAGAAGGTCCTAAATCCTCTCTTGCACCAGAGTTTGTTGGTTTGCATCATGATCACATGAATATTTCACAGGTAAAATCATCTATTGGAGGTAATGCATTTGCACTCCTCAAGAAATCACTTCTTATTTACTACTATATGATCATTATTCCATGCTTTCAGAAGGTTATTGAAGAATATGGTCATTGCCATTCGCTTGGGATAATTTCTCATGCACATCACGGTTTTGATCTCACCTCTGCTGGTTCAAAGGAGATCTCAAGAAACCATGGCCATTCACTTGGGATAATTTCTCATGCACATCATGGTTTTGATCTCACCCCTGCTGGTTCAAAGGAGATCTCAAGAAACCATGGCCATTCACTTGGGATAATTTCTCATTCATTTACTGGTTTTGATCTCACCTCTTATGGTTCAAAGGAGATCTCAAGAAACCATGATTCCAGTCTTGGATCTAATTTGGATTCTAAGCAATTACTACTTGGGATAATTTCTCATGCATATGATGGTTTTGATCTCACCCCTGCTGGTTCAAAGGAGATCTCAAGAAATCATTTATCAAGTCTTGAATCTAATTTGGATTTCAAGCAATCATTTGATGGTTCTTTTTGGCATAATCTCATCCATGATGGTTCGAAGGAGAAGACAAAAGACTATCTGCACATTCATAGATTTGATCCTACCTCAGCTGATTCGAATCACAGGTTCAAGGATCATTACCATACTTTTGGATTTGTTCTCATCACATTCGATCTAGAGAGCAAGTACATGCACATGCTTTCTGAGCATGATCCGCTTCTTCCCAAGAAGAAGATACCTCCAGACATATGACCAAGCATCACACCTGCTTGAGTTTGGAGCATTTATTTTTGTGTGTGCCTTACAGTCTATTTTGAGGGGGGGGTATTTTCCCATGAAATTTTCCCCATTTCCTTGGTTTATTGAGTGTTATTATTCATTGTATTGGGTGAGCTTTGGTCTTAGTTACTAGGGCCTAGGATGGATTTAGGGGGGGGTGTTCGGATATTCCTATACTCCATCCTAGTCCTCCTAGCTTTTCAATCATTTTCATTTTCAGTATTTTAGGGTTTGCATGCACTTTTAGGGTTTGCATGTATTCTGGGGTTTGCATGCATCCCAGTCATCAGTCCAGCACCTAGCCCTCAGTTATCCATCCCCCAGGAGCTTCTCTCAGAATAGTTTCATCCCTCCTAAAGCTTAGTGTGCCCTCCTTTCACCCAACAATTGAGAAAGGCACCCTTTTTACCTACCACTTCAGTTTAGTTCAGTTATCTTCAGTTCCTTCCTTCATTTAAGGATTAACTAACTCTTAACTAACCTTATCACTATGATGGACCTCCAGTGAGACTTGACTGCCCATTCTGACTCCAGTTAACTCTTCATGCACCCTCCACTGAGCCTCCTTCATTCAGTTAGTGTCAGTTACACTCAGTTACACCTACCATACTCAGTTAGACTCAGTTTGACTGATGGTTGACAACTACATGTGCATTGATGACTCCACTGATGATGATGATGACTGCTAGTTGTGCTCTGATGACTCTCTATTGATCTTTTGATCACTCCATGAAGGCTAATTCGAATTGCCACCTTCGCATTCGAATCCTCATGCATTGTACTATTTATTGTTCATACTTTTGATTAATGAATTAGTGTGTGTGAAGTATTCTTGCTTCTATCCGCGTTCTATTGTATTATTATTCTGTTGCTCATTATACTGCATTGACCACTCTTCTTCTATGTTCCTGCTTAATCATAATTATTCTCTTGTGAGGTATACATCATCTCTTAGATATGCTATGAGGATTTTCACATGGTATCAGAGCATGTTGAGAGTATTGTTTATCTCCATTCCTGAGAGTTTTTTACAGGTTATTATCAAAATTTCGAGTGCAGCAGTTGCAACAGTTTCTACATTTTTGCAGCAGTAGCAGTTGCAGATATTATCTATTGTTTTTACAGGTCTTCTACAGCTTCCATGTATTCAAAAGAAATCTATCCTCTTCCTTTCAACTGTGATCCTCTTTCTCCATTCAACTATGATGAATGGAAACCAAATATTATAGCATATTTGAAGAGAAATGGTCTCTTTGATTATTGTTTTGAGAGAGAGTTCGAATCCTCTGAAGAAAAGATTGACTGGTTAAATAATGGTGACAATGCCATGGGAACCATGATTCTTGCTATCTCTCGATGCTTGGTAAATCAATTCATTGATGATGTTGAATCCCCAAAAGAGCTATGGGCCTACCTGGATGAAATATTTGGCATATAGAATGAAGGAATTGGTCCAACCCTTTCGAGAACAAGCAAAGGGATGCATTCGCCCTCCTTGATGATCTCATTAATCATGAACCGGTATCAAACACATCTCATATTGAAGTTGTCCACAAAGAAGAAGAACTTGCAGATTCTACACTCATGCTCCAACTTTCTTCTCTTTGTGTGCTAGCTCACACTCTAGATATTGCAGAAGGTCCTAAATCCTCTCTTGCACCAGAGTTTGTTGGTCTGCATCATGATCACATGAATATTTCAGAGGTAAAATTAGCTATTGGAGGTAATGCATTCGCTCTCCTCAAGAAATCACCTCTTATTTACTACTATATGATTATTATTCCATGCTTTCAGAATATTATTGAAGAATATGGCCATTGCCATTCGCTTGGGATAATTTCTCATGCACATCATGGTTTTCATCTCACCCCTGCTGGTTCAAAGGAGATCTCAAGAAACCATGGCCATTCGCTTGGGATAATTTCTCATGCATTTACTGGTTTTGATCTCACCTCTTATGGTTCAAAGGAGATCTCAAGAAACCATGATTCAAGTCTTGGATCTAATTTGGATTCTAAGCAATTACTACTTGGGGATAATTTCTCATGCATATGATGGTTTTGATCTTACCCCTGCTGGTTCAAAGGAGATCTCAAGAAACCATTTATCAAGTCTTGAATCTAATTTGGATTTCAAGCAATCATGTGATGGTTCTTTTTGGCATAATATCACCCATGATGGTTCGAAGGAGAAGACAAAAGACTATCTGCACATTCATAGATTTAATCCTACCTCAGCTGAGTCGAATCACAGCTTCAAGGATCATTCTCATACTTTTGGATTTGTTCTCATCACATTCGATCTGGAGAGCAAGTACAAGAACATGCTTTTTGAGCATGATCCACTTCTTCCCAAGAAGAAGATACCTCCAAACATATGACCAAGCACCACACATGCTTGAGTTTGGAACATTTATTTTTGTGTGCGCCTTACAGTCTATTTTGAGGGGGGGGGGGTATTTTCCCATGAAATTTTCCCCATTTCCTTAGTTTATTGACTTTTATTATTCATTGTATTGGGTGACCTTTGGTCTTATTTACCAGGGCCCAAGATGGATTAAGGGGGGGTGTTAGGATATTCCTATACTCCATCCTAGTCCTACTAGCTTTTCAGTCATTTTCATTTTCAGTCTTCTAGGGTTTGGATGCACTTTTAGGGTTTGCATGCATTCTAGGGTTTGCATGCATCCCAATCATCAGTCCAACACCTAGCCCTTAGTTAGCCATCCCCCAGGAGCTTCTCTCAGAACAGTTCCAGCCCTCCTAGAGCTTAGTGCATGCTCCTTTCACCCAACAGTTGAGAAAGGCACCCTTCTTACCTACCACTTCAGTTTAGTTTAGTTATGTTCAATTCCTTCCTTGATTTAAGGATTAACTGACTCGTAACTGGCCTTATCACTTTGATGGACCTCCAGTGAGACTTGACTTCCCATTCTGACTCCAGTTAGCTCCTCATGCGCCCTCCACTGAGCCTCCTTCATTCAGTTAGTGCCAGTTACACTCAGTTACACCTATCACACTTAGTTAGACTCAATTTGACTGATGGTTGACAGCTACTTGTGCATTGATGACTACACTGATGATGATGATGACTGCTAGTTGTGCTCTGATGACTCTCTATTGATCTTTTGATCACTCCATGAAGGCTAATTCAAATTGCCACCTTGGAATTTGAATCCTCATGCATTGTACTATTTATTGTTCATACTTTTGATTAATGAATTAGTGTGTGTGAAGTATTCTTTCTTCTATCCGAGTTCTACTGTATTATTATTATGTTGCTCATTATACTGCATTGACCACTCTTCTTCTATTTTCCTGCTTAATCATAATTATTCTCTTGTGAGGTATACATCATCTCTTAGATCTGCTGTGAGGATTTTCACATGGTATCAGAGCATGTTGAGAGTATTGTTTATCTCCATTCTTGGGAGTTTTTTGCAGGATATTATCAAGATTTCGAGTGCAGCAGTTGCAGCAGTTTCTGCATTTTTGCAACAGTAGCAGTTGCAGATATTATCTATTGTTTTTGCAGGTCTTCTACAGCTTCCATGTATTAAGAAGAAATATATCCTCCTCCATTCAACTATGATCCTCTTTCTCCATTCAACTATGATGAATGGAAACCAAAGATGATAGCATATTTGAAGAGAAATGGCCTCTTTGATTATTGTTTTGAGAGAGAGTTTGAATCCTCTAAGGAAAAGATTGAATGGTGTTAGAACAGTAACCACACTTAGTACCATAATCCATAAATTTTTTGATTGCCCATGTGCTTAATTAAACCATGTTTTGGATTAAGTGACTATAGTTGGTCAAAAACCCACTTTGAGAGTGTTCACACCCACTTCCAAGCAAACCAGTTCACCCAGCCTCCAGTTTTGTCCACAAGTGTGCCCTCATTTATTGCTGGTGCGCCCTCTCTCCTTGTTTTGGGGAATTTTAGTTGACCAAGGGCGCTAGGGTGGATTTTTGCCCCTTTTTGGCTAGATTTGGAGCATTTAATGCTCCCTTGGGCCCCCAAACCTCCTCTACTTGCTCACCCACGCCTGCCTTGAGCTCATTATTGATCCAGCATGCTTCAGCCACCTCACCACCAGAATTCGTAGCTGTTTGGGATGATTGGGATTGAGTTGGACCCACCTAGGGGGGATTGAGGCCAATTTGGCATTGATGACTTGTACACTCAGCTTGAGCCACCTAATGCTCTCGATTTTCTCATGGATGTATTAAAAACCTGTTACTAACATTTTCACAGGTTAGACAGTCAGTTAATCAAAGATTTGAGCATACATTGTGTGTAAATTTATCATCTTTTTCAAGTTTTTCCACTGTATTTGCAAATTAATTCGATTTTGTGAGGTTCTCCATAGCTCCTCGATCTTCTGTGATCAAAATACTCACATGGTATCAGAGCCATCGTGGAGTTAGTGAGTTGCAGGCCAACATTGAGCGTTGAACTGCATTCTAGAGAGGATTTCCAGACAAAAATTGAGTGTTTTTTGCAGGTGTTTCAGTAGTTTTCTCACCATTAACGCAGCAGTCATGGAATCAAACCAAATGTTGCTCACACCCTTCAATTTTTTCGATTGGAAGGCTGAGATGGTCATCAAGCTGAGATCTAAGGGTCTCTATAGAGTGACCATGGGCACAGAAGTGGAGCCAAATTCTGCTGTGGAGAAAGCAAAGTACTACAATCGACTTGATGAAGCTTATGGATTGCTATGCCTGAGCATTTCAAGGGAACTCTTGTTTCATACAGACAGTTTGACAACTCCCAATGAAGTATGGGTGAAGCTAGAATCACTCTTTGGGAAAACTGATGAACTGAGAGGCCACCAGCTTGAAAACGAGCTCATTAGCTTGAGCCCAGCGCATTTTGAAACCATCCAGGAGTTATTCACGAAATTCAAGTCACTGGTGCTTCAACTGCAACAATGTGGAATTGTTAAGAAGGAGGAACAACTGATTCTGTCCATCCTTTCGAAGCTAGGCCCAGAGTTTTCAGTATTTGTTAGCACATTTCACTCAGCCAAAATGACCCTTCCAAATTGGCAAACGCCATCACTAGCTACCTTCATGGAGTGTCTCACTCAGGAGCAGGATAAACTAGTTCAGATGGGCACCATAAAATCAAAGGACCAAGCATTGGCAATGGGTGTTTCAAATGCAAGCAAAGGAAAGCAGAAAGCCAAGAATTCGAAGCAGCAAGAGAAGAGGAAGTTTGACAAGACCAAGTCTGCAGATGGGGGTTCGAATCTGTCAAAGGAGAAGGACAAGAAGGGAAAGGAAAAGACCAAATGCACCTATTGTCATAGGGGATGGCATCCAGAGAGCTCATGTATGAAGAAAACCATTGACTCAATGGCGCAGCTGCTGGAGAAGAACAACATCCCAGTCCCTGAGGGCGCAAGGAAGAAAGAGAGCACCTCAAACCCTGACAATAAGGAGAAGTGTCATGCTTTGGTAGCAGGTACTTCGAATCCCTCTTCCTTCATCATTGATTCAGGAGCTTCCAGACATATGGTTTCATCCAGAGAGATCTTCTCCTCTTTGCATTCGAATGGTGGCCCAACAGTCCGAATGGGAGATGATTCAGAACTCCAAACCAAGGGGATTGGAAGGATTGACATGGAGCATGGCTATTTCAGTGATGTGCTCTATGTACCTTCATTGGCTGCAAATTTGCTATCAGTCTATCAAATGACCCATACAGGAGAAGCCAAGAGAGTGACATTCACTCCAGATTTGGTAGAAATCTCAGAAATCTCCTCAAATCAAGTTGTGGCTGTAGGGTATGCAGATCATGATGAGAGAATGTACAAATTCTCAAATTTCATTCCAAATTCTAGTGACCATGCTCTTGTCTCTCATGCCAACGAGACCTCCAAGTTGTGGCATGAAAGATTTGGCCACATGAACTACAAATACCTCCAGCAATTGCACAAGGACGAGATGGTGGAAGGGCTTCCAGAAATCAGATCTTCAAATGGTGCATGCATTGGGTGTGTAGTTGGAAAGCATCCTGAGCGCAGCTATGAGAAGGGAATGGCAAGGAGAGCCACTCAACCACTTGGATTGGTACATTCAGACCTCATTGGTCCTCTTCCCACTCCATCATATGGTGGATCAAGGTATGTACTTACATTCATAGATGACTACTCTCGATTCTGCTGGGTTTACTTCCTTAAATTGAAGTCAGAAGTGTTTGAGAAATTGAAGATTTGGAAAGCCCTAGTGGAGAACCATAGTGGTCATAAGATAAAGATCCTTAGGACTGATAATGGAAAGGAATATGTGAATAATAACATTCAGCACCTTTGTGAGGAATGTGGCATCCAAATGCAACATTCAATCCCCTACACACCTCAGCAAAATGGTGTGGCAGAGAGGAAAAATAGATCTCTCAAGGAGATGGCTACTTGCATGATTGAAGCTAGGGATCTAAGCCCTAAGCTATGGGCTGAATCCATCAATTGTGCTGCTCATATTCAGAACAGAGCCTTTCACAAATCAGTCAAAGGAAAAACCCCCTATGAGGCATGGTTTGGCCAAAAACCAAATGTGTCAAATTTCAGGATTTTTGGGTCTAGAGCATGGGCTCGAATTCCATCAGAAAAAAGGAAGGCTTTGGAGCCACAGAGCAGGGAATGTATCATGGTTGGATATGGTGAGGAAACAAAGGGCTACAAGCTCTTTGACACATCCACACTTAAAACTTTCATTGAGAGAAGTGTGCAATTCGAAGAAGAACCAATTCCAGATTTTGAGCTTGCACCGGGGGAAAGCTCCTCTCCTCCACACCTTAATGAGATTAGTGATGATTCCACCTCTGATTTTTCTGATATTGCTGAAGATGACATGGCTGAAGATGACATTGCTGTACATGAGTCACCATCAAGGCCCAAGTGGGCTGAAAAAATCATACAAGATGCAGGTGAATTGGCAGGCAATCCCCAAGAGCCTAGGAAGACTAGATCTCAAACAATCAATGCTTCCTTTGCTAATGAGAATGAACTTGCTGATCACTGTTATATGATGATTGGATCTGATCCAACATCATATCAGGAAGCTCATCATGATCCAAGGTGGAGAGCAGCAATGCAAGAAGAATTCCAATCTCTCCAAGAGAACAAAACATGGGATTTGGTGCCTCTTCCTCCCAAGAGGAAACTAGTGCAATGTAAGTGGATTTTTCGAACCAAACCTGTTGCTGATGGTTCTGATCTGAAATATAAGGCTAGGTTAGTGGATAAGGGCTACTCACAAATCCATGGTGTGGATTATACAGAGACCTTTGCACCGGTTGCAAAGATGGACTCAATTAGACTAGCTCTAGCCATGGCAGCTAGTAAAGGTTGGGAAGTTCACCACATGGATGTCAAAAGTGCATTCTTGCATGGTGAGCTACAGGAAGAGATATATATGCAGTATCCTGAAGGATTCCAAGAGGATCCCACACTTGTATGCAGGTTGAAGAAGTCACTCTATGGACTCAAGCAAGCCCCCAGGGCTTGGTATGCCAAAATGGATGCTTTTTTGCTCTCAATTGGTTTCTGTCGATGCAAGTCTGATCCAAATGTTTATTTGCAGCATTGTGATGGTAATTTGCAGGTCATTGTACTGTATGTTGATGATATCTTAATTACAGGGAGCTGCACCAAACAAATTGGCTCAATTAAAGCTTCTTTGCACAGTGAATTTTCCATGAGCGACCTAGGATTGCTAAGGCAATTTTTGGGTTTGGAAATTGAGCAATCTGAGAGAGGTATATTGCTGAGTCAATCTAAGTATGCTTCAGACCTGTTATTCAAGTTCAAAATGGTTGAATGTAAGGCAGCCAAGTGCCCATTCCTTTCAGGCATAAAACTAGGTGAATTTGAAGACTCTCCGGTGGTGGATTGCACTCTCTATAGGCAGCTAGTTGGAAGTTTGCTGTACCTTACACATACAAGACCTGATTTGTCTTATGCTGTAAGTGCTGTAGCAAGGTATATGCAGCAGCCACATGAGATCCATTGGAAGGCAGCCAAAAGAATCCTTCATTATGTCCAAGGAACAAAGAGCTTCGGGGTACACTATGCAGCTGGTTCTTCACTTCAACTAGCTGGATTTTCTGATTCCGATTGGGAGGGAGATCCCATCGATAGAAAGTCCACTTCAGGTTTTGTGTTTATGTTTGCTGAAGGTCCTATTTGCTGGTCAAGTAAGAAACAACATACAATTTCTCTTTCATCAGCAGAGGCCGAGTACAGGGCAGCAGTGAACGCAGCCACACAGTGTGTTTGGTTGCAAGGCATTCTTCGGGAGTTTGGTGTTGCTATTGATTCTCCAACCAATATTTGGGTGGATAATCAAAGTGCCATCAAGATATCTACTGATCCAGTACAGAGGCAAAGAACAAAGCACATTGAGATCCACATGCATTACATTCGGGGCTTGGTGCATGACAGGGTGATTTCACTGCAGTATTGCCCATCCACCGAGCAAACTGCTGATATTTTCACCAAGTGCTTTACTGAGAAGACCTTCACTCACTTGAGAGATTTGCTTGGAGTGAGTGATGGATGGTGATTGCTGCAATTTAATTGCAGGTTCAGCCCCATGTCCATTTTTGAGGGAAGTTTTTATCCCATGAGGTTTTACTTCTTTTCCTCGGTTCATATGGACAAATAAAATTTCTGTTTGTATTGAGGTGACTTGAGCCTTTGTTGCCAAGGCCTCCCACTTATCTTTCATGAGATGTACAAAGTTATGGTTAAGGGGGGGTGTTAGAACAGTAACCACACTTAGTACCATAATCCATAAATTTTTTGATTGCCCATGTGCTTAATTAAACCATGTTTTGGATTAAGTGACTATAGTTGGTCAAAAACCCACTTTGAGAGTGTTCACACCCACTTCCAAGAAAACCAGTTCACCCAGACTCCAGTTTTGTCCACAAGTGCGCCCTCATTTATTGCTGGTGCGCCCTCTCTCCTTGTTTTGGGGAATTTTAGTTGACCAAGGGCGCTAGGGTGGATTTTTGCCCCTTTTTGGCTAGATTTGGAGCATTTAATGCTCCCTTGGGCCCCCAAACCTCCTCTACTTGCTCACCCACGCCTGCCTTGAGCTCATTATTGATCCAGCATGCTTCAGCCACCTCACCACCAGAATTCGTAGCTGTTTGGGATGATTGGGATTGAGTTGGACCCACCTAGGGGGGATTGAGGCCAATTTGGCATTGATGACTTGTACACTCAGCTTGAGCCACCTAATGCTCTCGATTTTCTAATGGATGTAATAAAAACCTGTTACTAACATTTTCACAGGTTAGACAGTCAGTTAATCAAATATTTGAGCATACATTGTGTGTAAATTTATCATCTTTTTCAAGTTTTTCCACTGTATTTGCAAATTAATTCGATTTTGTGAGGTTCTCCATAGCTCCTCGATCTTTTGTGATCAAAATACTCACAACTGGTTAAATAATGGTGACAACTCCATGGGAACCATGATGCTTGCTATGTCTCAATGCTTGGTACATCAATTCATTGATGATGTTGAATCTCCAAAAGAGCTATGGGCCTACCTAGATGAAAGATTTGGCATACATAATGAAGGAATTGGTCCAAACCATTTCGAGAACAAGCAAAGGGATGCATTCGCCCTCCTTTATGATCTCATTGATCATGAACCAGTATCAAACACATCTCATATTGAAGTTCTCCACAAAGAAGAGGAACTTGTAGATTCTACACTCGTGCTCCAAATTTCTTCTCTTTCTGTGCAAGCTCACACTCTAGATATTGCAAAAGGTCCTAAATACTCTCTTGCACCAGAGTTTGTTGGTTTGCATCATGATCACATGAATATTTCGGAGGTAAAATCAGCTATTGGAGGTAATGCATTCGCTCTCCTCAAGCAATCACCTCTTATTTACTACTATATGATCATTATTCCATGTTTTCAGAAGGTTATTGAAGTATATGGCCATTGCCATTCGCTTGTGATAATTTCTCATGCACATCATGGTTTTGATCTCACCCCCGCTGGTTCAAAGGAGATCTCAAGAAACCATGGCCATTCACTTGGGATAATTTCTCATGCATTTATTGGTTTTGATCTCACCTCTTATGGTTCAAAGGATATCTCAAGAAACCATGATTCAAGTCTTGGATCTAATTTGGATTCTAAGCAATTACTACTTGGGATAATTTCTCATGCATATGATGGTTTTGATCTCACCCCTACTGGTTAAAAGGAGATCTCAAGAAACCATTTCTCAAGTCTTGAATCTAATTTGGATTTCAAGCAATCATGTGATGGTTAATTTTGGAATAATCTCACCCATGATGGTTCGAAGGAGAAGACAAAAGAATATATGTACATTCATAGATTTGATCCTACCTCAGCTGATTCGAATCACAGGTTCAACGATCATTCTCATACTTTTGGATTTGTTCTCATCACATTTGATCTGGAGAGCAAGTACAAGCACATGCTTTCTGAGCATGATCAACTTCTTCCCAAGAAGAAGATACCTCCAGACATATGACCAAGCATCACACCTGCTTGAGTTTGGAGCATTTATTTTTCTGTGTGCCTTATTGTCTATTTTGAGGGGGGGGGTATTTTCCCATGAAATTTTCCCCATTTCCTTGGTTTATTGACTGTTATTATTCATTGTATTGGGTGAACTTTGGTCTTAGTTACCAGGGAAAAGGATGGATTAAGGGGGGGTGTCAGGATATTCCTATACTCCATCCTAGTCCTACTAGCTTTTCAGTCATTTTCATTTTCAGTCTTTTAGGGTTTGCATGCATTCTAGGGTTTGCATGCATTTTACATGCATCCCAATCATCAGTCCAGCACCTAGCCCTTAGTTAGCCAGCCCCCGGGAGCTTCTCTCAGAACAGTTTCATCCCTCCTAGAGCTTAGTGCGCCCTCCTTTCACCCAACAGTTGAGAAAGGCGTCCTTCTTTCCTACCACTTCAGTTTAGTTCAGATCTCTTTAGCTCCTTCCTTGATTTAAGGGTTAACTAACTCTTAACTGACCTTATCACTCCGATGGACCACCAGTGAGACTTGATTTCCCATTCTGACTCTAGTTAGCTCCTCATGCGCCCTCCACTGAGCCTCCTTCATTCAGTTAGTGCCAGTTACACTCAGTTACACCTACCACACTCAGTTAGACTCAATTTGACTGATGGTTGATAGTTACTTATGCATTGATGACTCCACTGATGATGATGATGACTGCTAGTTGTGCTCTGATTACTCTCTATTGATCTTTTGATCACTCCATGAAGGCTAATTCAAATTTCCACCTTGGCATTCGAATCCTCATTCATTGTACTATTTATTGTTCATACTTTTGATTAATGAATTAGTGTGTGTGAATTATTCTTGCTTCTATCCGAGTTCTACTATATTATTATTCTGCTACTCATTATATTGCATTGATCACTCTTCTTCTATTTTCCTGCTTAATCATAATTATTCTCTTGTGAGGTATACATCATCTCTTATATTTTCACATGGTATTAGAGCATGTTGAGAGTATTGTTTATCTCCATTCCTGAGAGCTTTTTGCAGGTTATTATCAAGATTTCCAGTGCAGCAGTTTCTGCATTTTTGCAGCAGTAGTAATGCAAATATTATCTATTGGTTTTGCAAGTCTTCTACAACTTCCATGTATTCAGAAGAAATCTATCCTACTCCATTCAACTATGATCCTCTTTCTCCATTAAACTATGATGAATGGAAACCAAAGATGATAGCATATTTGAAGAGAAATGGTCTCTTTGATTATTGTTTTGAGAGAGAGTTCGAATCCTCTGAAGAAAAGATTGACTGGTTAAATAATGGTGACAACATCATGGGAACCATGATGCTTGCTATGTCTCGATGCTTGGTACATCAATTCATTGACGATGTTGAATCTCTAAAATATCTATGTGCCTACTTGGATTAAATATTTGGCATATAGAATGAAGGAATTGGTCCAAACCCTTTCGAGAACAAGCAAAGTGATGCATTTTCCCTCCTTGATGATCTCATTGATCATGAACTAGTATAAAACACATCTCATCTTAAAGTTGTCCACAAAGAAGAAGAACTTGCAGATTCTACACTCGTGCTCCAAATTTCTTCTCTTTTGTGCCAGCTCACATTCTAGATATTGCAGAAGGTCCTAAATCCTCTCTTGCACCAGAGTTTTTTGGCTTGCATCATGATCACATGAATATTTTGGAGGTAAAATCAGCTATTGGAGGTAATGCATTCGCTCTCCTCATGCAATCACCTCTTATTTACTACTATATGATCATTATTCCATGCTTTCAGAAGGTTATTGAAGAATATGTCCATTTCCATTCGCTTGGTATAATTTCTCATGCACATCATGGTTTTCATCTCACCCTTGCTAGTTCAAAGGAGATCTCAAGAAACCATGGCCATTCGCTTGGGATAATTTCTCATGCATTTACTGGTTTTTATCTCACCTCTTATGGTTCAAAGGAGATCTCAAGAAACCATGATTCAATTCTTGGATCTAATTTGGATTCTAAGCAATTACTACTTGGGATAATTTCTCATTCATATGATGGTTTTGATCTCACCCCTGCTGGTTCAAACGAGATCTCAAGAAACCATTTATCAAGTCTTGAATCTAATTTGGATTTCAAGCAATCATGTAATGTTTCTTTTTGGCATAATCTCACCCATGATGGTTAGAAGGAGAAGACAAAAGACTATCTGCACATTCATAGATTTGATCCTACCTCAACTAATTCGAATCAGAGGTTCAAGGATCATTCTCATACTCTTGGATTTGTTCTCATCACATTCGATCTGGAGAGCAAGTACAAGCACATTCTTTTTGAGCATGATCCACTTATTCCCAAGAAGAAGATACCTCCAGACATATGACCAAGCATCACACCTGCTTGAGTTTGGAGTATTTATTTTTGTATGTGCCTTACAGTCTATTTTGAGGGGGGGGTATTTTTCCATGAAATTTTCCCCATTTCCTTGGTTTATTGACTGTTATTATTCATTGTATTGGGTGAACTTTGGTCTTAGTTACCAAGGCCCAGGATGGATTAAGGGGGGGTGTTAGGATATTCCTATACTCCATCGTATTCCTACTAGCTTTTCAATCATTTTCATTTTCAGTCTTTTAGGGTTTGCATGCACTTTCAGGGTTTGCATGCATTATAGGGTTTTCATGCATTTTGCACGCATCCCAGTCATTAGTCTAGCACCTAGCCCTCAGTTAGCCAGCCCCCGGGAGCTTGTCTCGGAACATTTTCATCCCTACTAGAGCTTAGTGCGCCCTCCTTCCACCCAACATCATAGAAAGGCACCCTTCTTACCTACCACTTTGGTTTAGTTCAAATATCCTCAGTTCCTTCCTTGATTTAAGGATTAACTGACTCTTAACTGACCTTATCACTCCGATGGACCTCCAGTGAGACTTGACTGCCCATTCTGACTCCAGTTAGCTCTTCATGCACCTTCCATTGAGCCTCCTTCACTCAATTAGTGCCAGTTACACTTACCACACTTAGTTAGACTCAGTTTGACTGATGGTTGACAATTACTTGTGCATTGATGACTCCACTGATGATGATGACTGCTAGTTGTGATCTGATGACTCTCTATTATTCTTTTGATCACTCCATGAAGGATAATTCAAATTTCCACCTTGGCATTCGAATCCTCATTCATTGTACTATTTATTGTTCATACTTTTGATTAATGAATTAGTGTGTGTGAAGTATCCTTGCTTCTATTCGAGTTCTACTGTATTATTATTCTGTTGCTCATTATACTGCATTGACAACTCTTCTTCTATTTTCCTGCTTAATCATAATTATTCTCTTGTGAGGTATACATCATCTCTTAGGTCTGCTATGAGGATTTTCACATGGTATCAAAGCATGTTGAGAGTATTGTTTATCTCCATTCTTGAGAGTTTTTTGCAACTTATTATCAAGATTTCGAGTGCAGCAGTTTCTGCATTTTGCAGCAGTAGCAGTTGCAGATATTATCTATTATTTTTGCAGGTCTTCTACAGCTTCCATGTATTCAGAAGAATCTATCCTCCTCCATTCAACTATGATCCTCCTTCTCCATTCAACTATGATGAATGGAAACCAAATATGATACCATATTTGAAGAGAAATGGTCTCTTCGATTATTGTTTTGAGAGAGAGTTTGAATCCTTTGAAGAAAATATTGACTGGTTAAATAATAGTGACAACGTCATGGGAACCATGATGCTTTCTATTTCTCGATGCTTGGTACATCAATTCATTGATGATGTTGAATCTCCAAAAGAGCTATGGGCCTACCTGGATGAAATATTTGGCATACGGAATGAAGGAATTGGTCCAAACCCTTTCGAGAACAAGCAAAGGGATGCATTTTACCTCCTTGATGATCTCATTGATCATGAACCAGTATCAAACACATCTCATATTGAAGTTGTCCACAAAGAAGAAGAACTTGCATATTCTACACTCATGCTGCAAATTTCTTCTCTTTCTGTGCCAGCTCACACTCTAAATATTGCAGAAGGTCCTAAATCCTCTCTTGCACCAGAGTTTGTTGGTTTGCATCATGATCACATGAATATTTCGGAGGTAAAATCAACTATTGGAGGTAATGCATTCGCTCTCCTCAAGCAATCACCTCTTATTTACTACTATATGATCATTATTCCATGCTTTCATAAGGTTATTGAAGAATATGGCCATTGCCATTCGCTTGGGGATAATTTCTCATGCACATCATGGTTTTCATCTCACCCCTGCTGGTTCAAAGGAGATATCAAGAAACCATGGCCATTTGCTTGGGATAATTTCTCATGCATTTACTGGTTTTGATCTCACCTCTTATGGTTCAAAGGAGATCTCAAGAAACCATGATTCAAGTCTTGGATCTAATTTGGATTCTAAGCAATTACCACTTGAGATAATTTCTCATGCATATGATGGTTTTGATCTCACCCCTGCTGGTTCAATGGAGATCTCAAGAAACCATTTATCAAGTCTTGAATCTAATTTGGATTTCAAGCAATCATGTGATCGTTCTTTTTGGCATAATCTCACCCATGATGGTTTGAAGGAGAAGAGAAAAGACTATTTGCACATTCATATATTTGATCCTACCTCAGCTGATTCGAATCACAGGTTCAACGATCATTCTCATACTTTTGGATTTGTTCTCATCACATTCGATCTGGAGAGAAAGTTCAAGCACATGCTTTCTGAGCATGATCCACTTCTTCCCAAGAAGAAGATACCTCCAAACATATGACCAAGCATCACATCTGCTTGATTTTGGAGCATTTACTTTTGTGTGTGCCTTACAGTCTATTTTGAGGGGGGGGTATTTTCCCATGAAATTTTCCCCATTTCCTTGGTTTATTGAATGTTATTATTCATTGTATTGGGTGACCTTTGGTATTAGTTACTAGGGCCCAGGATGGATTAAGGGGGGGTGTTAGGATATTCCTATACTCCATCCTAGTCCTACTAGCTTTTCATTCATTTTCATTTCCAGTCTTTTAGGGTTTGCATGCACTTTTAGGGTTTGCATGTATTCTAGTGTTTGCATGCATTTTTCATGCATCCCAGTCATCAGTCCAGCACCTAGCCCTCAGTTAGCCAGCCCCCAGGAGCTTCTCTCAGAACAGTTTCAGCCCTCCTAGAGCTTAGTGCACCCTCCTTTCACCCAACAGTTGCGAAAGGCGCCCTTCTTACCTACCACTTCAGTTTAGTTCAGTTATCTTCAGTTCCTTCCTTTATTTAAGGATTAACTGACCTTGTCACTCCAATGGACCTCCAGTGAGACTTGACTTCCCATTCTGACTCCAGTTAGCTCCTCATTCACCCTCCACTGAGCCTCCTTCATTCAGTTAGTGCCAGTTACACTCAGTTACACCTACCACACTCAGTTTGACTCAGTTTGACTAATGGTTGACAGTTACTTGTGCATTGATGACTCCACTGATGATGATGATGACTGCTAGTTGTGCTTTGATGACTCTCTATGGATATTTTGATCACTCCATGAAGGCTAATTTGAATTGCCACCTTGGCAGTTGAATCCTCATGCATTGTACTATTTATTGTTCATACTTTTGATTAATGAATTAGTGTGTGTGAAGTATTCTTGCTTCTATCCGAGTTCTACTATATTATTATTTTGTTGCTCATTATACTGCATTGACCACTCTTCTTCTATTTTCTTCCTTAATCATAATTATTCTCTTGTGAGGTATACATCATCTCTTAGATCTGCTGTGAGGATTTTCACAAATGACACCTTGAAGAAGCCATATGTGGTTGGTGAAGGAAACCTTCTTAGCCATGGATGGATATAATATTCCATTAGGGTCCATGCATTAGGTCTCCTCCACTGACCATGTCTAAGGCCCTAAGGATACAAAACCTAGATATATAGTGGCATTGATACTCCTACAAAGTCATGTGTATTTTTTTGGGGTATTCTTCATGGATTTCGATGCCTAAATGTATTCTTCAAGGACAGACACATGGTATTCTTCCCTAGAATATCATTCCCAAGGACCGAAGACATGCAAATACTACTCAAAACCACCTAATGACACCAACATTCTCAATCACGAGTCAATGATACTATCATGAGGCCATGTGCATTTAGTGGAGGAAACCTTCTTATCCCTAGATGGCTAGAAAATTCCTTTAGGGATTGAAGTTCAAGTCTCCTCCCCTAATCATATATAAGGCCCTAAGTCCCCTAGACTTGGATACATAGCACCATGGATACCAATTGCAAATCATGTTTAGTGATTTGAGGCATTGTTAATGGCTCTAGATGCCTTAATGGTTTCTTTAGGGACAAAGGAAAGGTATTCTTCCACATAACATCATTCCCAAGGCCCTAAGATATGTACGTATTTATCAAAACCACCTAATGGAATTGACATCCTCAATCATAAGTCAATGATACCCTTAGGATTCCATCTTTGGTTGGTGGAGGAAACCTTCTTAACCATGGATGGCTAGAAGCATCCTTTGTGTCCCTAGGTTTAGTTCTCTTCTATTAACAATGTCAAAGGACCCAAGGTCATAAGGCATAGAAACATAGTGCCATGTATACCCCTATGAAGTCATGTGTGGTGCTTCGAGGAATTATTCATGGATTTGGAAGCCTCAACAATAATTTTATGGCTAAAGGCATGGTCTAGTGACCATGTCAAAGGACCTAAAAGAAAAATACCTAGATAGATAATGCCATGGATACCCCTATAAAGTTATGGATGGTGCTTTAAGGAAATTTTCATGGCTTTGGATGCCTCAAGGGTTTATTTAGAGCCAAAGTTATGGTATTCTTCCTAGGAACATCATTCTCAAGGCCCTAGGACACCTACATACTACTCAAAGCCACCTAATGGAATTGGAATCCTCAATCATAGGCCAATGATACTCTTAGGAGGTCACATGTGTTTGGTGGAGGAAACTGTCTTAGACTTGGATGGATGGAAGATTCCATTAGGGATCATGGTTCAGGATTCCTCCATTGACCATGTCCAAGGCCCCGTTCCCACAAGACCTAAATACATAGTACCATGGATACCCATAAGAAGTCATGCGTGGTGCTTCGACGCATTGTTCATGGATTTTGATGCCTTAATGTTTTTTTTAGATCCAAAAGAATTAGTATTCTTCCCTATAACATTATTACCAAGGCCCTAAGACACCTAAAGAAGGATCTTGATTTCCTCTAATGACTACACTCAAGTCCTTGAGACCCATCTTGAGAAGCATATTTTTCTATTAAAAAAATTGTGTGCATGTTTTTAGAGTGTGTGCATGCTTATAAAGTGCGTGATCGTTCATGTGAAAGCATGTGCACGTTCTTGTGCATGCCTACTTGGAAAAAGATATGGCAGTCTGCGTGTTGGTTGGGAAGGCACTGAACCTATACAAAAAGTAATAGTTGCACTTTCTTGTGAACATGCATGCATTCTTGTGTGAGCGCATTCGTGAAATACACATTGTTGGTTTTGAGGCCACCAACTTCATGCGAGCACCCTTTATGTGTCAAATATTTTTAGAGTGTCCCGCAACTCTCTTCTCTCTCCCTCATCCCAAGCCCAAGATTAAGGAGACATATATCCTATATAAAACTAATGCATGGAGCAACATTTTTTATGGTTCTAGTGGGATTCTTAAAAAAGCTATGTAGAAGATAATAAATCTAAGTATGTGGCTTTTCACATTTTATCATAACTATAAATATTTTTTGGATTTAAACAGTTTCTTAGTTTACAAAATTTCCTAATATTTTGAGTCAACACTCCGCCCATCATTAGGTAACATAATTTTTGTTATCATCTGATTCTTTAGGGATTATGCTCTAACATCCCACTCATGGACACATTTTTAGCTTACATGGTTTGAGTGATAAAGCGAAGATTTAATATCCTCAATATGAATAACATAGTTGGGATCTTGATGAGTAATTTCCTTTATTTTTATGTTTGTATGAATCCTCAAAAGATTCAAATAATAATATTCTTAGACAAAATAATAGGAATGGAAGTGACATGGTATATTTTCATGTTCACAGAGGTCTACAAAGTATGTAGGGACTCTTCATTTCTCTTATATTGTTTTGATAGAATGATCACCCTTAAACAAAAGCTTCAAGATCTACTACTTTTTAAAAAAATTTCTAATGAAATCTACAATGAACATAAGCCACACAATTAAGGAGGATAGGGATGTGCTCAACATATCAATCCAATATGCGATGCGCATGCATCATACCGATACATAAACCACATCCCCTCTTATATGGGTGTCAATAAAAATGTTTGATTTTATCATTATGTCCAAAGTTTTAAATTGTGATTTTTAACACTTTGAAATTCCACCCCCATAGTGGGTGCTAAATGTGGGCCATCCCACGGAAAGGAAAGCCAGACCGGAAGCTAGACACACGCTCGTTGATGCCAGCCACGAGACTGGGCACGTGCCAACCCAAACCTTCCATGTGTCCCAGGCTAGCACATTGTACTGCATACATGGATATGGGGCCCTAAGCTTAAATCATTCTTCAAACTGGGAATCCGACCGTTTGCTAGCTCTGTCATGTGTTCAGTCTTATCCCTGTGTCACTGGTCGACTGCAAGTTAATTCCATTACTCCAACGAAAGGCTATGAGTGGAATGGTACGTCTGTGCTCATTTTTAGCGTTTACATCAAGAGGAAGTGGTTTCATGGTTTGCAAAGTAGCAGGAAACAAAACAGGAGTTGGGAAGATGCTTGGCTCACAACCCTACGAGTCACCCTCTGCCACACAGTTTGTGGAATTTTATCCTCCGGTTTGTTTGAAGATATTGCAAGGATGTCTCCCACAAAGAGAGATTACATTCAACGCAAATATAAACTGACAGGCCCTTATCCTGTCCCACCGGTGAGATTCATGCATGGTGTGGTGGGGAAAGCTCGCTGCTTTAAAGAAGAAATCTCGTTGAAGTTCTAGGAGGAAATTCAGGAAGCGGATGAATATTCCCAAGTGTCGTGTGGTTGTCTTTGAGACACTGAAATCATAGGAGAATTTGAAGCTTTCGTCCGGGACCCAGGGAATACTAAAGGCTGCACCACCGTATATCAAAGGACCTTGGACTACCACTGGTTGCAGAAGTCGGTGCTTGTAAATACTTTGGCTGAGAGAGGGGAAGCACATGCGGAGATTATCCTGCAACAGGATAAGATGGTTCTTCTTCTCAAGCAAATTCTCCAGAACCAGAAGCAAATATCCCATCGGCTTGGCATCGAGCTTTCCAGGAAGCCCAGTTCTCATGCTTACCCGACTGGTTTGGACTTGTAGCCAAGTTTTAGATGAGCTCTGTTTTGTTTTTTTGGATTAATGATAGCGATGCAGGATCTACTGATGTTTAGTCTTTGGTTTCTTGAAAGACTGATAGAAAGACTTATTAATTTTGGATTTGGGTCTATTTTCTCAGTCATGGGAGGGCCCTATAAACCTTTTAAATTTTGTTCTGGGTATGTTTTCTCAGTCATGGGAGGGCCCTGTAAAACTCTGTACATTTTGATAATAGCAATATAAGGATCTACCCTAACTTACAAAAAAAAAACTTTGAAATTCCTCCAGACAATTTATCTTTAATGTACATATAACCCATGGAAATGTTACATTTGAAATTATAAATTATGCTTATTATTATTCTCTATTGAAATTAAAACATAAGAACAATTGGAAAAGCAATACATTTTAAAGAATTTTGCTTCCTTTTATGCTCATTAAAGTATATGAAAGGGACCCTATCTGGTATAAGTTTAACCCTTTTTCTGGACCTAGTAGACTAATTACAAAATACAGATACTCTAGTCTCTGCGGATAGAAGAGTTCTCCATTGCATAATTTATGTTTTTTTGGGATTTGGGGACTAACACGCGAAAAAGAACCCCCTGGAGTATTCTTATTTCTTTCAGACTCTCTAAAATTGAAAGCACCCATGAGCATTCACCATCTTGGGCTAGTATAAATCCACACGACAGTATCATTTTCAGCACATTTATATCCCTTCTTCGAGCTCCTTAAACCATGAAGAAGGCCCGCACGGTGCCTCTCGGCACCTCGACAGATCACCTATGGTCCCCCCATTTTGGACGCACCCCTAGTATGGTCTCTTTGTTCAGAGTATTTTTGCGATGTGTCACCCTTGGAGTCTCCTGATATCACTCATCATTCCCCCCCCCCTAAGTCTCCCCCATTGCAGTCAAAGTCCCTGGTCACTTAGCTATGATCCCCTTCCCCTGAGGTCAGTTTCATATGCTTCCAGGTCAGCCCTTCCGTCATACTCTGAGCAAAGGAATTTTGAGTCCCATCACTCTGCGGCCCCCGTATCCCCCCCTAGTATGTTAGTCTCACATCAAGTGCCATTACATATTAGGTATTCACCTCGCGCTCCTATCAAGGAAACCTCATTTCCTTGGTAGTTGAAGGTCTCCCTATATTGACTCCATCACATCTATTACAAAGGATAGACCTAGAAGTCCTTGTACCTTGGACTCATATCCATTAGTGGTGAGTGCCTGCAGATCATCTGAGAGGAGTCCTAAGTGCCTCTTAGAATTTTTGTTTCTCACATGCTTAACTTCAACTCCATTATCACACCGTTGAGATTCATATAGGGTAATATTGGTCCCTTCAATTATTGGTTGAATACCCAGGATGTCCCCTGACTCTAGAACATTCCTGAGTCTATTTGGAACCCCTAGTGGTATGTTCCTGTGGATATCCGGGTTGGGTTGGAAACAGTGTTTGGAATCCCTTCAGCTATATGCTTCCTAGAGTATCCAGTTAAGATGTAGTCCATGGTGCATTTGAGATTCTGACTCTCAGCCATTGAGTCCATCCAGTTGTTGGACCCCTTCAGATCCAATAGAGCATTAGTTGTTGTGATACTCCATTCAGGATGAATTCCATTGTTTCCATGTATCAGTTCTTCAGATCAGTCATGGTTGGAACATGAGTATGTCCCATATTTGTGTCCCCTCTGGACCATTATGAGGTATACAACAGTTCTCTATGTATTGTTTAGGTCCCCTTTGGGCCTCCCCATTATTTGTATATGAGCATGGGTATTCCTGCCTTGTCCATATATTTTAGATTATATTGACCTCATCCATTGTTGAGGAGTTATAGCCCTTGTAGTTTGTATGAAGCACTTGTTCTGGCCTCCAATCAATTTCTTCTCTCTGCCACCACAATGCTCACACCCTTGGAAAAAGTCAGAACCTATGATGTCTATCAGCCATACGATGAGATCCTTCCCTCAGACAGCAAGGGGAAATATGTTAACACCCAAACATTGTTCACCTAGCTCATCCCCCTAGTCACATAACCCATCATCCATTTTCCCTACATATTTGGCCTCCAAAAACCCAAAAGTCCCTAAGTTGGTAACCAAATGGGAAAAAAATTTCATTATTTCCCTCAACAATTAATTAAAATCCCCAAAAAAGGGTCAAAATCCACAAAAAGAAAAAGCAAAGAAAAAGGGGAAATAGTCAAAATAAAAGAGAAATGAGGGAAACCATCAAATACCACTGGCCAATACTAGTGGCTTCCCAATACCACTAGCCAATACTAGTGGCTTCCCAATACCACGGGAAAATACACCACCACCCAAAATTGCGATAAAAAGGTGGTGGAGGCCCCCCATTTCACAAAGAATACATCATACACTCTTCCCTACCGTTATGCATCTGAAATTCCCATTGAAACCATAGCCTCCCTTTGAGCTTGAGTTTCCCCATTCCGGTTGAGTTTCGGCCACCATTCAAGCATTTGGAGAAGAGCAAGGAACACTGGAGACTCGGAGCAACACCCTTTGTACGACTGCGAGGGCCCCAATTTACTCATCATTTTGAGGTAACTAACTATTATGAACCATTGTTTATAATAGAAAAAATATTATTTGATTCTCATGGCATATCTCTGGGTATTTATCATTTTAGTTTAGATTTTTATTTTACTATCATAATTTCCAACATTTTTACTTTCTTACTTTCTACTTGCACTCACACACTACCCATTCATGAACTGCTACTAAGGGTTCCATAATCCTTAGTAAGTGCTCTTTTGCACTAGCTTGTGTGAAAACACTAGCTACAGCTGCATTCACAGGCATGTCGGACACTGGTGTTGTCGAAGAGAGGTTGTTGCAGTTACTACAGGTGGAGGAACATAGGTTCATAGCAGGGGTTCAACAAGAAGTCCAAAAGGATCGATAAAAGGCATGGCATGATCAAAAAATCAAAGGGAAGCCATTTCAAAGAGGAGATCTAGCAGTCCTTTATGACAGAAAGTATTTCAAGCATCCAAGTAAGTTAAGAACACACTGGTTGGGGCCATATGTAATTAACTATGTAATAGAGGGAGGTGATGTGCACTTACAGAATATGCATGGAGAAATCCTCAAGGTTTTCGTAAATGGGAGTCGACTGAAACCTTACAGGGGAATTCGTGCCTTCTTGCATTGAATATGCTTGTATAAAAAAAAATAGGAAACCCCAAGTTAGTTTCAAAGTCAGAGTCTAGCATTTTACCAAAGTGCAGTTTGTCATAGTTTGGTTTGTTGAATTCATTCTAAGTCAAAGTTCATTTTGATGAAGTTTCTTTAGTCATTGTAGGTATTTGTACATAAGTCATATTTCAGTCAAAGTCAAGGTTGTGTCATAGTTTTTCGAATGTTCATTAAATGCTATATTAATGGTACGAAAAGTGGCAGCGTTAGTGGAGCATCTCGCATTAAATGATGAAAAGACATGCTTGTGTGAGCAAGATTTCCGTCGGAAAGGATAATCATTGCCAAGGATTTGGTATGATTCACTCAATCTTGGCAAAAAGCACTCACACAACAGATTGAAGGTCAGATTTAAAATCCGATCAGAGTGAAGGGTTTCTCTATTTTTCTCCAAGTGATTAAGTGAATTGTGAGAGCCAAGAGCCCAGAGTCTTAGAGTGTTGAAGAATTCCAAGTCCCAGCCTGTAACAATGTAAGCCGCCATGTTTGATGTCATTGTTGAGAAAATATTTGTACCAAATTTGTTTGTCGGAGTGTCCTCCCTAGTAGAGCAGGAGAAACCAGAAATAGTATTGACACATGTTCCGGTGGAATTGCTGAAGAAAAAGCGTTCGTCTGCACGACAGATAGCTACTAAAACTAGTTCAAAGCAGAGGAATAACTAGGAGGCATTTGGGTCTATAATTTCCTCAGCATCATTGCTTCCACCATATTTTCCACCAAGGAATCCAAGTGCAAAATCGGTAAATATTGAAAGGAATGCAAAGTACTTCGTGGTGCTTCCTAAGATATCAAAGGGGGCTATATCCAAAGGAGATATGATGGAAAAGATTTCTAAGTTGTCGTATGCAGATCATGACTTGAGGAAATTTCCATAATTTGCCCCTACAAAGTATATGGAATTGATCCTGGATCCCACAACTCACACTACTTTCTTGGAGCCTATGCCTTGGTCACTTGGGTTGCAGCGATCAGGTGTTTTGTCATTGATAGACATACCACACTTCGGGCGATTAGCGGAATTTAATGCATGTGTTAAACAATTGTTATTTTGTGTGCATGGAGGGTTCCTATGGCTCAACAAAAATATATCCATCAATTTGGACTTAATCACAAAGATCACTGAGTTGTTGAAGGAAGGACTTGACCCTGCTACATTTTTTGTAGGAAAAGAGAAAGATAGGCATTTGGCAACTTGGATGAAAGTGAAATATAATTTGACAAAAGATAAGCGAGGCTACGAAATAACATCGATAAATTATCAAGCAGTGCACTTAGCAGCAAAGGCATTGGAGATTAAGGTGCTCAGGAAGTGTTGGTTGAACCAGGTGCCTGTGACGGTGGTTGCGGTTGCAGAGCAGTGTGTCCAAGGGGTGCATATGAACTAGGCCACCTTCCTGCTTAATGTATTCCTCAATGACTACCAGGATGCCCTAGATAAAGGTAACCCATTCCATTACTCTTAGCTCATTATTTTAAATTCATTTTTTGCTTGGGTGGAACCAAAAGAATACCAGGCGATGGATTGTTAACCTGGTCAGTGCTTGTTCGTGTGCTATACTAACTTATAATTCAGCGATGAGCACAAGAGGCAAATTGATAATAATGTACAATTTTACATTCACTTGGAAGAAATTTGACATCATGTACCCATGATTACATGGGCATAAACGTCGATGATTGCAAAATTTAGGGGATTTATCGAGTTTATGGATGGACCTCACCACATGTACGTCCAAGAGAGACATGATCCCGATAAGCAATGGTTAGTGACAACTTACAAATTGTCGAAGCAGGATATCCTTTCCATCACTAATGAATGGCTAATCGAATGGAGGGTCCCCATTGAAGTTGAGGATATCTCCATGGACATGTCACGGCAGGATCAGGGATAGGGTGGGACTTCTGCGCAACATGAAACACATGGTGATGATAAATACTCCCATCCTGTCGGGAGCACTAGGGGACATAGTCACACATAGGAAAAAACATAGGAATAAGGTCGGGACTCGAGTGTAATAGAATCGGATCTAGATTCAGGTAATAAGAGAAAAGCCGCAACTATGGCATGAGGAAAAAGGAAGAGAAGCAAAAGGTTTTCATGGCCTTAACTGATGATGACATTAGCATCTTGTACGATCATATGACATACGTCACAGAAGAAACCTCCAAGTTTGGCGAGGAGAAAACTATGCAACTATATGGGGGAGTAACATATCAGCTCAAAGGTCTCCGATGAGCTATCCAGGGACTTAACATAGCTCCAGTTTAAAAGGGATCTCCACAGCAAATAGAGGGAAGAGTGGATGAAGAAGAGATGCCACAGGGATCCACTACTATGATGAGCAGGGTCGTACAGTTGCTGCCAAGAGCTTTAAGTTTTGGTGATTTAAGCCTACAGGAACAAGCTCATAAACTGAGCTATTTTTATATAAAGTTGTCAGCATTTCCCATGTTCATGATGTAGAACCTTCAACGGCATATTTTCAAAGATATAAAGGTATAGGAAGAAAAGACTTATAGTGAAATGATCAAGTATCAGATGTAGCATACTACACTTCAGGAAGAATATGAGAAGTTGAGGAAGGAGTGGGAAGAAGTTGCAAAAGAGAAAGAGAAACTGCAAAATGTTGTCGTGGTATCTTTCTACACAATACATGAGGCCGAATTATTTGAATACATGGCTACTAAAGAGAATATGATGAGATTGACCAGAGTCCTTACAAGGTTCCGCAACAAGATCAGTGAGTTAGAGGTGAAGTTGGTACCAAGTACTCTGCCAAAGGTAACAACAAAGGAAAGTGAGGATGTCGTTGAAGCAGTTAGAACCATTGAGGGCTATGAAGGTGAGTGTGGAAAACTATCTGAAGATGATACACAAGCATGAGAATCACTACTATATTGCATAGAGTTGCATAACATTAATGTTAGGTTGGAGGAGACACAGAACAAAATTGAAGATTTGAAGAATCAACAAAACACTCTATCACCTGCTAGGAAAATGGTTAAGGTAGCAGAGAACAAGAAGCTCTAGTAGGAAGTTAACCATATAAGAGTTGAGCAACAAAGGCTAACTCAACTGGTTGAAGAGTTGCAGGGTGAGATAGAGTAGAATCTATAGAGCATTAGTGGTGCGAGCAATAAAGTCCAAGAAGAATTTGAATGGAGTGAACAGAAAACACATGTTCATGTCATTGGGGAGATAGTACAGGAAGTATTTCAACATCGATATGAAGTTCAGAAGATTGTGGAGGAGCTGAAGCAGAAGTTTGAATAATTTTTGGTGAAGTCCATGACTCCACTAGTGCAACTTTGAATTGGATCGGGATGAGCCACATGTGAGTGTTGGGGTCCTGTTGGGCCAAGTAAAGTATTTGGGTAAAGTTTTGCATAGTCTTGGTTTGAATAGGGCCAAGGTGAAGTAGTTTGATGAAGAAGATTCAACTCTGATGTAGCGGCCGAGAATCTAGGAAGTTTGGAATTTTGACTATTTCAAGGGAGGGGTTGAATAAATTAGTTAGAATTTTTTTTTCACATACATTTATGAGTGCAATAGTAAGTAGTAGAGTAGTGGGAGCGTGTCAGGTTGCGTACACCCTATAAATATGTAAGGGGTGGGATTTTTTGAGTCTGTTAATGAATTAGTTATCCATTCTGGGGTTAAATTCATTAGTCAGTCGATGTCCAATATTTTGTGAGTCCTTTTTTGTATGGCGAAGACCTTGAATTCTATAAGAAGAAGAGTCACATGATCTATAGGCTGTGTGCGCAGATCCACTGTAAAAGAAAAATAAAATATGTAAGTCATTGTGAAACATGAAGTACTTATTTTGAATGCGACTCATGAATAAAGAAAACACTTCCATGGGTTTCTCCCTTTTGGGTTTCCATGTTACATCCAGTGTCCATTGTGTTTGTTTACTGCGATGATGTAATTTGTATGTTGTTATCGATTTGAATATTGTTGAAACTATGGATCGATGCATATGAATGGCATGTTCATGAATATAAATCACAATAGCTAAATAATATGTATGAAAATATGAAAGTTGTCGACTAATTTTTCTGTCAAAGTCTGGAATGTTATGGATGTTAGTTCTCTGTCACACCCCTTGAATACTGTAGAAGCTTGGTTCCTACAGCTCCCATAGATAACTCGGGTGAGACTTCGCCTTCTTCAAAATCGATGTCGAAATGGTCGGTGTCTTGGGGTTTTTTGGTGTATAGTTGAGTGAACCCTAGTTGAAGTATATCTACACCAACACCCTTGAACAAATCATTGATATATGTTTTATCGATATTGGATTATTCCAATAGTTGGGCATTGACCCTACGTTAATGTGCAATGTTTATAAATGTGAAAGCATTTGTTTACTATTCTTTTGGTAGTCCTTTTGTTAACGTTGTTATATTTGCTTTTATTATTAATCCTATGTTTTATATAATTATATTATGTATTATATTTAACCATATGTATGTTGAGAGTTTTCTCTCTAGGGCTATAAACAACCATGATTATTTTATAATTTCATTAATATAATAATAATATTCCAACTTTACCATTTACCTTATTCTTATATCCTAGATAGAATATATTATAGAATGAGTTAAAATAAAGAGAACTTGGAACATTTTCACATATGTATAATCAATTACAACTCAATAACTCTAGCTTGACAGAAACTAATTAAATCTAGAATAGTTAGATAGAATAGTAAATCTTACTGCCTAAAATAACTTATTTAAATTAGATATGAATATAAGGAAAATAAACAGAACATAAAACATTTTACACATATATAATTCCAATACAATTTTAATAAGTGTTATTTAGGCAGGAAACTAGTTAAACCTAAATAAATAAACTTTTTGACATATTATATTAACTAAATCTAGCTTTCATAATAACTAGAAGTCTTTCAATCTGCAAAATAAACAAATTAACCATGCACATTAATGTAGACAACCAGTAGAATTAGAAGCCTAAAGTCTTAGTCTCATTAAGGCATAATGCAAGAGAACTAACTAATAATGACCATATTATAAATTAATAGAAGCCTTGTAGAAAAAGTCACAGGATACAAACAACTATTGTGGAACTGAAATAATAAATAAATAATCATAGTTAGGGTACTTATGATCCTTTAAAATTCCAAATGTTTGGGAAACTTCCACATTACTCCCAACCTTATACCTTGAACAGTTTCTTGTTCATTCCACGGGTCACCCCCGAATCATATGAAGCACACAAGAGAAGAGATACCTAGGGTACTTTTATCTATCTTGTTTACTAGTTGTAGAGTAGTCACAAGGTGTTTTACCATCTCTATGTAGAATCCTGTAATTTCGTCCTCTTACACAATCCTTCCTACACTAGCCATATACTTATCCATGGAAAACTGAGCACTCAAGGATCTAAAACTGAACCTTACAGTGCTCTAGGACCATTACCCCTTGTAATGTCCACTCTCTGCCATTTTATTATTGTTTTGGGAGAAAATATCCTATTCTTTTTCTTCTGGCTACTTTCTCTTTATTTGGGAAAAATATCTCTTTTGTTTTCTTTTATTTCTTTCTTTTTATTCTCTTTCCATAAAGGAGTTAGGTTTTTCCAGCTATCTTTATCATTTTAGTTTTTTTAATTTATTTATTATATATTTATCCTCACATTTTGTCCTATCTCTCAATTAATTTTTTTTAGTAACTAATTAAAGAGTCACCCCATCTCTAGTATGCTTGGTCTCTGTAGCACAAATAATCATGTCCATTATTACACTTGATGCTCCAGATCCTACTAGCTTAACATCGAATCAAGCATAGTAAATGTAACTAATATTGATGCTCTAGAGCCTACTAGCTCAACATCAAGTCAAACATAGTAAATGTAACTAGTCTTAATGCTCTAGATCCTACTAGCTCAACATCAAAACATAATAATTCTAATTAATCTTGATGATCCAGTGCCTACCAGCTCAACATCAAAACATAATAAGTGTAAATAATCTTGATGCTCCAAAGCCTACCAGATCAACATCAAATCAAACATAGTAAATGTAAAGAGTCTATACTTGGGATATTACAGTATATTTGATATCATACATAATGTATGTCAGTTTGATTTCATGAATACATCAACGAATTCAAAAATTGATGCCATCAATAAATTCATTATTTACAACGTAGAGGCAACTCAATCATGGATCGCATTGTATGAAGAGAAGAGGAGGAAATGCGATAGTGACAGAAAATAATTCATACAGTTAAATGGTAGAAGCATGCCTTATCTTGATTATTTAAAATAAAATATGCCAATGATTTGTCCCAATAGTTGGGTTGTTGACCAAGTTAGAGAGAAATATGGTGCATCCGGTCATTAACTGCTTGGTGAAGAGGATGCACTAAAGATAGGTATCAAGTGCATCAACTCAGTAATAATCTCTTTGTGTACATTTTTAACTTTATAATGCACCTTTGAATTATAACATCTATATTTTATATATTAATGGTCGAGTTATTATACATATGATGCCGCCATTTGTTCACATTTTTACAGGTACATTTGTTCCCATCTATATGAGCATATGGGCATGATTTTCTCACTAAGGATGCAAATGGTGGATGTGTAACACAAGAATGTGGAGTGGAAGTAGAGTTCGACCAATCCAGTCAGGCTAGACACCGTGATTAGAACATAATAGGGGGAAGTTATGTTACAACATAAAGATACAAGATATCGTTCAAGTGGACTTTGCATCTTTCCAAGGTGTTATTTTTTGGTGCAAGTGGTGGGACACCTTCAACTAGAGTAACGTAAAGGAACATCGCGATAGTGGGATTATATTTATCAACTCTAGAAAGAAGTGGAATGAAACTAAAGAGCCTTATGTTTTCCCAAAACACTTCAACCAAGTGTTTTTTTACCTAGATGTGTTGGATAGGGATTGGTGGTTCATATTAATACACGACCCTAGATCAAACAATATTTTTTAGAACAATAATGCTATCATGCCAAACGAGGAAGATAATCAGGGTGATGAAAACAAAGAGTGATATGTACATGTTTTACCTCATCATTTATGGCATTGAAATATCATTTTATTATTGTTCTCTTTAATTCGCTAATTATATTTTTTAATTCACTTTATGATAGTCCAAAATCGAAATTTAATTACAAGTAATTTTTGAAAATTTTTAGTTGGTTAATAACCAATTTGATGTGTAACATATTTGTCTATCTAGTAATTGGTGATTGTATGGAAGAATTGATTGAATTTTTTTTTTAGTTGAAGATAATTTTATCTCATTTCATATTTAATATATTTTTTTAAAATTATTTTCATGATAAAATAATTGTGTGGGTTAGTGCTACCTTCATAAGCTCTCTTTGCAAACTCTATATACAATGTAAATTAAAAGTACAATATCATAATATATTCAATTCAATACAATACTATGTACAATACAAAAGATGGAGTCCATTTGGTTTATAATCAAACACATCATGAATGTGCATGTAATTCCCTCATTATTGTAACACATGGTAAGTTACAAGCTCATTAATTTCTAACGCTATGGAAATAGTAATTTTATACTAATTATGTAGATTGACTAGTTTAAAAATTCTTTGCCTTGAAAGAAAAGAAGTGAGATAAGAAGAAATACAACTTATTATCTGAACAATGTACATGATATTAGTTTATATAATATAATATTTGCATTTAGAATTATTTGCATGAAAAATATAATTTTAGAATATGATGAATTTAAACTTATTTGCATGATTTAATATCTATTTAATCAAACAAATGGATGTAAAAAATTAATGAATTTTATTTATAATTGTTTTCATGATTTGATATGCATTATGTTAACACTATATAAAATTGGAGAAATACAATTTTTGTTAGTTTGTAGGGGCTAGGGATTATGGGATAAATAGGCTTTAATAGTTATACACAACATTAATTAGATACTATGAGTTATGTTTTAGGGTAACTACGTTGTGATTGAATATGTTATATGCTTACTATAATTCCAAATAAGTTAGAGATATTTAGTATAGAGTGTTTAGGTGTTTTTGGAGATCTTAAAGACATATTTCAAGGAAATATTACAATTTTCATTATAATTAATTTGTAACTCTCCATTAAAAATTAATTGTTTTTTACCATTACTAAACATTGTTATATTTAATATAAATCTAAACAATATTTTTTTACAAAATTGTTTACATTAATTCTAAAAATATGACAGTAATTGCATTGTTAGGAGGAAATTATTATTGATGTTTTTAATAAACACATCTCACAATTTTTCAAAATGAATATGCATCATGTTTTTCACAATTTAATATGCATGATGTTTATACACAATATAAAATTGGAGGAATAATTATTCTATACACATCTAACAAACACAAACAATCACATCTAATATCACCTACCATAATCTAAGATAAAAAATAATAATTACATCTAAAACCACCTAACATCATCTAACCCATACATATAAACATTACCCAATATCATCTAAGATACAAATATAATAATCACATCTAAAAAAATTAACTAGCATCATCATCACACACATATGACATTATCTAACATATACATATGCCAAACATCATTTAAGAAACAAGTCTAACAAGCACATATAACAAGCATATCTAATAAACACATTTAACAAAACACAAGCATTATCTAACATACATATCTAATAAGCACATATAGCATACACATCTAATAATCACATATAACAAAACACATGCATTCTCTCGCATCATCATCGCATAACAAACATAAACATCTAAAATTAGCTAACATAATCTAACATACACATCCAAAATTGGCTAACACCATCTAACATACACATCTATTATCACCTATCAAACATAAGAACCATCTAAAATACACACACAAAATTAACTCACATAACCTAACAGACAATACATCAATCATGTCAAGCACTCTAATTGCAGATAATTAAATATCAAACACACAGAGCGTATGAAATTTATTGTCAACCCGAGGAAGTCTTTTTATTTCAAAGGACAAGCGCACAATATATGCTTAAACACAAAACCATTAGAAGTGATACTTTTATCTTCTATCATCCATGTTCATCCCAAGAATCTATGCAATCCCAATTGCCTTCTAATTGCTATACTACAACTCTTTTCTATTATGCATCAAGCAGAATTAATATCAGATCTAATCAACGATTGCAGGAAGGAAATCTCAATTGCATTCTAAAATAATCAACTGTCTAATTTAATCAAGCTGGAATCATAAAGCATGACCTGAACATTACTCTAGAATTTGGTAAAAGAGATTAAAGCAACTGTTCTAAGAAACTGGATTGCAAAATGTAAACCAATCAACACATAACAGGAAAGCCAATTTGTAAGGGTTCCTGGGATTACGTCTCAGCTGTAGGATGAACACAGTAGTGTGAACAGAAATTGAAATATATAAAACGAACCTAATTCAGTCGACTGTTATTCGATACCATTCACCAATCTCACGAATAAATCATTTACTGAGAAATCCACACAAGGAATATTGCTGCTGCGTACAAAAGAAAGATCAAAGCATCACACAACAGGAAAGATGAAATCCTAAATTAACACAGCAATCTCTGTGGAAGACGGGCCCAGTCTTCACACAGAGACGCTGGTTGAACAACACTCTCTTTAACTCAGAAGCAACTCCTTATATTAACAGAAGGATGAGTACACAGTTTCGGCTTGGCTGCTAATACAAGATGAATCAATTAATTGCTGTCCAACCCCTTAGTCGAGGCAATTCCCCATACTTATACATACAATTGCAACATCTAAACCTATAATTGGGCAGCCATGAAGATCTCTGATCTTCAGGCGCCCTAAATAATCTAGCTGTTACAATGCGTGGCAGAACGGAAATATGAGAGAAGTATAAATTATCCCAAGAGTGACGGTCCTTCCAGCTCACAGCTGGATTTGAGCAGCGACATACTTAAGATAGTTCTTCTGTTACAGCTGCCCTGCCACGACTGTGCCTTGATTGACGATTTGAGTTCCAAGGAACCTTCCATAAGCGATGAACGTTCCTTCATGACTTGTTCAGCTCCGATCTTCCTGCAGTCTATTGTCTTACTACCTTCATAAATCGCATCATGTTAGCACAGATTAAGAGATGCACAGCTTTAGTCATCACAATCATAAGTATTAACACAATAAAACAATAATCGGCCATACCTTGGTAATTTGGGGAATAGATAAGGACAATAAGTTGAATTGCCAAGGTAATTGGTGTAAGACGAGGGAAGGGAAGATGATAAATGATGGTCAAAAAGGGTCAATTCTGGGCTCAACACCTCCCCCCAACTATCCTGTTGCATGTCCTCATGCAACAACCTGCATCTGAATATTGCACTGAACTTTGCCCAGGCAAGAGGAAAGAATGTAGATAAATCAGGCATCCCCTCTATCTTTTTGGAAAGCTTCTGTGAGCATCCCGGCATCTTCCAGCTTCACTGTTCCCCTTCCACTACTGTTTACTAATATCTGAGAATGCACTTGATGTGGTGGGGACCTTTCTGCAGTTCTCTTATGCTATGCCTGGGGAAGTTGAAAAGACACACTCAATCTGAATCCAACTCAATGACACCTGTAGGAGGTGGAAGCACTGGTTCTTGTGGGACAGTGTCTTCCAGCGCATCTGATCTTAACAAGGGAGTTGCTGGTTCTTGTGTAACAGCAACATCCCTTAAACCTTCTTCAGCAGCTGCCTTTATTGCTTTTGGAGACACTGGTTCTTGTGTAACAGTGTCTTCTTTGTCAATTGGCTGCTGAGATTGGATATCCTTTTCAAATTGCGGCTCCTCTTCCAAGATTTCAGTGTCACCTGAGCAGGGTGTCTGTACCTGTTCATCATCACTCCATTGTGTATCAGGAATGATATCTACTCCCGGGTTATCTCCCAACTGCAATTCAGGGGTTCTTGTTGCAGTATCCAAGGATGTTGGTTCTTGTGTGACAACATCCTGGCTTACCTCTTCATCCTTCTTTTGCTGCAGCTCCTCTTCTATGAGTTCTGTATCATGAGAGCTTTCTGGGGTCACCACCCAGAGTTCATCGTTGAATGCCAGAATATTCTCTGTCCCAGCCTCTTCTCCTGTCTGCTCTGTCGGTTGGACGGTCAAATTCAGGATTGCTGGTTCTTGTGTTGCAGCATCCTGTTCCAACTTATCAATGTCCTACCTTTCCGTTTCTTCTTCTAAAATTATTGTGTCCTGGGAACGTTCTGGGGTTACAGCACAAAATTCTTCACTATCCTCCAGGGTATCCTTTGGCTCCATGATCTCTGTATCAAGGGAGCATTCTGGAGTCTCACCATATTCTTTTATAAGCTCCAGAGCATCCTTCATTTCCTGTTCTTCTCCCATCTGTTCTATGACTTCTGCATCATGGGAAGTAGCAGCTGCAGCAAGGATGTTTAAAGGTGCTGGTTCTTGTGTTGCAGCATCCTCTTTCTCCACTGCTTTCCCTTCTGTGGCTACAGGCTATTGTGCTGAATAGGTGCTAAGTAAAATTTTATGGCCTGCTTCCTCAAAGATCTCCCCACAGGTGGGGCAGAGTATTCGCTCATCCTTTTCTCCAGCTTCAGCAGAAGCTGATTCCTCCACTTGGTCTGCAGCCTCTATTAATGTATACATCTTCCTTCCACCCTGCTTTCTGCAGACTTCCTTCCATGTTTCCAGCTCCCTTCTAAGTGCTTGGAGGTCCTCTTTCAGCATTGCATTTTCATACAAGAGTCCCTCAAGTCCAGGTTCTTCCTCCGCTGGTCCTTGTGGGGCATCCCTCGGTTTTGGTGTAAGGATTGGGGGTTCAACCTGTGTTTCTAAGGTTGCCCATTTTGTTCTAGTTGCCTCTGCTGCTGTAATTGACTGAGTTCGCTTCCTTCTAATTGGTGCCACTAAATCAAACTCATTGGTGGCCCTCTTCCTTTTCTGCGGCGTTTTCTTTTCTGACTTCCCTTTCTGTAATGTTTCTTCTCGTGGAGCTGGAATATAGGGAGGTAAGACTAAAGTTAAAGGAACATTTCCCTGCCCCCCATGCTGTTCTTCTTCTATCACAGCTCCTCCTCCTACCCACTCCGGTGAAGACTCGATCGTGACCAGCTCAATCTCGTCTTCCATTGCTCTGGCTCCGTCATCTTCAGGTTCCATTGTCGCAGCTTTTGATGCTGCTCCAATTTCACCTTCTGCTGTCGGAGCTGCCCTGTTATCTAGGTTTTCCGCGAGGGTTTCATCTATATTGTCGCCTGACAGCTCTGTTTGAGCTTCCCCTCGCTCTCCTTCAATTGCAGTGTCATCCCCCACTAGTTCTGCTTGTGCTGGGGATTCATATACTTCAAATGGCTCTGCCTGTGCCTCGGGTTGTTCTTCCTCTGTGGTTTTGTCAACCCCTGATGTCCCTGCCTGTGCCCTCTGTTGCTCTTCTTCCATTTCATCCCTTCCGGATGGTCCTGCCTGTGCCCTCTGTTGCTGTTCTTCCGTTTCATCCCTCCCCCCAACTTCACTGGAGGAACTCCGGTCCTCCTGTTGTGGCGGAACTGGTATTTGCTGTAATGGAATGACCCTCAAGGGAACAGGTTGCTGTGGTCGGGTAATGAATTGCTCCCATGTTATATTATGTTGGGCCAGGGTTCTTATAATAATTAACTTAATAAGGCCATGGTGAGTGAGGGAGGATAATGGATGCTTTGCAGATTGAACAAATGTTGCCATATGGCGCAAATCATGCAATAGATAAAATGGAATATTTAACAAAATGCCATGACGGAGATGAGAAAGCAAAGGAAGTTCAGAGTTGTACACAGTTTGGTATCTACCTTCACAAGTTATGTATTTCTTGAGGAAGATAGAAACCTGGTCCCATGGCTGCGGCAGTGACTTCAATGCAATCCCTCGCCTGGAGGCTTCAACTTGCTCCCCTGGAAGTAAAAATTCTTCTCGTGCAACTGTTGCAGGGACTCGATGGTTAAACCAAGGTTTTCCCACCAACGGGATAGCTGTAACCTCGGATATAATGACCTCCGAAACATCTATACACAGCCCCCACACCGTGGAGTGTGTTTTTGTAAGATTCAACGCGAATTGCAGGGCTGCGTCCCGGTCGAATCCATCCAATCGTTCAAAGAACTCGACCCAGCCAGCAGCTTGAAAAATGGCCAGAACCTGCGGATTCCGTCTAAGTTCCCGGGTATTGAAAGGTTCATGGCGAACTGGAATGCCCATTGTCCTGGCTGCAAGATAGAACTGCTGTTCGACAGAGTACAGGATCCAGAATGGAAGTTGCAGCGCGGAGAATGCACGAATCGTTGAGCGAAGACGTTGAGCGAATGAACTAATTCGGAAAGTTTAAGCGCAGAGAGGAGTTTAAAATTTTCATGCCGAATTGGGGAAGGTGGCAGTTATTAAAATTACGTCGTACGAGGGAAAGGTTTAATCAGATATAAATGGCGGTACGAGCGAAGGTACGGCCAATCTCGTTTACATGATATCAATACTTAATCACGTGATAAATGAAAGCCATACCTCATAAAACTGTGCGTCGGAAGGCTGCGGAAACTGGTGGAGCATGGAGTTGGTGACGTCACAGAGCCAAACGCGTGCACAGTCAGACGTGGAATCATGATGACTCGGATAAGGCACTGATTTCCTTCGCCGGTAAAACACAAGGCGTCGCATCCTTCGGGTTAAAATGATGACTTCGCCGGCAGGACTGGGATGAATCAGCATCATAATTAGCAGGTTGAACAATCCTTCTGTTAACACGGGAGTTACCACTGCAAATTGCCAAAGAAATGATCACATGGCCGATGAAAAAGCTTGTTGCAGCTGTCAGGAAAGAAGTTACAGCCATCGGAATAGAATTCGCGGCAGCCGGAAAAAGATTCTCGATATCAGGGAAAATTACGGCTGTCACGGAAAAATTTTACGGCGGCGGGAAAAAAAACTTACAGCTGGCGGGAAAAGATTTTACGACTATGGGAAATATGTCGCAGCCGCTGGAAAGAAATGGCAGCTACGTGGAAATGATGTGGAGGTGACTTCGTTAATGAGGTGGCAGTCGTCGGGAAATGATGTGGCGGCTACGGAAACTGGAGTTGCAGCCGCCGATGTTGCAGCCGCCGATGTTACAGCCGCCTATGTTGCAGCTGCCGGGATTGCAGCTGCCAGAGTTGCAGCTGTCGGAAATGATTTGACGGCGGATGGAAAAAACATTACGGCTACCGGGAAGTGAAATGGTCGTGGCTGGTAAGTGGAGTGGCAGCTGCGGAAAATGAAATGGCAGCCGTGGGAAATGAGGTGGACATAGCTGGTGAATGAGGTGGCAACCATGGGGACGATGAAGTGGCAGCCGCGGAAACTGGAGTTGCAGCCGCAAATGTTGCAGCCGCCGATGTTGCAGCCGCGAATGTTGCAGCCACCGATGTTGCAGCCGCAAATGTTGCAGCCGCCGATGTTGCAGCTGCCGATGTTGCAGCCGCAAAAGATTGATGGCTGACGGAAAGAGAATTATGGCTACCGGGAAATGAAATGTGGTTTCCGGAAAAAGGATATACGGCTGCCGGAAAATATGTTGCAGCTGCCGGAAAATATGTTGCAGCTGCCGATTTTTTTTTTTTTTTTTTTTTTTTTAACAGGAGGACAGCACAGAGAGATTTTCATTATGGGCCCCAAACTGATCGTTCTCCTGGCGCTTCCCTGAAAATTTTTTCTTAAAAGACAACAGCAAGCAAGGAGATCAAATGCAAAGAGAAAGAAAACGACAACTATACGCTACAGCAAGAAATTATTTATGTACAGCAAATATGATTTTCATTTTTAAGATTTGGCAAAGGTAGAAAAATGTTCCTGCTCTGGTGCCAATTGGTAGTTGGGATCAGCAGCAATCTGTGAAATGAATGCATCTTTCGAAATGGGCTTCCGATACAGTCGCAGTCTGTGGCCATTAGCAAGTAATGGTATACGGTTTTCATCAATGGTGACCAGGCGAACAGTGCCGTTGTCAAATACCCTGTCAACCAAATATGGACCCAGCCATCTTGTGCGTAATTTCCCTTTGAAATCCTTCTTGAATCTGGAGTCATATAGTAGTGCCCAGTCTCCCTCACGGAAGATTTTCTTTTTGATGAATCGGTCATGCCAATTAGATCTCTGTTGCTGAAGCAGCACAGTCTGGTCTACCGCAGCTAACCGTTTCTCATCTAATTCATTTAATTGATTCAATCTTCTTTTCTGGGCTTCTGTTACATCCAGGTTCATTTCAATGGCTGTTTTCAGGGTCTTGATCTCAAATTCAATTGGAAAGATGGCACTCTTACCATACACCAGGTCATAGGGAGAAAAGCCCGTGGTGTTGCGCCAAGTTGTGCGATATGCCCACAGTGCTTCTGGAAGTCTGTCAGCCCAATCCCTTCGATGACTTTTAACTGTTTTAGTAAGAATTGCTTCGATAACTTTATTAGTGCTTTCCACCTGACCATTGGCCTGGGGATGATAAGGTGAAGCTATCTTGTGCTGCACATGATACTTCCGGAGCAAGGATTCAAATTGGTGTGAAATAAATTGTGGTCCCCCATCGGTGACTACTTCCTTTGGTACTCCAAAACGGGTAAAAACTTCACTGTACAGGAAATCAATCACCGCCTGGTCATTTGCTTTAGCCAAAGCTACAGCTTCTACCCACTTAGTCATGTAATCTGTACACACCAAGATGTAAACCTTCTGTTTGGAAGGAGGGTTGATAGGACCAACAAAGTCCAATGCCCATCTATCAAACGGTTCCAGTACCACTTGGGGCTGTAAAGGCATCTGATCTGTCTTATTAGGTTGGCCCATCCTTTGGCAGCTGTCACAGGACTGAACATATTTTTTAGCATCCCTGAACAGTGTCGGCCAATAATAGCCCATCCGCAACGCCTTATGTCCTGTTCTTTTATCTGCAAAGTGTCCTCCGCAAGGTTCATCGTGACAGGCCTTCAGTATATGAAAGATCTCATCTTCCCTTACACATCTTCTAATTTCAAGATCAGGTCCTGTGTAAAAGAGATGGCCTTTGAGCCAACAATACCTGGCACTTTGCTGAATAATTTTTCTTTTCTCTCGTTTAGACATATGTGGCGGAAGCTTCCCTGCAGCCAAATAATTAGCAACGTCTGCATACCAGGGTGAATGAGCTGAGAGTGCGAATAAATGTTCATCCGGGAAAGCATCCTCAACAGGTGAACTGTCATCACTGTTAGTAAATCGTGATAAAAAATCAGCAACAACATTTTCTTTTCCGGGTTTATCTATAATAGTAATATCAAATTCCTGTAATAATAAAAGCCACCTGGTTACTCTGGCATTAGTGACAGGTTTATTCATTAAATACTTAATGGCAGAGTGATCAGTATGCACAAATGTAGGATACCCAGTAATGTAATGCCGAAACTTATTAATAGAATAAACAATAGCAAGGAATTCTTTTTCAGTCACAGTATAATTTAGTTCAGCAGGGGCTAAGTTTTTACTAACATAATAAATAGCATAAGGTACTTGACCATCCTGCTGTCCTAGCACTGCTCCAATGGCGGTATCAGAAGCATCTGAAGAAATGTGGAAAGGTATGGTCCAATTGGGTCCCCTTAAAATAGGGGCTGTGGACAGTTTCTGTTTAAGCTCATCAAATGCTGTCTGGCATGCTGTACTCCATACAAACTGTGCGTCCTTCATTAATAATGAAAACAAAGGGGAAGCAAGTTTGGAGAAATTTTCTATGAATCTCCTGTAATACCCAGCATGTCCCAGAAAACTTCGCACTTCTTTCTGAGTTGAAGGGGTTGGTATATTCTTTATCACCTTAATTTTTGAAGGATCCACTTGAATACCGTCAGTAGAGATGAAATGTCCTAATACCACCCCCTCACTCATCATCATGTGGCATTTTTCAGTGCTCAGTGAGAGGCGAGCCTGTTCACAGCGGATTAAAACTTTCTTCAAATTTTCCAGTGCTTCCTCAAAATCCCTGCCATAAGGAGTAAAATCATCCATAAAAATTTCCATGCTATCATTAACCAATTCAGAAAATATGCCAATCACAGCTCTTCGAAACGTTGCAGGTGCATTGCACAATCCAAAGGGAAGTACCCTGTAGGCGAACGTTCCCCAGGGGCAGGTGAAGGTGGTTTTATCCTGATCCTCTGGAGCAATCTGAATTTGACTGTACCCACTGAACCCATCCAGAAAGGAGAAGAACTTCTTCCCAGAGAGGTTATCAAGTACCTGGTCAATAAAGGGCAGAGGAAAGTGATCCTTCTGTGTAGCCTTGTTCAGCTCCCTATAATCGACACAGACTCTCCATTTACCATTTTTCTTGGGTACAATTACAAGTGGGGAAACCCACTCACTGTCTGAGATAGGATAGATGAATCCTGCTTCCAAGAGTTTCTGGATTTCTTCCTTCACTATATCCCTCAGATTGGGGTTCATGCGTCGTTGGGGTTGACATACAGGCCGGGAGTCGTTTTTAATATAAATATGATGAGTGCACAGACTAGAGGGAATACCCTTCATGTCTGTATACTCCCAGGCGAATGCCCCCTTACGTTCCTTCAAGAGATTGGTTAGGCGCTTTTGTTCTTCTGAGGAGAGACCAGGATTGATGTTCAAAGTTCTCCCAGGCTCTACCTCAATAGGAATGCTTTTCGAGTTTTTCAATACTGGGATTATGTTTGTGTCATTTGCTAGTGCTTCCTCCGTAAGCTGTTCTTGTTCTTCTTTACTGAGGGTACTGTTCAGGAGTTGATAAACTTCCTTGTCTACTGAAGCAGGTTCGCTAATGAAATTATTAATGGCATCGTCTTCTGTTTCGTTTTTGAAGGTTAGTGCCTTCCCTATTGTTAGTAATGGCTGAACATCTTCCTCTTCTTCCTGTTCTATCCAAAGGGAGGTTTCAGTTTCTAGACTCGGCCGTGCTGGAGGGTACAGGGTGAGGTTTTTGGTTTCCATGCCATCAGATATAGTCATAGATCCTGATCGACAGCTGATACAAGCATCGGCTGTAGCCAACCAGGGCCTCCCCAAAATCAATGGATGTCCCCCCAGCTGTGATTTAGGTTGTAACACCAAAAAATCGGCAGGGTATTCCCATGAGTCTACTGAAATAACAAGGTCGTCCAAAATCCCTTCGGGTCTGATAGTGGATCTGTCTGCCAATTCTAAGATAGTAGGGGTCGGTCTAATATTGGTGAATCCGAGCTTCTTTACAGTCTCCATCGTTATAACATTGATCGCAGCTCCTAAATATACTAGTACGTTGGGTATCTGCGTTTGTCCTATGTGTACAGTGACAGTAGGATTGCCGGGGTCCTCATACTTGGTTACAGGGGTTTTTCCAGTCATCAAAGCGGATAAATTCCCTATAACATGAACAGTAGGAGGATCTCTGGGTTTCCTTCCCGGTCTTTTAGTGCACAGGTCCCGAACAGTTCTAGCATAGATAGGTACATCTTGAAGAGCTTGTAAAAGGGGAATCTTAACATAAAGGTTCTTCAATTCTCCTAAGAGATTGAACTGAGGTTGCCCCCCTCTTTGTGGCAGCATCAATCTCTCAAGGTAAGGTGGTTGCCTTACCAACTGGGTAGGCTGTGTGTTATCCACTTCATCGTTTAATGTTTCAGCCCTCCCATCTGAGGGATGCTCAGCATCTTCAATGATAGGAACCGGATCAAAAGGATGCTGGGAACTCTCTCCTTTGTCATACACAGTTGGTGGAATATTTTCTGCAGTTCCACGTTCTACTATCTTTCGAGACCGTAAGTGAATATCATTACAAGGTACAGGGGAGAGAGAGTAGGCTAGCATATTGAGAGCTTCCAATTGCTGGACTGTTTTATTGTTTGGGTTAGGGTTAGGTTGGGCAGGCAGCTGAGGCCGTATTGGTATGTTAGGCACAGGATTATTTTGCAGCTGCAGCTGCGACTGCTGAGGTGGGTATTGAGGATATTGATGAAATTGAGGATATGGAGGATACGGTAACTGTTGAGGTGGAGGTGGTTGAGGAAACTGGTTCCCAGGATGGAAGTTCCTCCATCCAGGAGACCATGAAGTAGGTTGGTGTGGAGTCTGTGTCCAAGGACTCCATGAATTATATCCTTGCATCGCAGGTTGAGGGGAATTCCACTGAGCATAATTTGAAGGGAATTGTGTATTCACATTTTGCATATTAGTATTCCAATTATTCAAATTATTCAAAAATGGAAATGAATCGGGAGACATACCTTGATTCCGGGGTTGCCAGGGTTTCTTCTGTGCAATGAAGTAGGCTGAATCCGCCTCTGGAGTTGATGCCTGCAGAACAGCCTTCACTTGGGGCAACGTGGGGCATTCTTTCATATCATGATTCAGCTCGCACATCTGACACACTTGTACCTTGTCAAGAGGGCATTCCTTCAGTGGATGAGTCTTTCTACATCGGGGACAAAACACCCCTAGTGTGAGATCCTCCACTGCCTGTCTTTGCTTGGCCTTCAAGACGTCAATCTCTGAAGAGATAGAGCTCATCATTTCTGTTTTAAAGTTTTCAAGAAGATTGCCTATCTCTGCCCGTGTAGCTCCCCCATTGGATGACTTCTGAGTTCTGTCGAAGACATCACGTTCCAGGTTATTTCGTTTATGCTGCTTATTATGCCTAGAATATCTCCTGGAATATCTCTTACATAATTCCACAATTGTCTCAAAAGATTCTTTAGAGATATCCCCCTTTCCTAATAAATTTAGCATGTCTAAACAATCGTCCCTGATTCCTCGAAGCAAGATTATCTTCAGCACATCTAGTCCCATGTTCGTCTGTCCAGCTCTCTGCACATTGTATAGCAACCTCTCCACAAAATCCTCCAAACTTTCATCCTCCTTCTGTACCATCTTGAATAACTCCTCCCTTTTGTCCCTGGTGTTACAATATTCTTGATATTTTTCCAGGAATACTTGCTTCATCTTATTCCAATTAGCAACAGTTCCTCCCCCAAGGCTCATGAACCATCGTAATGCATTGTCCTTCAGGGTGGCAGGAAAAAGCTTCAACTTTTGAGCATCTGTGACATAATCATAGCTGCGACAGAGGATATCGAATTCAAACAGGAATTCGTCTGGATCCTCTGCCGCCCTGCCATGGAAGCGGGGTAACACCGACGGTGAAATGTTTTTCATAGGAGCTGTCCCCTCTAGCTGCTGTATTGGGAATTGCAATGTAGCCATAGTTTCTGGCGGGGAATTATCTTCATGATGGTATTGTACCACTGCTTCTTCCTCTTCGTTCTCATGTCTATTATTCATCTTTTCTTCTGTATCTTCTCTTTCGATTGTTTCTTCGTCCCTTACCTCAACTGTAACAGCTGTGTATTCTCCGGTTGTAACAGCTGCGTATTCTTCAATTGTAACAGCTGCGTATTCTTCAATTGTAACAGCTGCGTCAGCTGTTCCTTCTTTAGCAGGAGTATATGCAGGAATCACAGCTGCTCCTGTATCTTCCACTGTAGATCCTGATGCTGGCGCTCCAGGATCAGCAGGGCCTCTTTTGATAGGAGTCTCCCGTTGACGAGATCTGACAGCCGAATCCGTTTTGTCAACAAGGTCGTCGATGAATGTTCTTCTGCCCAGCGGTGGACCTCGACCACGACCCGAACCACTTGCACTGTTAGTAATTTGTGGAGTTTTGGGGGTTGGGAGGTGATCGCGTTTTACCCTCCTCGTATTCATGCGAAGCAGATCATTTCAAAACAACCCAAAAGACTGGCTAAAAGCAAATATCAAATACGACTAATGACTAGTGTTTAATTTTCATCCTTCCCCGGCAACGGCGCCAAAATGTCAAGCACTCTAATTGCAGATAATTAAATATCAAACACACAGAGCGTATGAAATTTATTGTCAACCCGAGGAAGTCTTTTTATTTCAAAGGACAAGCGCACAATATATGCTTAAACACAAAACCATTAGAAGTGATACTTTTATCTTCTATCATCCATGTTCATCCCAAGAATCTATGCAATCCCAATTGCCTTCTAACTGCTATACTACAACTCTTTTCTATTATGCATCAAGCAGAATTAATATCAGATCTAATCAACGATTGCAGGAAGGAAATCTCAATTGCATTCTAAAATAATCAACTGTCTAATTTAATCAAGCTGGAATCATAAATCATGACCTGAACATTACTCTAGAATTTGGTAAAAGAGATTAAAGCAACTGTTCTAAGAAACTGGATTGCAAAATGTAAACCAATCAACACATAACAGGAAAGCCAATTTGTAAGGGTTCCTGGGATTACGTCTCAGCTGTAGGATGAACACAGTAGTGTGAACAGAAATTGAAATATATAAAACGAACCTAATTCAGTCGACTGTTATTCGATACCATTCACCAATCTCACGAATAAATCATTTACTGATAAATCCACACAAGGAATATTGCTGCTGCGTACAAAAGAAAGATCAAAGCATCACACAACAGGAAAGATGAAATCCTAAATTAACACAGCAATCTCTGTGGAAGACGGGCCCAGTCTTCACACAGAGACGCTGGTTGAACAACACTCTCTTTAACTCAGAAGCAACTCCTTATATTAACAGAAGGATGAGTACACAGTTTCGGCTTGACTGCTAATACAAGATGAATCAATTAATTGCTGTCCAACCCCTTAGTCGAGGCAATTCCCCATACTTATACATACAATTGCAACATCTAAACCTATAATTGGGCAGCCATGAAGATCTCTGATCTTCAGGCGCCCTAAATAATCTAGCTGTTACAATGCGTGGCAGAACGGAAATATGAGAGAAGTATAAATTATCCCAAGAGTGACGGTCCTTCCAGCTCACAGCTGGATTTGAGCAGCGACATACTTAAGATAGTTCTTCTGTTACAGCTGCCCTGCCACGACTGTGCCTTGATTGACGATTTGAGTTCCAAGGAACCTTCCATAAGCGATGAACGTTCCTTCATGACTTGTTCAGCTCCGATCTTCCTGCAGTCTATTGTCTTACTACCTTCATAAATCGCATCATGTTAGCACAGATTAAGAGATGCACAACTTTAGTCATCACAATCATAAGTATTAACACAATAAAACAATAATCGGCCATACCTTGGTAATTTGGGGAATAGATAAGGACAATAAGTTGAATTGCCAAGGTAATTGGTGTAAGACGAGGGAAGGGAAGATGATAAATGATGGTAAAAAAGGGTCAATTCTGGGCTCAACAAATCACATTTAACATACACACGTAAAAAAACAAAATCATTATCTAACAACATCATCTAGAATACACATAAAACATCACCTAACATACACGTCTAAACATTACCTAACATCATCTAACATATACATCTAACAAATATAAACATCATCTAACACACAAATCTAATAATCACATTTAACAAAACACAAGCATTATCTAACGTCGTCATTCACGTACATCTAACAAACATCATTTAACATTCACATTCATCAAGAACATCTAGCAAACATATCTAACATGACCTAACATACACATCAGCATGAACATATAAATAAACATCAACATCATAATGAAAAATGAAATGTGTGTGTGTGAATGAACAACAATATCAAATTCATGATACATGTCAAATATACATCTCAAGTCCAATAATTGTTATGAGACAGCTAGTCCACCTCTAGAACCAGAGGCATTAATACCTATACCAGCAGATCCATAGGCATTAATACCTCCATCAGCAAATCTAGAGGCATCAATACCTCTATCGAGAAAAAATGTAGATTGAAGAGCCTCATACATATCTCCATGAAGATCAATCTCACACGATACAACCATCCTATCTAAAACTGAGGGGAGTGGAGTAGGATATGGTGGATGTTTAGGTCGTTGAGGAGGAGAGGGTGGTCAATCAAATTGTAAATAATCCAGCTATGGTGGTCAGTTGGCTATGTGAGGAGGAGAGGGTGGTCGATCAACCTGTGGAGGAAGAGATGGCAGTTGATCGTCATGGTGAGGAGAGGAGGTGGTGGAGGAGATGATGGTCGGTTGGCTTAGTGAGGAGAAGAAGGAGGTGGAGGAGATGATGGACAATCACCTTTGTGAGGAGAAGGACAAGGTGGAAGAGATTGTGTATGGTTGGCTCGATGAGGAGAAGGAGGAGGTGGAGGATCACTACCCTCATCAGATGAAGTAGAGGAAGACTAACTATCATGGACATCCCTCCTCTCAGCTAAAAGGTTGGCTACATTGAAAATATGATGCACCAAATTCATCATGTCATGTGGAAGAATCCTCCATATCTCTATGAGATTAGGGTATCACGTGATATCCCGATTACGTATAGGGTGGAATCCCTGTAGAACCAACAATGCACATAACCAATATGCCAACTCCTTGCACAATCTAGCATATGCCCTGCATCGTAGGCTAGGTCTCTGCAACTGAGTCACTTCCTTAGGCTCAAGAATATCCTTGTCTAGTACCTTGGGAGGCCCCTCCCCAAAATAAGTGCCAACATCTGCAAAATATATAGTACACTATAACAATTATTAGACAATTTCATTAAACAATTTATTATAGCAATTTAAGGAGAATGTTTTAGAATAAATTACATTTGCATTAAGTAAGACAATAAAATGTAACTAGATTAATTAAAACATAACACTAATATTACCTCTGGCATCTGGTGGCTCATCCTTGGTGAAAAGGATGTTCATGCATCCTCACAAGTATAGCCCCACGTATGGATATGGCACAATATCTAATGTGTGATCATCCTCACTGGCAAGTAACTACAGTGTCTTCGAGGTGATCCTACCTGGAAATTCTAATTGGACCCTCTTGGGAATCATATCTCCCCACATGTGCGTACGCACCTTGGTCATCATCTTAGGATGGAGACTTTCAAATGATCGGAAATATCTCAAAAAATAAACAAAATAACTCTAAATCAAAAGGGAAGTTGGCCCTCCCCTCAAATTGTGAACGACATCGATCCATAGCGAAAAACAATTGTTGCAAATATATGGTAGACCACCTAATGCATCTAGATCTATGCACTAAAGAAACTACATAAAATATTAATAGAGGGAAACTAATGTGATTCCCATTAGTGGTGAATTGGGCTAGTGTCATCACCAAAAGTGAGAGGCACCTAACCTCTTTGCATCGAAAGAAGCTATCCACAGCTGTCCACCGGAAACTTGAAAATCAATAGCGCCAATGATATGTTGACCAACATATCTCTGATAGTAAGTGAGTTAACTATCTGCTGCAACACCAAGTAGGACATCATGGAATTGGAGGAATATCCTTCCATCTCCTAGATATTACAGTGATGAAATTGTTAATTTTAAACTAATTTGACTAGCAAGATCACTGAAAGAAACATAATCACAAGATAGACATATATTTTACCCCTGGAAATCCTCATGGGGTAGAAAAACCAGCAAAGCTTTCCTCAATAAGATGATCAACCAAAATACAAGATGTGCTCCAAGAATTGACCTCCTTCTCTACCTCCTATGCAGACCTCGCAAACACAAGTGCGCTACTTTCCAAGCTATGCAAGTGTGAGATAAGTGAGGAGCATTCTCCTCTACTTATACTAGTTTCCCGACTGACTATTTCCCTTATGGGGTCGACCTCTCCTAATGAAGTCTAATAAACCCTAATTAATTAACTCGGGGCCGACCCCCACATGGTGGATCTAATAACCCTGGTTACCACAATTCATCGGAGGAATAAACATCTCTGGATACATAATAGGACCACCTCGGATGGGATGAAACATCTCTGGAATAATAAAGTACAAATATAATATTCTTAGAAGTTACAATATTCAACACCCCCCCTTAATAAGAATAATATTATAACAACATCTGCAGGAGCACGGAGTCATCGACTACATCATACATGATACATCTATAAATCATCGGAAGCTTTCTTCAATACATAATCATCAGTAACTCAAGCAGTTACTGGAACATAGTCAATACTGGAACATTAGTATTGAGTCTTCATCTTCTGCAGCATCTGTATCATCATCTCGATCTACAGCATCTGGATCATCATCTCGATCTACAACATCTGGATCATCATCTCGATCTACAGCATCTGGATCATCATCTCGATCTACAGCATCTGGATCATCATCGAAGCATACTCTGCAATACACACAATCATATTACAGGATGATCAATCCCTCTCTCTTTAGGACATAGGTCCATGGATGATACAATCCAGATCAAGTTCCAGGATGATCAATCCTTATCACTTTAAGACAAGTCTCATGTCTAGGGACGATGCAATCCCATCATGTACATTTTGAACCAAAGGCTCACGGACGATGCAGTCCTCTCACTTACCTTTTGAACCAATGTTCACGGACGATGCAGTCCTCTCACGTACCTTTTGAACCAATGTTCATGGATGATGCAGTCCTCTCACGTACCTTTTGAACCAATGTTCACGGACGATGCAGTCCTCTCACGTACCTTTTGAACCAATGTTCAAAGACGATGCAGTCCTCTCACGTACCTTTTGAACCAATGTTCACGGACGATGCAGTCCTCTCACGTACCTTTTGAACCAATGTTCACGGACGATGCAGTCCTCTCATGTACCTTTTGAACCAATGTTCATGGACGATGCAGTCCTCTCACGTACCTTTTGAACCAATGTTCACAGACGATGCAGTCCTCTCACGTACCTTTTGAACCAATGTTCACGGACGATGCAGTCCTCTCATGTACCTTTTGAACCAATGTTCACAAACGATGCAGTCCTCTCACGTACCTTTTGAACTGAGATCCAGGGACGATGCAGTCCTATCACGTACCTTTTGAACCGAGGTCCAGGGACGATGCAGTCATATCACGTACCTTTTGAACCAAGGTCCAGGGACGATGCAGTCCTATCACATACCTTTTGAACCGAGGTCCAGGGACGATGTAGTCCTATCACGTACCTTTTGAACTGAGGTCTAGGGACGATGCAGTCCTATCATCAATTCTCGGCGACATCTGTCTACGGATCAATTCAAGGGACCAAATTCTGGGGACGATACAATCCCCACCTGTCCACTAAGGACTTCATTCTCAAAGACATCTGTCTATGGATCAATTCAAGGGACCGAAGTCCGGGGACAATACAATCCCCACCTATCCACTAAGGACTTCATTCTCGGAGACATCTGTCTACGGATCAATTCAAGGGACTGAAGTCTGGGGATGATGCAATCCCCACTTGTCCACTAAGGACTTCATTCTCGGAGACATCTGTCTACGGATCAATTCAAGGGACCGAAGTCCGGGGACGATACAATCCCCACCTGTCCACTAAGGACTTCATTCTCATAGACATCTGTCTAAGGATCCTTTTAGAACATATGTTCAAGGATGATGCAATCCCCACAGTATCCTCATCAACACAAGTATCATTAGTACATCATCAGTACAAGTACATATATCATCAATACGAGTGTCCTCATCAATACACATATATATATCATCAATACAAGTATCCTCATCAATACATGTATACATAACATCAATACAAGTATCCTCATCAATACATGTATACATATCAATACAAATATCCTCATCAATATATGTATACATAACATCAATACAAGTATCCTCATCAATATAGGTGCATTTATCAGAAATACAAGTAATATAAATATTCTAAATATACATATAAGTATCCCAAGCATATATATAAATATTTTGGTGTAATAAATAGGTATCCTCATCATCAACCTTGCTGTCGATGTGGAAAATCTCATCATCAGTGACTATATCACTCCCCCTTTCGAGGAGGGTTCTTTTGAACCACACCAAGCTTGTCTCGGAAATACTCAAATTTCACTCGAGACAGAGGTTTGGTCAATATATCAACAATTTGTTCCTCAGTGCTCACATACTCGAGCTTAGTAGCTCCTCTCTGCACCATATCTCATATATAAAAATATCGGATCTCTATGTGTTTTGACTTATCATGGAATACTGGATTTTCTATCATCTTAATACAACTTTGATTGTCACACATGATCATAGTGGGATCCATCTCTAAGTCAAACAATCCAGATAATAGTTTCCGAAGCCACACTGCTTCACAACTAGCAGAGCAGGCAGCTATATATTCTGCTTCAGTAGTACTGAGAGCCACACTAGATTGTTTCTTGTTGAACCATGAGATCATGGCAGATCCAAGACCATAACATCCACCTGATGTACTCTTCCTGTCTGAAACACTTCCTGCCCAATCAAAATCTGAGTAACCATGTAATCTAAGTTCATGACTTCCAAGATAATATATACCAAAATCTAATGTACCCTTTAGATACCTCATCACATGCTTTGCAACTATTAAGTGAACCTTTCTAGGTTCTACTAGATATTGACTCAAGGTATTTACAGCAAATCATATGTTTGGTCTGGTATTTGTTAAATACATCAATGACCCAATGATTTGTCTATATAGAGTCACATCCACTAATTCTGAAGAGTCATCAACTAATAACTTCAAGTTGGAGTCCATGGGAGTGGCCATGGCTTTACACTCCAACATATCGAATCTTTTTAGAATCCCCGCAGCATACTTACCTTGATTTAGAAAGATTCCTTTTGGTTCTTGCCATACTTCTAGACCTAGGAAGTAGTGCATTAATCTGAGATCTTTCATCTCGAATTCTGAAGAAAACTTCTTCTTGCATTCGATAATTTGTTTCTCATTTCCAGTCAGAAATAGATCATCTACATACAGCAATAGTATAATAGGTTCATCATCCATAACTTTGAGATAAAGATTAGGGTCAGCTTTACTCTTGGTAAATCCCATGCTTGTTAAGAAATTGGCAATCCTTCCGTACCAAGCTCTGGGAGCTTGCTTCAATCCATATAAGGCCTTTTTCAGCTTGCATACATGTGTTCTCCCCTCTTTAACTTCAAACCCTTGTGGTTGTTCTATGTACACTTCTTTTTCAATCACACCATTCAGGAAAGTTGTTTTAACATCCATCTGGTGTAATTTCCATTTCATCATAGATGCAGGTGCCATGATAGTTCTAATTGAAGTGTACCTAGCAACTGGTGCAAATGTTTCTTCATAGTCAATTCCCTCTTTCTGAGAGAATCCTTTGGCTACAAATCTTGCCTTATATTTTTCAATTCTACCATCTGTAGCATGTTTTATCTTGAATATCCATTTGGAAGATACCACACTTTTATCTTTTGGTTTGGGAACTATATCCCAAACATCATTTTTCATTATTGATTGGTATTCTTCTGTCATTGCTTCTATCCACTCTTTCTTCTGAGCTGCATCTTCATAGCTAGTAGGTTGTTGATCCACAAGATCACACATCAAAGCCACATAGTTAGATACTAGCTTTGGTTTCTTTCTTTCTCTAGTGGAGCCTTCGGGAGATCCATATTTTTCATCTCCTTGAATAATGTCTCTAGCCCATGCTGGCCTTCTTTTTCTAGATAAATTTTTAATGGAGGGTTCTTGTGGTTCTAACATGTCATGGTCCTCTGGTGTATCATCTTCAGGGATGGGTACAACTTCTGTGATTCTAGGAGGTGTCTCTTCTTCATAGACTTCTTCAAGTTGGCACTTCCTAGATTTGTTGAGAGTTGCTTCTTCATCAAATGTTACATCTTTACTTATTTCCATATGATGAAAACCTGGTATGTAAATTCTAAAAGCTTTGGATGATTCACAATATCCAACAAATATTCCCTTCTTACCAGAAGGATCCAACTTGGTTCTCTTTTCTTTTGGAATGTGAATGTACACTGGACATCCAAATATTTTGAGATGACTTACTTCAGGCTTCTTTCTTGTGAACACTTCTTCTGGAGTCTTGAATTCAAGAGCACTATGGGATAGTCTATTTTGTACATAGATTGTTGTCCTAGCTGCTTCATCCCAAAGATACATGGGTAGATCTTGGTCATGTATCATAGTCTTTACAACTTCCATGATAGTTCTATTCTTTCTTTCAGCAACCCCATTTTTTTGGGGATTGTAGGGAGTGGTTAGTTCCCTCTTGATTCCAGCATCCTTACAAAAGTCTTCAAAGTCTTTTGAAGTATACTCTCCGCCATTATCTATTCTGAGAATCTTGATTTTCTTTTCTGAGTGATTTTCTATCAAGGCCTTGAACTCTTTGAATTTTCCAAAGACTTCATTCTTTCCTTTTAGAAAGTATATCCAAGTCTTCCTTGAATAGTCATCAATGAATGTGAGATAGTATTCAAACCCACTTAGGGATGTGGTGGGCATTGGTCCACATACATCTTAATGTATTAACTCCAGAATGTTCTTAGTCTTTGTTTCACTCTTTGGAAAAGGGTTGTTGACATTCTTCCCCTTTTCACATCCTTTGCATGTGCCATTATGATCAACTTTCAAGTCTGGTAATCCTATGACCACTTTGCTCACATAGGGTAGGGCCTTATAGTTAATGTGAACAAGCCTTCTATCCCATAGCTCACTGGGGCTAGTGGTTTCATGGACAAGAGCAACTTCTGGGTGACCCTTGAGTTTGTAAAGACCTCCTTCTTCTTCACCAATAACAATTGCATCCTCAATTGATTTTCCTTTGGGCCACATAAGTAGTTGGCCATCAATAAATGCAATTCTAAAGCCTTTCTTATCTAGAGCTGAGATGGAAAGTAGGTTCTTCTTTAAACCTGGTACATATAAAAAAAAATCATCTTTAAAGGTGTTCCAGAATCAAGCTTATAGCTTGCTTCACCAATTCCCTTGATGGGATATTGATAATCATCTCCTAGAGATACCTTTGTGGAGAAGTCTTTTCTTCAAGTCTTGAGAGAGTTTTTTTTTTACCTGTCATGTGCTTTGAAGCACCACTATCAATGAGCCATGTATTTTATCCAGGAGACATAGATACAGAGAGTGCAGAAAATAGGACATATTCTTTTGGATCTTCTTTCTTTACTTTAGATCTTTTCCTTTGAGGCCTTTCCACTTCTTCTTCTTCTTCTTCTTCTTCTTCTTCTTCTTCTCCACTATCATCTTCTGCCATATGTGCATGATGTCTTTTGTGAGCAAATTTCTTCTTCTTTGCTGGTAAAGTACAATTTCTAGCAATGTGTCCTAGTTTAAGACAATTGTAACATTGGACTGTGGAGAGGTCTCTTTCTGTGTTTGTTCCTCCTTTCCTTTTGAATCTATGAGAGGGTTGAGACTTCTTGTGGTCCACTTTCTTGAAGTGACCCTTTCTTCCTCTTTTGGTGTGTGTAGCCAAGGCTTGGTCATCCTCTTTGAGAAGGGCTTCTCTGTTGGCTACCCTAGATTCTTCTTGAACACAATCCTCCCATACTACATCAAACTTCATACTTTATTTTCTGGCACAAATAGTTTGTATAAATGAATCACAAGGTCTAGTGAGACCATTTAGAGCAGTCATCACAATTTCATCTTCATCAAGAGTATCTTCAATGGCATCTAGTTGTTCTTTTATTTGGGAAACCCTTGAGAATTAGTCTTGAATGGATTCTCCTTTGTGCATCTTGGTACTCTTTAACTGAGTTCTTAGGTACATCTTCCTATTGATGTTCTTTCCTTCATACATTCTTCCTAGGGCATCATACATTTCTTTTGGGGTTTTCTTGGATGCCACTTGGGGAATCAAGTGGTCCTTGATAGAATCAGCAATGATTCTCTTTTCCCTAATTAGATCCTTCCTATGCTTTTCTTTGGCTTCATCTTCAACAGGTTCTGCAACTTCATCCTTGATATATTGGGCAAGATTATTCTCTTCAAGAATGAGACCAATTCTGTATTTCCATGCCCGGAAATTCTCTATACCTTCTAGCTTGTCTTCAAGCTTAGTGCTTGGAGCCATCTTCTCTTGGGGGAGTCCAAGAGATTGTAGTTTCAAGTGATAGAGTAACACTTACCAGGAGATGTGCTTCAACCTTTTGCTTTCCGGATTTTGGGACAGAAATTCTGGTTTATCGCACTTTTGGTCAAACTAGGGTTTGACTTTCCCGAAGTTCTACCCAACCAAAAATCTCGATCTAGGGCTCAAAACTTTGATTTTGAGAAGGGCTATTCAGCCATGCAACCAAAATCCAAAAATACTAACTTTTGCAGAAACCCTAATTTTGGGAGAGAGAGAGAAAGATAATTTTGCCTTGTGAAAGATGTTTTATTCAGGCTAGCTCTGATACCATGTTAAGTTTAAACTAATTTGACTAGCAAGATCACTGAAAGAAACATAATCACAAGATAGACATATATTTTACCCTAGGAAACCCTCATTGGGTAGAAAACCCAGCAAAGCTTTCCTCAATAAGATGATCAACCAAAATACAAGATGTGCTCCAAGACTTGACCTCCTTCTCTACCTCTTAGGAATACGTCTCAAACACAAGTGCGCTACTTTCCGAGCTATGCAAGTGTGAGATAAGTGAGGAGCATTCTCCTCTACTTATACTAGTTTCCCGACTGACTATTTCCCTTATGGGGCCGACCTCTACTAATGAAGTCTAATAACCCCTAATTAATTAACTCAGGGCCGACCCCCACATGGTGGATCTAATAACCCTGGTTACCACAATTCATCGAAGGAATAAACATCTATGGATACATAATAGGATCACCTCAGAGGGATGAAACATCTCTGGAATAATAAAGTACAAATATAATATTCTTAGAAGTTACAATATTCAACAGAAATATATGTCCTCCTTTGTGGGAAAGAACTACAGATCATGACCCAACCAAAATGGTTGTCTACACCGATCCTAGTGACAGATCAACTGTATCAGTAATGAAGAGTTAGCCTTTAGGGATTTAGTCTCCTCATAGAACTTGAGGAGGACAAAATTCCTCAAGAGGAATCAAGTTTGTGTTTCAATCAGGCGAGGCTACAAACACCTCTCCCTCTCTTGGACCTCCCACTCTTGAACAACAATATACAGTTCTACCCATGCCTACTGCTCCTATTGTTGTTCTTTTCACTAACGTCTCTAATTCACATATAACTTCCATCCATCTCATACACACATACAACACATGTATATATAAAACATACACAATTTAATTAAATGACCCTTTTATATATAAAGATAAAAAAATTATTTTATCTCAAAATACATGAATTTCATAAGAGGTGCGCCCACATAATAGGAAAGCACTGTAAGTGGTGTTTTTGTTACTCTAGCACACTGTGCACAATGTGCTTTAATAATAACAATGCACCAAAGATACAAAACAAATATAATAACATTACATAAAAAAATTGGTGCGCTATAAAGATTTTAACCCCCGGTGTGTTATAAACCATATACACACCATCAACGGTGCACTTAGGTGATCATAATGCAACGTCTAGTGGACAAATAAATTTTACAATATACAAACATGGATCATTTTGTTACTACACAACACTAGTGTGTTATATGATTTATAAGCATTGCATACGGTGTGTATGTGATACTATAATGCACCGATGACCTAGGATTACTATGTTATATATTAAACCGATGTGTCCCATAGTAGGGAGCATTGGTTCTTTATCAATACACTATCAATGGTGCGCATGTTTTCATAAAACGCATTGGTATCATCATGACTATGTGTGAATATATTATGGACTATGTGGTGATTTTTTTCTTCGAAATGTAGTTCAATGCATTTGTTTACAATAAGCAGACCATCATGATGGTGCACTAATTACAATGTGTCCAATAGTAGGGAGCACTAGTGCTTTACCGATACATGTTTGCATCGCCTACGATGCACACATTTTCATAAAATGTACCAATATTGACACGGCTATGTGTGAAAATATTATGGAATATATGGTGATTTTTTTTGGAAAGGTATTTTGATGCATAGTTTTACAATAAGCGCACTATCGTGATAGTGAACTAATTACACATTATGGCTAATGCGTTTAATAACAATTTTGCACTGTAGACAATGCATGCGTATTATGAACACACATAAAACTATGTGGTGAAAATATAATTTTTTTGTTCTTGCTCCTAGCGATGTGTTCGTTAATATTGAGTGCACCGGTCAAATGATGTGCTATATGGTAATAATTTTTGGTTCCCCTATGCGTAGTGCACCCTGTAAATTTTCAGGGAGCACCGAAGTATGCAGTGCGAGCTGAACAATTCAAATGCACCGAGCAAATTTTTTACATTTTTTTAAAGGGAAATTCTAACTGAATTTTAATTTTTAACCAGCTAAAAATTTAAATTAGAAGGTAACAAAGACATTACCTAGACACTTGCGCGTTGGGGAGGCATGGTTTCCACATACACAAAATAATGAAATATTCCCACCATTGGAAAAATCCCAAAGTCATGTATGAAGCAATAAACAGGAGAAATCTAACCACATGGGAGCACTAAGGGTAGGGCACTTCAAGGAATCAACTATATCACCAATGCTTAGATTTTCTACAACACTGAAGGTTGATAAAAATGTTTTTTTCTTGCGATAATTTTTTTAAAATTTTACCCTATTTAGGTATGCCCAAGTTCATGGCGTGCCGGTGCGTTTGGATTATCGAAACACACTATTAATGAATACAAAATATAAAAAGTTTCTTTTTTTGAATTTTACCCTAATCCGGTGCACCCCACTACATGCACCGATGCTTTGGAAATATATAAACACTTAGTTAGTGAATATAAAAATATAAAAATATTTTTTGTTTGGCAATTTTTTAATTTTACCCTACTTTGGTGCTCCAAATTACACATTGCACTAGTGCGTTATTGTATCTAGAATGCACCGCAATGTGTTTTTTGAAAAAAACATATTTTTTCATCTAGGGGCATGTATTTGTGGCTGGGAAGCAGTGTGTTATATATGTGGATGCACTGATGCATCAATTTATTTGAAATGCAACGGTGGAAATAAAATATTTATTTTTCTTCCACATTGAATGAGGATTTCAATGTCTACGTATTGTGTTTTTGTCTGCACCACTGTGTCTATATAAATGCCACACTGATGCAATTAATATATATTAAAGCATTGAATGAAAACTTCTTCCCACTCACCTCTACTAGCGAAATCCGCTATAAACAAATATTTGGGCATTTTTTAGAGAATTATCTGCAAAAGCCTCCACCATAAGGTGTTTTTCTTGTATTGAAATGCATATAATTTACACCAGTGACCAGTTTTGTGTTAATAGTAGGCATGTTGTAGGCCCTTCATGTGAGATTATATAAACGGATATGTGCACTATGCAAGACCCATCAAGGTTCATTACGATTCGAGTCTTATTTCATGTTTCAATGTTTGTTTAAGATTTCTAGTAAAAGCATAAACTACTCTTTAAATCCGTTCAATCATTTAGGAATTTCATATAAGGCATTAGCAATTCACATCACATGAAATATCATAAAAATCATGTTATAATAGCATCATATAAGAATTTTACAACAACATATAAACAATTTAAAATCACAAGAAAAATACCTCATTATAAGAATGGTGACAGAGTCCAAACTGAGCAAGCTTCCCTCTTCTCCTCGAGTTACTTCCATCTTCATTTCCCAAATCGGAACCACGGTTTTACCTCCCAGCCAACTAGGGGCTTAGCCGGCTCCCTAGCCCCAGGAATCCATTGAACGGTCCCATCCAAATGGCCTCCTATCCCTCCGTGCCTGAGACCCCCAAAGAATAGAACAGTGATGCAGTAGTAGGCTATGTATCAAATCTTCCAAGAGTTCTCAAACTCTTCCAACTCTTCCAAACTTCTCATACCCCAAAATATCCAAAATTCTCATTCCTAGAAAAACTCTCACCCAAAATATCCTCCAAGAGAAAATAACCGCCCCTCTTCCAATCTCAAGTCTCCTATTTATATCAAAACTCCTCATCCATCAATAAATTCCAAAAATAATAGTCAACAATCAATAAATTCATTTTCTAAAAAAAAAAGCAACTTGATTTAAATTAATAAAATATCAATACACATGGTTGCAAAGTCTCACTTTTCATGCTTCTACCTTAAATGCAACTATGACAACTCTTTCTTAAAAATTGTGCAATCCTATCTATTCTTTATTTATATTATTCTCTCATACATAAGTCAAATAAGATATTTTCATATACTATAATACACTATGACATAAGTTATATTATTTGTGTTGATGTATATGTAACTTCGGAATGTATTTCATATATGTATATTGTACTCCTATAGAGATGGTATTATTCCTCTATACGGAAGTGTTTGTATTCCTATAGAGATGTTATTATTCCTCCATACGGAAGTGTCGTCATTTATATTGTAAGTGTCGTAACTTATACTTGATGGGTTATTAGACCACCTTGTTCGGGTCGGCCCTGTATAAGTCATGTGGGTCGAAGGGTTATTAGACCACCCTATTGGGGGTCGGCCATGTGGGTCAAAGGGTTATTAGACCATCCTATTGGGTGTCGGCCCAGTCAGCATTGTGTTATGTGGTTAAGTTGAGGCCGACCTAGTAAAGGTTATTAGGCAAGTCAAGTCAAGTATAAATAGAGTGTGGGAGGCACTCTATTTGATCATTCTATTCTCTCACACACTCTTTGGAGAGTGGCGCACTTGTGGAGGAGGAGAAGCTGCTGCTAGGAGATGTCTATCTCTTATGCTTGGGTTGTATCATTGCTCTATCTATCTCTGAGGAAGTTATTAGGGTTTTTCACCTTTATGGTTTTCCCCAAGTAAACTCTGTGTCTCTTGTGTGCTTGCATTATTGTGTCCATGATTGATATGCTATAGATATGTTGTACATGCTGTTCTCTCAGTTAAGATCCTAGATCAGATTGAAGTAAATTTTGAAAAACTAACAATTTTTATATAATTATATATGTTATTCAATAATCCAATCAATTCATATAAATCTAAAACATATTAAACAAGTCAACAAACTCATACTTTCAACACACAAGTAATACTTTCAACAATTCATTGACCAAGCTACTATTAGCTAATATAACCATATTAATTTATTCATCAACCGACCAATCATAGTATTGTACTCACGAATTGGCGTATGCATGGCCAGTGCACATGTCTTAAGCGTGTGTACTAATAATCTCGTTTAATGCTCCTAATAGATCATTATTACATGCTCGCAAACAACATATAGAAGAAAATTTGAACAATGCATCATTCATCATTCATAATCATTTATACAGAAGCAATAAGACAGAATTAAATAAACATAATGATGAAATCCAACATATAATCACGATGGTTAATACCAATCAAGAGAACCATCAAATCCATCATTGGTCCCATCCATCCCATTAGTACTCCAACCACCTAATCATCACTACTTCCAACTCCTGACCTCACCATCCCATCCTCTGCTGGAATATACCATGGAATATCGACTATGCATATGACCATGTATAGAACCTGTAAGCAGAAGTGTTGATCAACCACGTCGACCAAGCTTCCCCAACAGGAACCCACTAGTCGTCATCCCACATCCACGGTAGCGTGCTCAGCACAGCCCTCCCACGACTCTGGGTTTCAGAGGTTCAATGGTGGGAAATGCTTCCACCCCCCTGATAGTACTAGGGTTAACACCCTATATCAACCATACTATGCCATCATTGATCTAAGGGGTCTCGTCATTGTACAACCACTTTGTGCAAGTCACAATTCCTATCAAAACTCACACTCACCCACAAGTCATAGAAATATTGGAATTCACAATTAAATAACATGAAAATTGATAGAACATCATTATCTCCTTGATGTCCAAGACATCTAGTGCCCCTTGGCACTGTAAGAATCTAGCTATCTCGTAGCCAATCAACTTGTGGGTTAGTTCATTATAAAACCCATATATAAACATATCTAACTCTTTTAAGTGATAATCCATATGACTAAAATGATATTTAAACGCAATCCCGTAAGTTATTTTGTAACATATATCGTATTTTTTCTTTATCAAAGATACAAACTAAATTTCTATCCACATACTGATATTCAACATTGAACTTGCATATACAAATGAAATAACATATCCATCACCATTATTAAAATAAACTGATAAATCCCATTTATTATCCACACATAGTGAGTCCATATGTTCACATAATAATAGTCTTAATCAACCTAACCAAGTCTCACATATAATCAACACATGAAAATGTTAATCTAATTCACATTAGAATTTTAATTATTGAGTGACTAATGGGGCGTTGCACACTACAAAATTTTGTAGATGAGCCATGGAAAGTGAGACAAATAGACATGTGCTATGAATGTTAGTTTTTCATCATTTAATTCGATATGATCTAGGATCTTAACCGAGAGAACAACATGTACAACATATCAAACATAAGAGACAAGAGACACAAAGCATTTCACCAGGTAAAACCAAGAAGGTGACAAACCCCGCAACTTCCTCAAAAATAGAATGAGCACCAATACAAAGATCACAAAGATCAAACCCCAAAAGATAGATGTCTTCAGCAGCTACTCCTCCTCCACTTGTGTGCACTCCTCTCTCTCAACTATGCGAGTTGGGTGAGTGAGTGGATGAATAGAATGAGAGGGTCACACTCTCTATTTATACAATGACTTCACTTGCCTTTAACCCTAACTGGGCCGACCTCCCTTAGGAGAGTCTAATAACCCATTACCACTTGTCACTGGGCCGACCCCACTAGGGTGGTATAATAACCCTTTAACTCATACTGGGCCAACCCCTCTAAGGTGGTCTAATAACCCATCAAATATAAGTTAAGACACTTACAATGTAACTTGCAACAATTGCAAATACAAATGACGACACTTTCAATCGGAGGAATAATACATCTCCATCGGGGATACAATAAAGTACAAATGTAATACATACAATATACAAGTGAATATCTTCCGAAGTTACAAATACATCAACACTCCCTCTTAACTAGGAAGGTATTCTCTTAACACAGGTCATCAATACATAAAGGCTCAAGTCTTCAATTCTGGAGCTGGATCACGGAGCATCATCATCACTACTGATGTTCTCGTCATCTCGATCACTAGTGCTATCTCTCAATTCTTCTCGTCATAGGAAGTTTTACAAAGCCAACCCTTTTTCATGTTGGATGTAGGCCTAGCCTCCTGTAGGTCTTCATCATCAATGCGAGCTAGCCATCCTGTGGAATCCTCAAGGTTGATTATGTGTGTCAACAAAACCTCGAAAGAGAATCCCAAGACTGATTACGAGCTTACTACTCAACCTATCGGATCTCCTAGGACTTTTACATGTGACCTCCACAAAACCTTAAAATAATGTCTTGCGACCTGCAAGATCTCTAAATAGCATCCCAGGACTAATTACGAGCTTACTGCTCAACCTATCAGATCTCCAGGACTGATTACATGTGGTCTCCACAAAACCTTAAAAGAGTGTCTTGCGACCTGCAAGATCTCTAAAGAGCATCTCAGGACTTTTACATGACTAGAACAACCTATTGGATCTCTAGGACTGATTACATGTGGTCAGGAAAAACCTTAAAAGAGTGTCTTGTGACCTGCAAGATCTCTAAAGAGAATCCCAGGATCTTTTACGTGCCTAGCACAACCTGTCCAGATCTCCAGGACTGATTACATGCGATTCTCGCAAAACCTTAAAAGAGTGTCTTGCAACCTGCAAGATCTCTAAAGAGCATCCCGGAATATTTTACTTCCTAGCACAACCTGTCCAGATCTCCAGGACTGATTACATGCACCTGCACAACCTGTCCACGGCCATGGAGTATCATACTGATCATCATCATACAGTACATCATCCTGATGCACATCATCATCACATGATCATCCTGATCATCGTCATAGCATCATCCTGATGCATATCATCTAGAGCATCGTCCTGATGCTCATCACACAACACTTATATCCACAGCCATGTGAAGGATCCTCCTACCACCTTGCTTGGAATGGCTCCTGCAAATGTGTCCCATCACTTCCTCCTCGAAGTATCTTCTATATGAAGAACACCAAGACTCTCTTTGAAGTACTCGAACTTCACTCTAGGTAGTGGTTTGGTCAACACATATGCAATCTTCTCATCTGTCGCAACATACAGGAGCTTCACTGCTCCTCTCTACACCATATCCCTGATATAGTGATATTTGATCTCAATATGCTTCGACTTGTCATGGAACACTGGGTTCTCTGACAACTTCACACAACTCTTGTTGTCACAATAGATACAAGTAGCGTCCAACTAGAGATCAAATAAATCAGACAATAGCTTCCTTAGCCATACTGCCTCAAAACTAGTTGAACAAGCTGTGACATACTCTCCTTCGGCTATACTCAGTGCTACGCAGGACTGCTTCCTACTAAACCAAGAGATCACACCTGATACCATACTGAAGCAGCACCCCGAAGTGCTCTTCCTATCTGCATCACTGCCTGTCCAATCTGAATCAATATAACCCTCCAGGTTAAACTTTTGATTCGCATCATACTTGAGCCCATAATCAATCGTACCCTTCAATTACCTCAGAATATGCTTTACAGTAATCAAGTGAACATGTCTAGGATCTGTCAAGAACTGGCTCAAGGTGTTCACAACAAAGCAAATATCTGGTATCGTGTTCGTCAGGTACATCAAGGACCCAATCATCTGATGATACATCGTAGCATCAACCGACTCTAGATGAAGCATCACTCAATAGCTTTGAGTTCGATGCCATAGGTGTGTCCATGGCCTTGCAGTCCATCATCCTGAACTGCTTCAGGATCTCTACTGCATACTTCCCTTATCCAAGGAAGATTCTATCTGCACTCTGCCACACCTCCATACCTAGAAAGTAATGCATCATACCCAAGTCCTGCATCTCGAAGTCGGCATCAAGCTTCCTCTTCGTGTCGGCAATCAACCTATCCTCACCTGTCACAAACAGGTCATCCACATACAGTAGGAGTATCACTAGATTTCCTTCCTCAACCTTGTAGTAAAGGTTGGAATCCACTTTACTCTTGGTAAAGGCCAAACTAGACAGGAAGCTGTCTATCCTGCCATACCATGTCCTGGGTGCTTGCTTCAAGCCATACAAGGATTTCTTTAACTTGCACACATATGACTCCCTGTCATGTGTCTCAAAACCGAGTGGCTGCTTCACATACACTTCATCTTCGACTACACCATTCAAGAAAGTTGTCTTGACATCCATCTGGTGTATCTTCCACTTCATCACTGCAGCTAGAGCAAGTACTGTTCTAATGGAAGTGTATCTGGCTATAGGTGCAAAAGTTTCTTCATAATCTATCCCTTCTTTCTGGGAGAAGCCACGAGCCATAAACCTTGCCTTGTATTTCTATATGCTACCATCTGCAGCATGCTTGATTTTATAGATCCACTTGGAAGTCACAACAGACTTCCCTTTTGGTCTTGGGACCACATCCCAAACATCATTCTTCATGATCGACTGGTACTCCTCGATCATGGCATCCTTCCATTACTGCATCCCGAATCCTAGGAACTTCAGATTCTTCAATATCTTCAATAGGTAGTTTTTAGGATTTGTTGAGCCTTCGTCGCTTGTTCTTTGAAACAAGTCTCTCTTGTAGGTGATGGTACACGGTCTTTCCTACAAGACAAGTTCAATTGCATGATTAGAAACATCTCATAGATTTCAAAACAAATTCTTTACACATAAAGATATATGTCATACAGTCATGCAATTATCTTAGCCAATGCTTCAATACAACATTTATCCATATCCCGTAACTTTCTAGATGCCTTCCATCTCTACCAGAACATTGTTAAGAGTGTGCAAAACTCCCAACATGTTAGCAAAGAGGTTTCATTCTATATAAGTAGCAATGGAATGTTGTACAGTACCATAGGCCACTTACCCATTACTTGTATATTAGTAGTATATTGTTCATTAATGCAACTTTTCTAATATGCATAATATACATCCTAAATATAGGAACATAAGTATGTACATGACTGAACAACATTATTTAAGTAATCACATATACAGGAAATAACAATTCAAATACTTATCTTTGTTTGGTTGTTGGGTGGACTCCCTCTCAATCTTTGCTTCCTTGCAAGAACTACTGGAGTATGCTCCCTCTTGATCTTTGCTTCCTTGTAGGAACTACTGGAGTGTTCTCCCTCTTGATATTTGCATTTATATCCATCCTGGACCACTATGCATGCTTAAGTGTGCACTAGTGTCATCATTGTGTCATCCTCAAGATATCATACATAATCATACATCATTAGTATAATCTCAATACTATCATAACATTAGGATTCTAAATAATCTTAAACATGTATGGTTATGGTCGTTTCATACATAGGTAATTTATCACAAGCGTTAGTATTCAAGGTTTCAAGGAGGACTTCTTTTACTCATGCATATTCTTATTTGACCATAGGACTCTTCTAGTTTGTCATATCATCAATCAAAGTAAGAAGCATAATATGCATAAACCCATGATTACTCAAACTTATAACTTCATGAATAATCATTATCAATCATACGAAAGTATACTTATATGAGATCCTAACACAAGGTAGGATTCTAACTTGATATAAGGAAAACATACCTGGATTATCATTTTTGCGAGTTATGTCTAACATACCCAAACAATGTCTTCTTTGTTCTCTTCAATGATTTAGAGACCTTGTGCTAGTAACCCGCATATCTCATAAGTTAATCATTCTAGAACCAAATTATACATACCTCGGAAGTAGAGATTCTATGTGATCAATGGCCATGGATGAGTCTTCGTATTCATGTCACCATGGTCATATGTTCTCGATCTAAAACTTGATTTGTCTTTCTTGATGTACCTTTCATGTTAGCGGACAACCTCATCCTCATACAACACCACAGTGCATTAGTACAATCATAAGTGTCATAACCTTAATCAATAAATGTCTTCTATCATTCACATGCATTCATACTTTTACTAAGGTGATAAGACAAGTCTAAAATTAATCAGGATTGTACTAACCTCAATAATATGAAGACAAACTTAATCATGAACAGATTTCAAAACATACCTGTATCTCCTCAAGTCATACCTGTCGGGATTGCTTGTTCGAGGAATCAAACATCTCCTTGGGTGTCTTTAGAGAAGACACGTGTGGTATGAGATGGTCTTTGATAGAATATGCAATGATACTCTTGGACTTAACCAAGATCTTCTTATGTAAGGCCTTATCCTCATATACCTCTGGAATTGGAACCTCTTCACTTATGTAGGTGTCAAATTCATTGGATTAACCTAATTCACTTGATTTGTTGAATCTGGATCAGAGCTGACTAGGGTTTGTCAGAGAAACCCTAAAACTCCAAAATTGGGATTTCAAACTTCTGTCTGGATAGGGAGATGCAAATGACTGAGGCGAGCAAGTTGGCGAGCAATTGACCTACGAGTTTCAGATCTGCAGCTTCTGTCAAATTCTGGTTTTTTGGTCAAAATCCTGAACTAGGGTTTAATAGAGCCTAGGGTTCTACCCAACCAAAAACTTTGATCTTGGTCTCTAAATTTTGATTTTGATGAGGAGCATCCAGCTATGGTCTCAAATTCCAAAAATTCCAACTTTTTCAGAAACCCTAATTTCCCGTAGTAGTGACGATCCAAAAATGAAAGTGCTCATAATCCAATTATGTTTGGACAGAAATATATGCCATATTGTTTCTGATGTATCTCTGAAATTTTGGATCCTCAGGGTCTGAAACTTCTTCCTCTAGTAGAATGACTTGTCATATTTCGAACCCCATAGATCTGAGCTTTAATGGATTCTCTGAGAGAGAGATATGCCAAGTGTCGCAACGTGACCTCTTTATGAGATGAAACAGTATAGAGAACTTGTACGGAGTTCCACGTGTCACTGTTTCAACTTCAGCCTCTGAAACCCGGACATGTGAAACTACAGTCCGTTCTCTAACTGTCACTTTTTACGGAATTCCATTTGGAGCTTCCTAGCTCGAGATATGACCTTTTTTCCTAGGTCACCTGTTTAGGACTGCATTCTGGAAGAGGCAGAAACCCTAAATTGTACGGATCATATTTTACAAAGTACAACGAATCTGAGGATTTTCTTTGGAAACAAGGTACATGGACATTTCATCTTCGACCAGTTAAAGTTTCAGATCCTGAACCTTCGTCAAAACTTATTTATAGCAAAAGTTCCACGATAAAGGGTTTTTACTATACCAAGCCTTAGCTTCCAATTTGTCGCAAGTGCAACAAGTGTCGTAAATGCCATACCATGCCTTCCTTCAAGCTAGCTCTGATACCATGTTAGTTTTTCATCATTTCATTTAATATTATCTAGGATCTTAACTGAGAGATTAACATGTACAACATATCAAACATAAGAGACAAGAGACACAAAGCATTTCACCGGGGAAAACCAAGAAGGTGAAAAACCCTGCAACTTCCTCAGAGATAGAATGAGCACCAATACAAACATCACAAAGATCAAACCCCAAAATATAGATGTCTTCAGCAACTACTCCTCCTCCACTTGTGTGCACTCCTCTCTCTCAACTATGCGAGTTGGGTGAGTGAGTGAATGAATAGAATGAGAGAGTCACACTCTCTATTTATACAATGACTTGACTTTCATTTAACCCTAACTAGGCCTACCTCCCTTAGTAGAGTATAATAACCCATTACCACTTGTCACTGGGCCGAATCCATTAGGGTGGTCTAATAACCCTTTAACTCATACTGGGCCGACCCATCTAAGGTGGTCTAATAACCCATCAAATATAAGTTACGACACTTACATTGTAACTTGCGACACTTGCAAATACAAATGACGACACTTCCAATCAGAGGAATAATACATCTCCGTTGGGGATACATTAAAGTACAAATGTAATACATACAATATACAAGTGAATATCTTCCTAAGTTACAAATACATCAACAATGAAAACTTTTTCCACTAACATGAGGGAAACTGAAAGAAGGTAAAGGTTCAATGACTGGATCTAATTTGATTAAATGACAAAGAATCTTTAGAACATCATTTGATTGATCGTTTTCCATAAAAATATCCCTATGATGTAACTAATTTAAAAATTCTAGTAAGAACTAAACATTGTACCACTGAAATGAGATTTGAAAGTTACACCCATTGCATATGATGTCATGATTATGATAGATTGGTTGAAAAGGTACCATACCGAGGTGGATTGTAAGGAGTGAGATGTACATATGATATTAGAAGCAAAATGATTTTAAAATGTTTGGTTAAACTTGTTCAAGAATTGAAAATTTCTAGTCATAATGCAGAAATAGAAACAAAGAAAATTTTTTGCAACAACCACACAAAGAGAAATAATTATATGCAAAAAAAATCACAAAGTTAAAGGAAATATTCAATCCAAACAATGTTCCACCTCTCTCTCCCTCTCTCTTAGACACACACACACACACAAACCAACTGCCACTATAATGTTTGCAAGGAACCTTATTTACAAACACTAGTTGGTTGGACATTGAATTGCAATATTTTCAACACTCTTTACAACTAATTATCCAATCAATGAAAATTTCCTCATAACTAAGTATCAAACTACCAATGCATATCTTCAATTGCATCTAATCACTCCCCTCAAAGCCAAAAAACTATCAATGCATCTTAGAATCACCAATGGCACTACTAACAATGTTGAACAACATGTCATCCCCCTCCTCCCAATTGAACCCCCATATGTGCTCTATAATAGGTTAGCTATCTCTTCCACTAATGGAAATTGCAACCATTTACAACTTGGCTAGAATTGCTAACTCAAATAAGAAAAATATTTGGGCCTCCAAAATGGTTCTTAGAGGAAAACCATAGTCAACTTCCCAAATGTACATTGTCATTTCCTCTCCCTTCAAAACAAACTTCCCTTATCACAAAGTGTGCTTCAACATCCCAAAATCTATTATTCTTCATCCTCTGTAATGACATGATTTTTGTGCCTACTTTCCTCTCCCCTCAAAACAAATAATCACTTCTAGTCGCCATAAAGTGTGCTTCATCATCCCAAATGCATTATTCTTAAGGAAAACTACAACTCATCCTTTGTAATGAAATGATTTTTTTCAAGCAGAAAAAAACAACACTTTTGTTATTCATTATGAATCAAAAAGTACATCTTCAAGTTGGTAAAAAAAACAGTAACATTCGTTGTAAAAAAATATATAGCTTCAAATAAATCCATAAAAATATACCCCATATACATCAAATCCAAAAATTGCAGAAATTACCAGCAGCAAAACTACAAAACTAAAATAACAAGATCCCCATACATAAAAGGAAAAATAAAGTACCAGTGATAAAATTATGTATGCCACTACTTTCCACAATAAAAATACTTCTTTTTTTCATGCGGAAAATACCACCTTCCTGCTATTCCGAAGGAATCAAGGAAAGATAACACACGCACAGGAAAACCCCAACAAACTTCCCCACATATCATGGATGGTAGGTCGAGCAAACCATCAGCCGATCATCCAAGCCTGAAGATGTCTCAATGAAATTGAACCCGAGTGGCTGGAATGAAATCCATCTATCCCCACCAACGAACCACCGTATCCTTGACACAATAAAAATACTTTAATATCACTAGAGTTTTATTTTCTACACCAATTGTATTTTAATATGAAGTATAACTAAAACTTATGCATTAAAATATATCACTCCATTTTTTTGTGTGGACACGAATCATCAATCCATAAAGCAATTGTTGCATTGATATGCATAGAGTCGAATTCTTCAATCGACATGAAATAGATTATAATGTATCGACTTCTTGTAAAACTAATATTTTGATTAATTTTAATGGCCCACATGAAGAGACACATGTGATAGGCAGTTACGTTTATTTTCATATTTATTAATACCTTGAATGTTGTTGGTTAATCGGAGGAGTAGTTTCCAAGACTTCTACTTTGATGGGAAAGAGGAGTATAACCGTTTTAGGAAACCAGTCCTCTCTCCACCTATAAAATATCTTTTAGAATACCCATCACCTGAGTCTGAAGAACGTATCAGCAAAAGGGTAGGAGGGAGAAACTGTTTTCCATCCAAAAAAAGACTAAGAGGCGACTGCACAAGATTTCTGCACTAATGGATTCAGGTAAATCGTTAAAGATTGTTTAATTTACTTATGTGATACATGTGATAATTGTGAAATTTCCCACATAAGATCCAAAGAGATGATGTAAACCTCACAATGAAAGAATTTAGGAATAATAGAAGAAGAGACAAGCAATAGAACTTAGATACAAAGAAACTCTGATTGAGGCAGAATAATTACACATGTTACTATTGACAGAATAATTAATTGGTAAATATACAATGCTGAGTATGAGGATTCGAATTCACTAGGTTTAATTTGAATTGGCCTTCATGCACAGATCCATAATCAGTGGAGAGTCATCAATGCCTAACTAGGAGTCCACCTTCTCATCAGTGAAGTCATCAATGCACAAGTAATGGTCAACCGGGAGTCAAACTAAGTCTAACTGAATGTGGTTGGTGTAACTGGCACATGGAAGCACTAATAGGCTCAGTGGAGGGTGCCATAGGAGTTAACTAGAGTAAGAATGGTCAATCTAGTCTCACTGGAGGTCCAACAGAGTGATAAACTCAGTAAAGAGTCAGTTAATCCTTAAATCAAGGAAATAACTGAAGATAACTCAATATAACTGAATATAACTGGACTGGTAGGTGAAGAAGGCACCCTTGTCATGCAGTGGAGCAAAGGAGGGTGCATTAGTCACTGGGAGGGATAGAAATGATCTGAAAGAAGCTCCGGGGGCTAGTTTGTTGAGGACTAGGTACTGGGACTAATGACCTAGAATGCATGCAAAATGCATGCAAACCCTAATTTTGCATGCATGACTGAAAATGAAAATGACTGGAAAGCTAGTAGGACTAGGATGGAGTATAGGAATATCCTAACACCCGCCTTTAATCCATCCTGGGCCCTGGTAACTAGGACCAAAGGTCACCCATACAATAGATGAAATGAAAATAAAATACACAACTGTCCATAAACTGAGGAAATGGGGAAAACCTCATGGGAAAAATACCCCCCCTCAAAAGAACAGTAAATAACTCAAAGAACCATCATGCGGAAAAGAAAGAAGCTTTCATCAGTGAAAACTTTTGCAAAAGACTTGGCAAGCTGATCCCATGTAGGAAGGTCTCCCACTGTGTGGAGGATGAAGCAAGTCTTTCAGGAAATTTTTCTGTATCTGGAGCGAATGGAACATGAGTAGTCTTCCCAAAAGATGGAAGAGAGAACCCCATCATCATGCTACATCTCTCATGGAGAGATGGATGGCATAATGCAAGGTTGGCATGATGTTGAAGTCTAGTAGTTCTGTAAGCAAATAAATCATCAACTATGTTCTCAGTAGTAGCAAGGACTGTGTGAGAACATATTTCTCTTGAATATGGACTGAGAATAGGTGTTGGTTCTTAATCTTCTTGAACCATGATCTCAACATCAAAATCTTGATCTTCTTCTTCACTAGAAGAGGAGTCACAGGAAGAGGAGTCACTGTGATCTTCATCAAAATCTGAAGGAGTAGTTGGAGAGAAAGGCATGAAGTGTGAGAACTCATATGCCTTTGAGGCATGATTAGCAATCCCATTCGCTATAACCTTTCCAGTGGAGATTTTTGTAATTTCTACTGTGTTTGGACCAAAAATTACTTGTTTTGGAGATCCTGTATGATTCATTTGATATACTGACAAAAAATTAGCTGTAAGAGAAGGAACAAATAAGACATTTTTGAACTTACCATGCTCCATATGAACTGTACCCAAACCTTTGGCAGAAATCTGAGAGTTGTCTCCCATGTGAATGGTGGGCCCATCTTGGAGATCCAAAGAGGAGAAGGATTCTTCTTGTGCAATCATGTGGTTGGAGGCTCCAGAATCTATGAGGAGGGATTTTGTCTTTGAAAAACCAGCCATCAATGCATGGCAATCATCAGATCCACTTCCAGAATCAGTCATCTTTGCTTCTTTTGGAACAACAATTTGGTTTTGTTCAAGAATCTTGGTTAGAAGATCAATCTTCTTGTGCATGTAGGCATGCTCGGGATGATTTCCTCTCTTGCAGTAGGTACAATTAGGTCTCTTTTGTTTGTCATTCTTGGATCTTGAAGGTTTCTTTCCTTTGCCTTTTTGTCCCCCTTTTTCATTCACTCCACTTGATTCACCAGCTAAAAGCGCTAGATCTCTGGAGGTTTTGATGGCACCCATTTGAAACAGTTTGTTCTCTTCTTGAGTGAGAGCTTCAATAAAGTCATTTAAAGTGGGAAACTTCCATCCAAGGATGGACATTCGAATAGAATGAAAGGTAGATCAAAGACAGAAAATTGAGATCCAAGTTTGCTCAATATAGAGAGTATCAATTGCTCATCACTTTTAGTGATGCCACATTGCTTGCAATGCAAAACCAAATTCTGAAATCTGGAGAAGAATTCTTGGATGCTCTCGAAATTGCTAGGTTGAAGGGCAACCAATTCATTATCAAGAATGTAGCCTCTTAGTTCGTCTTGTTTTCCAAAAAGACTCTTCAATTTTATCCATAACTGATTTGGAGACTTCAATCCATCAGTATGAAACAATAGATCATCAGATATATGAAGGCATATGCATCCAAAGGCTTCATCCATTTTGTTTAGGTGCTTGACTCTCTTTTCAGCTTGATGTGGTATGGCATCTTTTTCCTCAACTATTCTAGTAAACCCTCTTGACTTCAAAAGTACTATCATCTTCATCTTCCATTCGAAATAATTGAAAGGAGTGAGAAGTAGAGGAGAAGAAGGAGCATTCGAATTGCTCATCTTGATTGCTTGAACAAGTGCAAATAGAAAGTTGTTGAATCTGCTGCTGCAACTGCTGGAACTTCGAAATACCTGCAAAAAACTCTCAAGAATGGAGGTAGAATATATTCTCAAGGCTCTAATACCATGTGAAATTTCCCACATAAGATCCAAAGAGATGATGTAAACCTCACAATGAAAGAATTTAGGAATAATAGAAGAAGAGACAAGCAATAGAACTTAGATCCAAAGAAACTCTGATTGGGGCAGAATAATTACACATGTTACTATTGACAAAATAATTAACTGGTAAATATACAATGCTGAGTATGAGGATTCGAATTCACTAGGTTGAATTAAAATTAGCCTTCATGCACAGATCCATAATCAGTGGAGAGTCATCAATGCCTAACTAGGAGTCCACCTTCTCATCAGTGAAGTCATCAATGTACAAGTAATGGTCAACCGGGATTCAAACTGAGTCTAACTGAATGTGGTTGGTGTAACTGGAACATGGAAGCACTAATATAGTGAAGGAGGCTCAGTGGAGGGCGCCGTAGGAGTTAAATAGAGTCAGAATGGTCAATCTAGTCTCACTGGAGGTCCAACATAGTGATAAACTCAATAAAGAGTCAGTTAATCCTTAAATCAAGGAAATAACTGAAGATAACTCAATATAACTGAATATAATTGGACTAGTAGTTGAAGAAGGCGCCCTTGTCATGCAGTGGAGCAAAGGAGGGCGCATTAGTCACTGGGACGGCTAGAAATGATTTGAAAGAAGCTCCGAGGGCTAGTTTGTTGAGGACTAGGTGTTAGGACTGATGACCTAGAATGCATGCAAACCCTAATTTTGTATGCATGACTGAAAATGAAAATGACTAGAAAGCTAGTAGGACTAGGATGGAGTATAGGAATATCCTAACAATAATCATGATAGTTCTAAGTCTTGAAATTATAGTAGATGTTAATCATACGAAAAAGTTTATATGTGGTATTAGAGCCTGCGTTAAAGAACTTTCATGTTTTTTTCCATAATGTTTGCTGAAATAATTGTTAGCGGTCCCCCTTATTATAGCAAATAACTTTTATAAGAACCAGAAAAATGAGACTCTCCTATTTGAAAGGAAGTACAAAGAAAATGACTTATGCATTCATACAAACATTCTCAAATCTGTAAATTGATTTCCTTCTAGATAGTGTTAACACAATTTGCTTCTTTTAATCATGCGCAGAGAAGAAACTAATAAAAAAAATGAAATAGAGTCTCTGTTTTCAAATTGTTGAATAGTAATGATATTGAATATATTAATAGTTACTTATGTAATTATTTGTGTAACTATTCACTGATTGATTTAAAATATTAAATATAATATATTAATAGTTACTTCTGTAATTACGTGTGTAACTATTCACTGATTGATTTAAAATATTAAATATAATATATTAATAGTTACTTCTGTAATTATACACTGTTGATTTAATGTATATGCAAAGGTATTATATTGATTTGAGGTCTATAGTATGGTACGGTTCAGTAGCCACCAAAGTGGTCCAACCGGAATGACATGTAGACATCAAGTCAAATTATCTAAATTTAATACTCGTTTCCTCAGTATTTAAAAAAATATAATGACTTTGCAAATCGCAATTATTTAATCACAAGAATATTAGGTTGGCCCAAAGGTGCACCATTTTTTTAGGGATTAATTAATTGGAATAGGATGGTTGGTAGGTATTCATGATTAAGGTTGGTACGGATACTCAAAGGTAACAGACTTACTTAGTTGTGAATATTTGATCAATTAGTCCTATTAGGTGAAAGGAAATCACCATAATTGTTAATAGTTTACCATAAGATTAGCCCAAAGGTAGGTCACGGTAATACTATTTATTATTGTTTGATCATGTGTTTTATGTTGATTAATTGTCAAAATTATTTATAACTCTTAGCATTAATGTTGTGAGCATGAATTAATGATTGCAGTGTCAGTTCCTATTTTACTACATTCGCATGCCTCTTCTGTTCCGATCTTAAATGGAATGAATTTCTCAGATTGGAAAGAACAGGTTCAGTTTCACCTCGGTGTTCTAGATCTAGATATAGCACTTGAATCTGAGAAACCGGCTGCTATTAATGGTGAAAGCAGTGCGGAAGAAAAGTCTATATTTAAAACATGGGAAAGATCGAACAGACTGAGTCTTAAATTTATGCGGATGACTGTAGCAAACAACATCAAGTCAACCCTTCCAGAAACTGATAATGCTAAAAGAATTTCTAAAATCTATGGGAGAACGTTTTCGAACTGCATACAAGTCCCTTGCTGGGACACCAATGGCTAAGCTTACCACCATGAAGTTTGATGGTATGCGTGGGATACATGAGCATGTCCTTGAAATAACAAATTTGGCTGCTCAATTAAAGACCCTTGAGATGAATGTGGATGAGTCTTTTCTTGTACAATTTATTTTGAACTCCTCGCCTCCTCAGTATGGGCCATTTCAGATTCACTATAACACTATTAAGGATAAGTGGAATGTGAATGAGTTGGCCAATATGCTCAATCAAGAAGAGGCAAGACTTAAGCAACATGGACAACATTCAATTCATCTCACAACTCAAGGAGCCGAAAGGAAAGGGAAAAAGCCTAGAAAGGGCATGAAGCGGGTATCACCCAAGGCATATGAGCCTAATAATGGTTCTCATGCTTATAAGAAGGAAAGGAACAGTGATAAGTGTCACTTCTATAAAAAATCGGGACACTATCAGAAAGACTGTCCGAAACGTAGGGAATGGTTCGAAAAGAAAGGTATGAATTTAATTTATGTTTCTTTCGAATCAAACCTAACTGAAGTTCCTTCTAATACTTGGTGGATTGACTCTGGGGCTACTACTCATGTTTCAAATAGGATGCAGGGATTCCTTACAACCCAGACCATAAATCAAAATGAAAACTTTATGTTCATGGGAAATTGGATTAAAGCTCCAGTTGAAGCCATTGGGACTTATCGTTTATTTCTAGATTCCGGTTACCGTTTGGATTTGTTCCTTCTATTTCCAAATATTTAATTTCCTTGTCTAAACTTGATTTTGATGGTTACTCTTTTAAATTTGAGAATAAAAGTTTCAGTTTGTTTATGAGTACCTCTTTTGTTGGTTCAGGTATTCTTTGTGATGGTTTGTACAAATTAAAACTTGACGATCATTTTGCTGAAACTATTCCTACCCTGCATCATAATGTTGGTACTAAATGTAGCCTTACGAATGAAAATTCCTCTTTATTGTGGCACAAAAGGTTGAGACATATTTCCAGAGAAAGGTTACTGAGATTAGTAAAAGATGGGATTCTCTTGAACCTATATTTTTCTGACCTTGGGGTATGTGTGGATTGTATTAAGGGAAAACAAACCAAACACGTCAAGAAGGGTGCCACAAGAAGTACATAGATTCTTGAGATTATCCATATAGACATTTGTGGGCCTTTTGACAATCCATCTTTTGGTGGAGAAAAGTATTTTATCACCTTTATAGATGATTTCTCACGTTATGGTTATGTATATTTGCTGCATGAAAAATCTCAATCAGTGGATGCCCTTGAGGTGTACATTACTGAGGTTGAAAGGCAATTAGACAGAAAGGTGAAAATCATCAGATCTAATAGAGGTGCTGAATATTATGGAAAGTATAACGAATCAGGGCATTGTCTTGGCCCATTTTCTAAACTCCTTGAAAAGCATGGCATATGTGCACAATATACTATGCCTGGAACGCCACAGCAGAATGGTGTAGCTGAAAGGCGTAATCGTACTTTGATGGATATGGTTAGGAGTATGTTAAGTAATTCAACATTACCTATGTCGTTGTGGATGCATGCTCTTAAGACCGTTGTATACTTATTGAATCGGGTTCCTAGTAAGTCAGTTCCAAAGACCCCTTTTGAACTGTGGACAGGAAGGAAACCAAGTTTAAGACACCTACATGTTTGGGGTTGTCTAGCAGAGGTTAGAGCATATAATCCACATGAAAAGAAATTGGATTTTAGAACGATCAGTGGTTACTTTATTGGTTACCCTGAAAAATCCAAAGGGTATAGGTTTTACTATCCTAATCACAGTACGAGAGTTGTAGAGACCGGTAATGCCAAATTCATTGAAAATGGTGAAGTCAGTGGAAGTGATAAAACACAAAATGTGGTTATCTCAGAAGTTAGGGTACAAGTCCCTGTACCTATGGCTTCAAAGGAAATTGTTGTTCCTACCGTTGTTGAACAACCTGGCAACATTGAACAACAAATTAATGAACCACCACTCCATCATGAGACTGACACCAATGAACTGATGGTAGAAGAACCACAACAAGTAACATTAAGGAGATCTCAAAGGGAAAGGAGGTCTACTATTTCAGATGATTATGTGGTTTATCTACAAGAATCTGATTTTGATGTAGGGACATGTAAGGATCCAGTTTCATTTTCACAAGCCATAGAAAGTAATGATTCTTCTAAATGGATTGATGCCATAAATGATGAATTGAAATCAATGGACCAAAATGAAGTCTGGGATCTCTTTGAATTGCCCGAAGGATACAAGAAAGTTGGTTGCAAATGGGTCTTTAAGACCAAACGCGACTCTAAGGGAAATATCGAACAACATAAAGCCAGACTTGTGGCCAAAGGTTTTACTCAAAAAGGTGGCATAGATTATAAAGAGACCTTCTCTCTTGTATCCAAGAAGGACTCACTTAGAATCATTATGGCATTGGTAGCTCATTATAATTTGGAATTGCACCAAATGGATGTGAAAACTGCTTTTTTGAATGGGAGTTTAGAGGAAGAAATCTATATGGATCAACCTGAAGGTTTCTCCTTTAAGGGAAAAGAACACCTAGCTTGCAAACTTAAGAAATCAATATATGGACTTAAACAAGCTTCCCGACAATGGTATCCTAAGTTCCATAATACCATTACTTCCTTTGGATTTAAGGAAAAAACTGTTGATCGGTGTTTCTATCTGAAGGTTAGTGGGAGTAAGTTTATATTTTTTATTTTGTATGTTGATGACATATTGCTTGCCACCAGTGATCTTGGTTTATTACACGAAATCAAGAAGTTTCTCTCTATGAATTTTGAAATGAAAGATAGGGGTGAGGCATCTTATGTGATAGGAATTGAAATATTTCGGGATCGATCACGTGGATTGTTAGGATTGTCTCAGAAGGCCTACATCGAAAGAGTTCTAGAGAGATTCGGAATCGAGAAATTTTTAGTTGGTGATGCCCCTATTCAAAAAGGGGATAAATTCAGTCTTATGCAATGTCCACGGAATGAATGGGAACAAAAACAGATGGAAGGGATTCCTTATGCTTCTGCAGTAGGAAGCCTAATGTATGCACAGACTTGCACCAAACCAGATATCAGTTTTGCAGTTGGTATGTTGGGAAGATACCAAATTAATCCTGGATTGGATCACTGGAAAGCTACAAAGAAAGTGATGAGGTACTTACAGGGAACAAGGGATTACATGCTCACATTTAGGAGGTCTGATAATCTAGAGGTGATTGGCTACTCAGATTCGGATTTTGCTGGATGCGTTGATAGTAGAAAGTCCACTTTTGGTTATTTGTTCCTATTATCTGGAGGGGCAATATCATGGAAAAGTGCAAAGCAAACTATCACAGCTTCATCCACTATGGAAGCTAAATTTGTGGCATGCTTTGAGGCCACGGTTCATGGATTGTGGTTGCGGAATTTTATCTCAGGACTTGGGGTTGTCGACTCTATTGCCAAGCCACTGAGAATTTATTGTGATAACTCTACAGCTGTATTTTTCTCTAAGAACGACAAGTATTCTAATGGTGCTAAACACATGGAATTGAAATACTTTGCCGTTAAGGAAGAAGTTCATAAACAACGAGTGTCAATTGAACACATAAGCACACTGCTTATGGTTGCAAATCCATTGAAAAAAGGATTACCACCAAAGAAATTTAAGGAACATGCCAATAGAATGGGTATTGAACATAGCACATAACAGTTGCTAATTTTATGTGATGGATTGCATTATGTTATTTGTTTTATTTTGACACTTTGAGATCTTAATAAAGGTGTTTCTGATTGATAATTTATGTTTTAAATGTGTACATACATGTATGAGAATAAATGTATAATGATAGGAATAGTCTTTGACAAGGGACATTATTGTTGAACACCTTATGAATACACTTCTCGTTTATAGACTATATTACACAGGTTACTGGTGTTGTGGTACATGGAAGGGACTATGTTGCCTTATTGACGTAGAACCGCCATGACTCACATTAGTGGATTGTTTAATTATAGTATTATGATGACCAACTAAAAGTTAAGATGGATATGATTTATGGCGCGCTTAATGTCTACCTTTCTAAACTCTAACGTAAGTTATCATATGTGCCAAGTGGGAGAATGTAAAACTAATCTTTTGATTAATTTTAATGGGCCACATGAAGAGACACATGTGATAGGCAGTTACGTTTATTTTCATATTTATTAATATCTTGAATGATGTTGGTTAATCGGAGGAGTAGTTTCCAAGACTTCTACTTTGATGGGCAAGAGGAGTATAACCGTTTGAGGAAACCGGTCCTCTCTCCACCTATAAAAGATCTTTCAGAATACCCATCACCTGAGTCTGAAGAACATATCAGCAAAAGGGTAGGAGGGAGAAACTGTTTTCCATCCAAAAAAAGATTAAGAGGCGACTACACAAGATTTCTGCACTAATGGATTCAGGTAAATCGTTAAATATTGTTTAATTTACTTATGTGATACATGTGATAATCATGAGAGTTCTAAGTCTTGAGATTATAGTAGATGTTAATCATACGGAAAAATTTATACTTCTTAGAAGGAAAACAAATTGTAACACTTGCATTCTAATATTAAGTAATGATATCAAGTTGGCCTAGTTAAGATTGTAGATATAAATCATACATATGAATCTATGCGCTACTTTAAGCTTTAATATGGAGAATCATGTCGGATGACATTTTACAAAGTATCTTTCGCTTTTAATTTAAGGATAAGGAAAGGCATATGGAAAGTGAGTATAAATCTTTTTATTTTCTTAAAAAATATATTCGTGGTTTTTTTTTATCAACTTTTAACAAATAATTGTAATTTGTATTGGAATAGTATATATTCATTTTAATAATAAATTTGAAAAATTAATCAAAATTCTAATTTAAATAGAATAGTATATTTTAATAGTTATTATATTTAGAATACAAATATTGGAATAGTATATTTTAATAGTTATTATAATTAGAATATAAATATAGAAATAGTATATATTCATTTTATTTTTAATATTAAAAGATGAAAAATAAAATAAATAATCAAATTTAAAAAATATCATAAATTTAATTTAAATCATATATGTTCATATCAATATTTTATAACAAAAAGTTATCAAAATAATTATTATTTAATTAATAAAAAATAAAGTCTTGTTTTTAGTTTTTCTATAGTATTAGCAATTGCTTCAAAAGGTGCAATAAAATATCGAAATGAAGAAAAGAGGAAAGAAAAGTAAATATGATGAAATGAAAAGGCTCACGAAGTTGTATGAAGTTAGGGATCCTCAGTCAATATTTGATTTTGTGTTCAAAACCCAATTTGGACCCAATTTGGAGGTGGAAAATCCTTGGGTTTTGGTCTGATTTATGACTCATTGGAGTGCGCTGAGATATACGAACCTAAGTACAGGCTTATCAGGGTAAGTCGCGATCCATTGTTATGATTTAATAATTAGCGGTCGTACAGTCTTTGGTTTTAGGTTATCAGCCGCTTTCAAGTTCTATTAAGAGTTTCAATGTCAAAACAACATCATTTGCTTAGATGCAAAAAAATTCATTGTAGTAGGGGAGGGATGCCAGTTGTTGGACACCCCACGTGGCTCCCTCCCCCATGCCACGCTGGAGAGTCGACACGACCGCAGCCCGGGCCCAGATGGCACCGCCACCTGTCGTGGTGGGTGCTATAATTAAAGCAGCCTTTATGGCACGCTTTTTCCCGCTTTTCCGGCGCTTTTCCCATGACCTCTCCTTCCTCCCGTGTATTGTTGCTCGGGCCTTGTCTGTGAACGCTCCGCCACCCCACTTCCTGTTCACGCCCGCTCTAGTTCTGCACCACCCCCGCTCTGGTTCTGCACCATGGGCGCTCTCGTTCCGCCGGTATCCTGCTGTGCTCTCGTTCTGCGGCGGACGCTTGTTGCCTTACCCCCCGACGGATGGTGTTCGCCGCTGCTGTGTGTTCTGTCCACTAGCTCTCCCGACGTTGAAGTTTGCTCCATGCCCACAGCGCACCACAGGCCCTCGAAGTTGTCTGCGGCGGACCCTGCTGCAAGTTTTTATCGGTTCAGTGGTAGTGTTGTTGGGTTGCCGCTCGGATGGTTTCGCTGGTGGCGATGGTGGCTTCCATCAGGCTGTTCCTGCTCACGGCGGTGGCGTTGGCTGTTCCTGCTCACGGCGGTGGCGTTGGCTGTTCCTGCTCACGGCGGTGGCATTGGCTGTTCCTGCGTTGGCTTTTCCTGCTCACGGCGGTGGCGTTGGCTGTTCCTGCTTTGGCTGTTCCTGCTCACGACGGTGGCGTTGGCTGTTCCTGCGTTGGCTGTTCCTGCTCACGGTGGTGGCGTTGGCTGTTCCTGCTCACGGCAGTGGCGTTGGCTGTTCCTGCTCACGGCGGTGGCGTTGGCTGTTCCTGCGTTGGCTGTTCCTGCTCACAGCGGTGGCGTTGGCTGTTCCTGCGTTGGCTGTTCCTGCTCATGGCGGTGGCTCGTCCCTTCACGCTTCTTCGGTTTCGGTGGTAGGTTTCCTACCAGCCATTCCCTGCATTAGTGTTTGTCAACACTCTCAACCTTCTGGGGATTTCGTGGGCCATTTATGCTACTTTTAAAGGTTAAATTCTGGTTTTCTGGGTTGTGAATATGTGCATTTCTGTTGGTGAATTGGTTTGGTGAATTGTGAATTGCGTTTGTGGCAATGGTGAAATGCATTTCATTTATGCTGCAGCAGGGTTTAGGAATTGTTTATAATGTAGTAGGGTTTATGCAGTAGGGTTTACGTTGCGTTTGTGGTTTACGTTGCGTTTATGCAGTAGGGTTTACGTTGTGTTGCGTTTCGGCTGAATTATTGAAGGTTCTATGGTTTATAATGCAGTAGAGTTCTATGGTTTGTGTTGCAGCAGGTTCTATGGTCTGTGTTGCAGCAGGGTTTGCAAATTGTTTAGGGTTTATGTATTTGTTTCGGCTGAATTATTGAAGGCTCTATGGTTTATAATGCAGTAGGGTTCTATGGTATGTGTTGCAGCAGGTTGTATGGTCTGTGTTGCAGCAGGGTTTGCAAATTGTTCAGGGTTTATGTATTTGTTTCGGCTAAATTATTGAAGGATCTATGGTTTATAATGCAGTAGGGTTCTATGGTTTGTGTTGCAGCAGGTTCTATGGTCTGTGTTGCAGCAGGGTTTGCAAATTTTTTAGGGTTTATGTATTTGTTTCGGCTGAATTATTGAAGGCTCTATGGTTTATAATGCAGTAGGGTTCTATGGTTTGTGTTGCAGCAGGTTCTATGGTCTGTGTTGCAGTAGGGTTTGCAAATTTTTTAGGGTTTATGTATTTGTTTCGGCTGAATTATTGAAGGCTCTATGGTTTATAATGCAGTAGGGTTCTATGGTTTGTGTTGCAGCGGGTTCTATGGTCTGTGTTGCAGCAGGGTTTGCAAATGTTTTAGGGTTTATGTATTTGTTTCGACTGAATTATTGAAGGCTCTATGGTTTATAATGCAGTAGGGTTCTATGGTTTGTGTTGCAATAGGTTCTATGGTCTGTGTTGCAGCAGGGTTTGCAAATTTTTTAGGGTTTATGTATTTGTTGCAGCAGTGTTTACAATTTTATTTGGGTTTATGAATTTCATTTGTTGCTGGTTTATGTTGCCTTATGTTGTAGTAGGGTTTGTAATTTTTTTGGGGTTTATGATTTTAGTTTGTTGCTGGTTTATGTTGCAATCATAGTTTGGCCTGAATTTTCTATCTTTAATGGTTTATGTTGCAGCCGGGTTTGTAATTGTTTTAGGGTTTATGAATTTAGTTTGTTGTGTTGTTAATGTTGCAATCATAGTTTCTGTTAATGTTGCAATCATAGTTTCTGTTAATGTTAATGTTGCAATCATAGTTTCTGTTTATGTTAATGTTTCTGTTTCTGTTGTTAATGTTGTAAATGATAAACCGGGGTTCAAATTTGATCATGTTAGTTTGTTTCACAATATTTGGGAGGTGATTATTATTTTAAAAAATATCATATTAATTAAAAAATGAGAATTAGTTAAGTGAATTTAATTTGAGTGATTAGGGATGTTGCAATCATAGTTTATGTTGGTCTATAATTGGTCTATGTTGGTCTGATTAGGGATGCTGGTTTATGGTCGCTACAGTCTATACATCATACAGTCTCTAATGCATTTGTTTGGTTTATGTTGCAATCATAGTTTGGGCTGAAATATTGAAGGTTCTATGGTCTATGCTGCTTTATGTTGTAGCAGGGTTTGTAATGTTTTTGGGGTTTATGATTTTAGTTTGTTGCTGGTTTATGTTGGAATGATAATGATGTTTTTACTCTGATTTTCATAGGGTTGAATGAATTGCAAATATTTTATGGTTGAAAGCATAAATTCTTGTTGCTAATGTATATACGAATTCAAGATGTATAAAATAGATTTAGATAAGTGACTTTTATTGGTATGAATTTAATCAAGTTTAGCATTTAACTTATAAACCGGTAGAACGCATTTTGGTAACAAACTTGATTATTTGTTGACACTTATAAAAGATGTTGACACTTAGACTATTAATATGTACCAATAATAGAAAACAAAATCATTGGATGATAGAAGGGAAGTTATAAACTCGGGAATCTTATAATTAAATTTCCTTCTCTTGTATATCTTGGAATGGTAATAGTTAAAAGGAAAAACTGCATCATACAGGGGATGGATGGAAGTTGACAACAATGACTTCTCCATTGTCTCATCTAATTGGAAGAATACCCATAATTCAGTTGTTGATATCAGCAAGTTTGCCAAATTGGCTATTGTTGATGCATTTTACAAGCGATCTGCTCCACCTTATGATCTGTTGTTGTTAATGCAGCTTACAAGTTGCATGCTATTGTTAAATTATAAGTGTATGATGCAGTTTTTACTTTTACCTATTAACATGAAGTGATCTACTGCATCTTATCTGCTGTTGTATGATGCAGTTTTTACTTTTACCTATTAACTTGAAATATTGGGCATTATTAATAATAGGAGAGAAATATGGTCCATGTTGCAGTATAGTTAGCATCGAATGGATGGGTATCACACCCATGCAATGGTTCAACCCCATTCCTAACTGCTAGTTTAAGGAAAATATAGGGGTCAAGAGTTGTAAATCATAGAACCAACTGCACCATAAACCATAGAACCTTCAATAATTCAGCCCAAACTATGAAACTTCAATAAACCTTAGACCCTGCTTCAACATAAACCATATCCCACGATATCATCTAGGATGAAGCTATTATAGTGGTCTTGGGATTCTTCTATCTCCCTTTGAATTTTGGGCATATGGTTGTAATTCAGCCGAAATGACTGCAACATAAACCATGGACCCTGCTACAGCATAAACCCTAGAATTCATAAACATAAACCATAGAGCCTTCAATAATTCATTGAATTCATAAACGCCCCCGCCAGGAGAAGGAACAGCCACCGCCACCGCCGTGAGCAGGAACAGCCTAATTTTTTTTTACATTTTGAAATGAAATTCCAACCCTAGCAGCGATAAGAAACCCCATAAATTCAGAGCCTTCAAGAATTCGGCCGAAACTATGATTGCAACATTAACAAACAACAAACTAAATTCATAAACCCTAAAAAAATTACAAACCCGGCTACAATATACACCATAGAAGATAGATAATTCAGGCCAAACTATGATTGCAATATAAACCAGCAACAATCTATGATTGCAATTGTTGGGCATATGGTTGTAATCCCATACTACTGCAACATAAGCCATGGACCCTACTGCATCATAAACCCTAGAACCTTCAATAATTCATCCCATACTACTGCAACCAGAGCGGGGGTGGTGCAGAACTAGAGCGGGCGTGAACAGGTAATGGGGTGGCGGAGCGTTCACAGACAGGGCCCGAGCAACAATACACGGGAGGAAGGAGAGGTCGCGGGAAAAGCGCCGAAAAAGCGGGAAAAAACGTGCCATAGAGGCCGCTTTAATTATACCACCCACCACGATAGGTGGCGGTGCCATCTGGGCCCGGGCTGCGTTCGTGTCGACTCTCCAGCGTGGCATGGGGGAGGGAGCCACGTGGGGTGTCCAACAACTGGCATCCCTCCCTTATATAGAAATACAACAATGTTTGTTTGGTTGTAGAAGATATTTTGATTTCATCAATAATGATGATTAATCATTTTGGTGTGTATGTGTTGGTCTTTCATAATGGTAGTGATGACAATAAGTTTTTTGGGTTGTAGGTGAATAAACCCTAGAACCTTCAATAATTCAGCCCAAACATAAATTGCAACATAAACCAACAACAAACTAAATTCATAATCCATAAAAAATGTTAATGAAATGTTTAATCAGAGTACATTACAGCTTGCTCTTGAAATGATGAAATTGTATATTAAACCTGTTGATAAACCCCTGATTACAATGCCGCACACATCAAGGAACGATATGACCTAGGATTGTACCCAAAAATGTATAGGATTGTATACAAAATGGCCATGTTGCAGTAGTTAGACCCAGTGATTACAAAATCCACAATGCAATGTGGTCACAACAAAAACTTTGGCATCCCTATATGACACTCCTATGCTTGATGTCGTCCAAGATCTTCACTTCCCAATATTGTTTTGTTTCCTTCTTGAGCCAGGTTGGTTGGCATACCTAACAATGGCTGATTAGGTTGTGGCTGGTTGCCTCCATATGTTATCCAATTTGCTTCTTGCAGCCATGGAGGAATTGAGTAGCCACAGTGCACACTTGTGCTACTCACCCTTGCATTGGGTTGAGCCCCCCGATAATCGTACATCTGTCTGACACCTGCACTGGTAGGAGGGAATAAAGTGGGCATGCGCACTTGTTGATAGCGGGGGACTTGGATGTTTAGGAGGTCTTGGAAACATGGAGTATTATCTGCAAGATGTTCCAATGTGTTTGGCATCATCCTACTCCCCTCCACTATGTTTGCATCAATGGCAGAACTTTTGGCCACCCCTTGTTCTTTTTGAAGCAATTGTTGAGCCTTTCTCAATTCCTTTTCATGCCTTGCCATTTGTTTTTGATGAGCCTTTTCTTGTCTTTCTTTCTCTCTATCAAGCCTCTCCTGTGTTCGAATTTCTGCTGCAGCAATCCTTGCAGCCTTCTTTTCTTTAGCTAAGTCCCTCTTTTTCTGCTTTAAATCCTGGAGTTCAAGTTTCCTATGCTCAGACTCAACCAATAGTTTTATATAGTCCTCTGAGGTGAGTAACTGTGAACTTCGGCATAGATGAAGATTGTCTGCTGTAAATTGCCTTCTTTTTGCTGACACTCTCTCTACCGGTAGCTTTAGAAATCGACCAAGCAACTGGCTCTTCTTTGACACTTGCTGCTCCTTGCTTGACTCTTGCCTCTCAATATTTGGGTCAAGGTTCTCCTGCTCTATCTGAACCATATTGTCCTCTTCAGCTGGAACCTCGTTGTGGACACTATCTTCTACCAGGTTTCCATTGTCCACAAAATAATGAACAATTTCTTCTTCCAATTCTCTGGGCTGTGAAGGCATGTTCATGCTTTCTTCATTTGTCCTTGACACAATATTTTTGTCCAAATTCATCATGGCTTCTACCAGCCATGATTGTGGGGTAACCTGGCTTGGCAAAGTCAATTCTCCATTGCTGCTTCCTGGTGCATGGTCAACGTTTTCATTGACATGAACAGAAGCAGAAGTTGCAACTGTTTCTTGCATAGAGACATTAAGAAGATTAGAAGCAGAATTTGCAGCTGTCTCAGTTGGTGTATGTACCTCCATGTTACTGTCAATTGGTTCATTGTTATACTGTGTTTCACTTACCTGTTCTTCTTCATCACCACAGTATGGTTCTCCTTGAGAGAGGGATATCATATGATCAGCAGCAGCAACGTCTTCCTCTACCTCCACATCTTCTTGGCCAGCAACATGTGCTTGGACATCCCCTTCTTCTTGACCATTCAGATCAAATCCCAGGCTACAACTAGTATCATGCATGAGAGCCTCAGAATTCAGTGGCCATATTCCAGTCCTCCTAAACCCAGCCTTGATATTCGAAGGTGTGAGAGCCCTTTTAAAGGCTTTACTTGCAAGCTCGGCTAGCTCAAACCTTTTTACCTCCACCCCTGGATTCTGTGTCATCCACGAAGCTCGCTCACCCCTGAAATAGTTCTTGAAAGGCCCGAACACACTGACATCTAGGTGTTGCAATCTGTGAGTGGTATGAGCAGGCAATGTCAACAGGTCGATGCCCAAATTGTTAGCCTCCTCAATTGTTTGCACAGCAATGTGGCTTCCATGACCATCTAAAACCAGCAGGTGTCTATTTACAGGTGAGACACCGCCTGGTATAGATGCAGCAAAGTGAGTAAGCCAATTCAAAAAGAGTTCTTTGGTCATCCAAGCATGGGGATGTGCAGCCATGCATGCACCTGGTTCACAATTCTGTATATAGTTTTTGAGTTGAGTTTTACCTTTAAATAGATAAAATCCTGGGATTGAAGCACCAATTGCATTGACACAACATAGAATAGTGATCCACTCCCTGCTCCTAGGCAAAATCTTTGGCACATTACGACTCCCTCTCTTGGCAATTACACGCATGCCACAGTTCCTTCCTGCCTGTAAACCTGTTTCATCATAGTTCCATATATGGTCTGGAGCATACCGATGGTTCTCATATGCACTAGAAAGGGTGGCATAGAACTTAGTCAGAATTGCAGGCCGTAGATTTAGAGCCCTGTCTCTATCTAGGCCCTCAGCTGTACGCAACACAAGGTTTGGATGCCTTTTTTTAAACCCAAACCACCATGACTTACCAGGAAACCCATCTTTGAAGGGGTTTGGCCTCCCTTGACAGATTTGAGCTACTGTGGATTTTAGCTATATCAGCTCTAGCCCATGTCCCATTTCAGCCATCTCCTTACACCACTGAACCACCTCGGCCTCCTCCTCTTCACTCATAACTGTAACAGGCCCTTTGCGCTTTGTATGTGTGAGTCCATTTATCCAATAATGTACTGAAGAGGTAGCAACTCCATGTTTTTTAGCAGCAGCACGAATGGAATATCCATTGAACTCTATATCATCAATAGGAGCTAGCATGTCTTCTTTTGTCCAACCTCTTATTGCACTGATTTTGGTGACTGAACTTGTTCCTTGAACTGTTGTTGGAAGTGACTGTGTGGTTGGTGGTGGGACAACAATGTCCTCTTCCACCACATTGTCATTCTCAACAACATTGCTGGGAGCATTGTTGGCATTTGTATGATTGGGCCTCTCCTCATCCGATGATGTGCAGCGTAGCTGGGCACCCCTACTCAGTCGACGACTTGTTCTCCTTGCATTGCTGACTCTTGCCATGCCTACAACAACCTGCACATTTAGAAGGGAGGTTGGTTATGTAGAAGAAACTGGAAGTTGATTATAACAGAAATGTAAATAACAGAAACAGAAACATAACTGGAAACATAAATAACATAACCGGAAACATAAATAACATAAATAATATGAATAACAGAAACATACATAACTGGAAATAACATGAATAACATAACTGTAAATAACATAAACAGAAACATAAATCACAGTAACAGTTACCTGAATCTACTGTGCACACAGTTCTGCTGGTATGCCTCCACTGTGCACACACTTCTGATGGTATGCCTCCACTATGCACACACTCTGTTGTTCAAATTTCTGAAATGCAATTGTGCACACACTCTGCAGGTCGAATTTATGAAATGCATCTTCATAGGGGTTGTGGTTCATTTATAGTTGTTTGCTATTGAATTGGGTTGGTAAGAAGGTTGCACATGGATTGCAATCTCTCAAATTTCAATGTGTGTTGTGGATTGATTTGAAAGTGATCCAATGGTTGGGAGCTTGTCATTGTGGATCCCTATGATTTCATCTGTTTCATGATCTGTGTGCTTCCATCTGTTTAATGGGTGCATTTAATGGGTAGGTGTCATTTATTGAACACAGTGGGTTGGAATGTTGAACAATCTTGCAGTTATGGCTGACACTATCTTTTCTGCTGCTTGAACAGGTATCAATGAATGTTTGAACAGGTTTCAATGAATGCTGGGATATTTAGGCTCCATTAGATATTCGTGGGTCCTCCTTTGATAGGTACCTTGCAGTAGGTGGCAAAAACGAGTTGGGTTATTTAGCTGTTTATGTACTTCTGGAAATTTGAGCAGATCTGTACTTTGTTGGGACAAGATGTTTTGTACAGTTTGTCATATAAAGACTATTTATTGACAGCTATTGGCCCAGTCAGTTAATGGGCAATTTTTGGACATAATTTAAATATTTTCTGCACTTAATATGGAATGTGTGTGTTTAATTTATGGGTTTATTTGTGTCAATATATGGTGGTTATGTGGGACCAGTACTATGTCAACTACTGGTCCCTGTTCAACTATAGACAACTCTCCCCTAACTTGGAAAAGTTGTTACATTTGCTAATATCATTGGATGCCTATTCTGACCCCCCCTATGAAACAACCTTGACGATTAACCAGAAACCTTATTGTCCTTAGGTTATCCACTACACGGAGCTTACTTCCTTCAACTTAGATGCGGGTTACGAGGCGTAGGTGTTTTGCCAAAATTGATTGGGACTTGCACATGTTTCGCCCCATTGAAATTTATGACATTTGGCTAGGAAGACTACATAAGAAATGCAACCTGAAACCCTGGTGTATGGCTTAACACCACATACCCCCACCAGTGAAACAAAAACCCATCGACGGGAACCTGACGAATACACAAGTTATCCCATTTTTAAATTCAAAAACCATTGCTATCTATCATGTTGTAAGAAGTTCGTATTCTATGATCTTCGTACCAGTTTATGAGTTGAGTCAATTCCATTCTGATCAAGGAGTGAGATTATGAACCCTAAAATCTACAAGAGAAGTTTCTTCCATCTTTGAAATTCGTAAAGCAGGCTACTGCATCATTTTATGGTCATATTATGGGATGCTTAGTCATGGATTCTCACACGAAACAACCTTAGCCAATTAACCAGAGCCTTCATGTCCCGAGGAGCTCCTCTGTATAGAGAGGACTTCCTGCAGCTTAGATGATAGGTCTGAGGCGTAGCTATTGTGCCAAAATTGTTTGGGACTTGTATACGTCTCGTCCCATTGAAATTCATGACATTCGGTTATGTCATCATAACAAGTTGCAACTAAGGAGGGTGGAACCGGGACGGCTGAACACTCCAATATATCACAAGTGAACCTTAACCCATTTTCCAGGAACCCATTGAATACAAAACTTGCCCCATTTTTTATTTTAATATCCCTTGCTATAAATGATTACTTAAGAAGTTTTGTAACCGTATTATTGTTATCAAGTTAGGTGTTGAGTCATTGCCATTCTAATCAAGGATTTTGCATCCTTAAACCTGAACAAGAGAAGTTTTATAACATCTTTGAAATTCTTAAAGCAGCTTACCACATCATATTATGGTCCATTAAATGGAACAATAATAAAATTCTGAATTTAATTTTTTTTAATAAAATTTTCAAGCTACTGAGTATTTCCCAAATCCCAGTTCTATTTTTTATATATTTTTCAACGACCTAATATTTTTATCGAGCACAGGGATGGGCAGGTTATATTAAATCTTTAGATTGGCATGGGAAGGTTATATTTGATATTTAGATTGGTCAGTCAAAAATAAAAATTAGTTAGTCCAAGAAATTTTTTTATCCACATGTCTTAAAAACTCACTTTTGAGGGTCTGATGCTGTTTCTAAGGATTTCAAACATGCCATATTCTTCACATCACTTTTCCATATTTTTGTCTCAGATTGGTAAACGTTCTTTAAATTACAGGGTGATAATTGATATGCTTTGTACTTTCTGTAGAACGGGCTTGAAACCAAGGTGGAGAAATCAAGGAAGCAGATGAAGGAAAGGAAGAACAGAGCCAAGAAAATACATGGAGTCAAGAAGGTAAATGTTTTCTTAGGAATGCCGCTTACTTGCACTATAAACCTCTATATTTATTACATTTTGGGGTTGTGGTTGTGCAGACCAAGGCAGGAGATGCAGCTAAGAAGAAGAAGTGATGAGTCTTTGCTATTAATTCTAATAGGAGAGTTTTGATACATTTATTTTTAGTTCTTTGTTGTTGAACTCTGTGTTTCAAAACTTTGAATTGGGCGGATGTTTAATCATTCAAGGTTGAGCATATTATTATTTTACTGTATTCAAAATCAACGGTAAATTTTTATATGAAGCAAGTTTTCTTTAAGATTGGTTGCAGGCTGCATTTTGTTTCTCATAAAATCAATTTGGAACAAAAAACGTGGTATAATGGCCTGGAAGCTAAAAATGTTTACATCTTTATTCCAATTGGTTCATGTTTTGTGGTGTTTGTGATACAATTCATGCATATATTTGATGGTTTTTTGATAAACAGAGAGGTTTATGCAAAATTTGTTTTGATTTTGTTAATAAGTAGGTTTTATAATGATCTGGGAAATCATTTCATTCAGAGTTTGTGCTCGCGGAGGTTGCTTTTCTTGCAAAACGAAGAGGCATAGCAATTTTGATTGGGGAGTGATATGTAAGAACATGCTAACACTAAAAAAACGGGTTTGAGCCACAATAATGTTTTAAAGGGTATACATATCGTAAGGGTATATTTCAAAACACTAAAATCGCAACTGAAATAATGATTATGAAAAAAACGATGGATCTAAGAAGATTCTGGTAGACTATGTTATACTGTACATAAATGTCAAAAAAATAAGTCTAACAATCAAGGAGGTACAGTATCTCTTTTTTTGGTGGATGTTTTCCTCTCTACTAAAACAACATTGTTTTTTTCTTTTTGTTTGTGGCATGGCTCCATTCTCTCTTCCTCTATGCCCCTTACGCTGCCCATCCCCTCATAAACACTCCCCATTTTTTGGTGGGTTTCTCCAGCTATCTCCTTGTTCTGTCCCCATTCCCTTGCTCTCGACGAAATATAGATTGAAACAAATTTTTATTGATGCATTTTAAATTTCTAGATGTTCAAAAAGCTGTTTTAGGGTAAAGCATGTTATCCAATCTCTACATTTCCAATCTTTTTCAGGATAAAAAAATCGTAATTTTATTATCTCTTTTAAGAGTACAAAATTACATTTTATACATATATGCACTATGGCATATATTGGAAAATAAAAAGAGGGCCAGTATGTGGTATGCCCTTTTTGCCTGAACCTTAAACTAAAAACAAAACAAGCCCGCGGCCCTTCTGTAGCTGCTAATAAGCCGACAAAGTCCTGAAAAGGCTATCTTGTATTCTTGGTTAGGATTCAAAAAAGTAACTTATACATTGTCAGATTAGATCCCTGCTTAAGCACTTTCAATTAAAAAGTATCATGCAAAGTTGTCTGTTTCTAAAGGCCCGGGGTCTTCATGGAAAGGCCGGTGATAATACTAGAAATGATGCCCGCTTCTGAATTCCAAGATGTGGAACTACCCTTTAGCCAACTATAAACCTGTTTTAGAATGAGAATCGGCTTCTTGGTTTCGTTCACTGTAGACGTGAAAACATGAGAAAATATCAAAATTTCCTCTTACAAACTGAATCTCATCCAAAATCAGTGCCAAATGAATGTTGAGATATCTTTGAGCTCCTTTTATCTGATAAATAAACAACATATAATCCCTATAAATTTGCAGGTTCCGGCATCCTTTTTCCAAGGCAAAAAGAGAGGTATTTTAAGGATAGAAGTTCTGGCATCCTTTTTCCATGGCAAAAAGAGAGATATTTTAAGGATTCAGTTTGGCATAATTGTTTGAACTTCTCCAAATCCCAGAGTAATCTTAACGAAATGGGAATTCAAAAGATAAAAGATTGCCCCTTTGCATGACGATTGGTCTCTCTGTGAAGCACCATCAAAGAAGTCCCACGACATCAATTTGTTGATCATCTCTTCTTGGATATGATGAATTGATGAATTCTGGGCGCCCCTTTTTCCTAACAAAAAAAAAAATTGATGCCATAAGATGCAGTCATTTCAGACTCTACATTTCCAATGTATTAGTATCAGGACACAAATCATAGATTTCACTGTGATTAAGATTAAAGGTTGAGATCTCTAGGCAAATACAGAAGCCCAGAGTGCAGAGACATATTCTTAAAAGAAAATTTGAAACGATCTCTTTTTTGAAGACACACACACATATCTAAACAAATTATTTTCATCTTTATTAGTTGTGCTCATCTACATTGTGGCCTTCAAAGTTGTTTTCTTCAATCTCTATGAACTTAATGGTCACTGATAAGCTATAATCAATTATTCAAAACGATATTGAAACATGAAACGTTGTAGCTGATGAGATCATAAGCTATAAAGCAACAAAGTATGAATCCCAGAATTTGCATAACCTTGTATCAAATCTCCAATACAACTCTGTTTAACTTTATTTGTAATGATATCAGTTACAACCTTCTACTTTTCTTTTTGGAAATATCATTTTTTTAAATGGAAGAAATCATTATATTTGTTAGTTATTAAAAAAATGAAATCAAGTGCACATTGAGCCTCATATAGCATTCCAAAGTTTGAGAATGTCCTCAAAACTACCCTGTCCTTGAAACAGTATTCTATATATCGAAATATGTCTTTAAAAAAAGTTTACCAGAACTGTCAATCACATCATTTTTCCATGTATAATTTTCAAGATTCCTCGCCAGCCTGTAGCAACCCTTCTCAATATTCACAGGAGAGGTAAAATAGTTTTAGGTGATGCCATTTCTCCCCTAAATTCTTGAACGACCAGAGTTGTAGCAACCCTTCTCAATATTCACAGGATCACAGAGGCAAAATAGTTTCAGGTGATTCCATTTTCCCCCTAAATTCTTGAACGACCAGAGATATTTCTTGAAAGGCAAGAGCATCATTTGAGAGTGAATCTGCTTGTGAGTGAAAATCTCAATAGATGTGTGAAGGAGATAAAATAAAATGAGATTTTCATTAAGACACTTTTCATTACACTAGTCCATCAACAATTTCAAGTTCCCTAGACCCTGCAACTACCTTATATTTTGATTTGTAGTATATTTCAACAATATCCAAAGTGCAAAGATTTCAGTTATGTTATTATTACACTAGTCCAACAATTTCAAGTTCCATATCCCCGGAAAGTACCTTATATTTTGATCTGTAGTATATTTCAACAATATCCAAAGTGCAAAGATTTCAGTTGTGTTATTATTACACTAGTCCAACAATTTCAAGTTCCATATCCTCGGAAAGTACCTTATATTTTGATATGTAGTATATTTCAACAATATCCAAAGTGCAAAGAGGGAAAAGTAATGATAATTGTTAAGAAAAAGTAGTGCCCCGTTCTACATAATCCTGGTGTTCCTTGGCAGGCCTTATTATTAAGAAGTAGTGCCCTGTTCTGCATAATTCTGGTGTTCTTTGCCTTATCAAAAAATCCCCATCTTTTTTGTATTCAATGACTGGTTCTTTGAGGATCCTAGCTGCTTTCAGTTTTGGAACCTTCCACCCTTCTCCATAGGAAACACTGATTATGAGACAGTTTTTCTTTGGGAAAACATTTTTTTTCTAGAAAGCCACAAATCCCGTAAAGGATATGTCATCCGTGATTCAAAACATTATAGAAGAGAATCCTTATTCAACTTAAACTTGTTAACCATCTGAAAGACTTCAAGCCATACTGTTTTTGAAAAACTACAGAAGATAAATAGACGATCAACATACTCGCCATCTTATTTGTAAAGTATATTTCTGTTTGGTCCATATTCCAGAAATATCAATTTAATTTAATGTTTTTTGAAAGGTTATTTGGCCAAGTCTAATAACAAGATAGGTTCCATTTCAGCAGAATAATAGGACTTGTATATAACTATTGTTTGAATATCATAATCATCCTTCGTTTGAAACCCCAAATTATCCTGAGCATCAATATACCTTAGACATGTAGCACTGTATTGGATATGGATGCGGCCCCTCTGCGGCAGCATCAAATCCTCAATTACCAGGGACTGCACCATCCACTATCCATAATTGTTATCTGTCAATTACATGGATTTCAGAGAAAATCAATGTACTGGAGAAGAATGCAAATTAAAATCCGTCAACAGATGAAAGCTTCAAAATAACACAGAAAAATCTCCAAATTTCACAAAGGCTTCATCTACCAAAAATACTAACCTCAACCGGACAACTTGCAGGATTTGATAAAAACAATTTGAAGTCAAAGCTGTGAAAACCATTAGAGGAAATTTGAGGTCTAAAATGGGCCTCCTAAGGAAAATAATAAAATAATAGTTAAAATAATAAAATAATATTTATTAATTTTCAAGGAAGAAAAAAAAACTACTTTTTTGTTCGTATTTTCAACATATCTCCTTGTGTTTCTACTCAAATTTCGAGGCCATCACGTTTTTTCAGGTATTTCTTGTTTTTGGGGCAGCGGGGTCCATCAAAAGTATGCAGTGTGGGTACTCGTGTCATCACGTTTTTTTAGGTATTTCTTTTTTGGGGGGCAATGGAGTCCGTCAAAAGTATGCAATGTGGGTACTTGTTGGAGGTGGAATTTAATTCCGCATCCAATGAGTGCTCCCACTCAAAATTTGAGTAAAATCACAGGGAGATATGTTGAAAATACGAATAAAAAAAGTAGGTTTTTTTATGACAAATATTTCAAGTCAACCATTATGGTTGACTCATTTTATTGAAATTCTATTGGTCCTTGAGTGCCAACTCATCAAGACATCATGGTTTCCTCGTTTTCTTATATGATGCCTCGTTTTCTTATAAGGCCCATTTTAGACCCCAAATTTCCTCTAATGAGAGACCAAAGCTCGACTTCCCTCCTTCCATAGCTGTCAAGGCCGAATTCATGGCCCCAATATCAATTCCTGCAACCTTCTAAGGGTGAATCTGTTAGCGCATCTTCTTGCTATGTTGGCTATTTTGGCGGTTGGTCTGCTATTTTGACAGTGTTTTATCATAATGGAGTTTCGGGAAACCCCAAATCTAAAAGTCCGCATTCATCCTTAATAACGTAGGGTTTTCGTTCAGAGATTTGCTGACGGTTGTCACATACATTGTGCTTATTAATGGATTCTGCAAGGCTCGATACATGATGGAGGATGAGAAGGTTAGTTATCAGATGCTGGCAAGAGGCATAGTGCCTGATGTTACTTGCAATACAATGGTTGATGGTTATTGCAGAAACGGAGACCGTGAAAAGGTGTTCAAGTATTTTGGTGGGATGAAGAATAGTAATATTAGGATTGATATTGTTACTTACAATGCACTTATTCATGATTCCTGTCGGAGGAGCCATGAACATGAGGCTATACAGCTGTGGAATGAATTGTTGAGTTGTGGGTGTTGGTCTAATGATTTTACTTTTGCAACGATGGTCGATGGCTATTGCAGGCAAGGAAGGTTGCAACAGGGTCTTGAGTTGTGTAGTAAGATGTGGCAAGAAGGATTGAGGCTTGATGTTGTGACCTGCAGTGCACTTCAAAATGTTCTTTCCAAATCAAGAAGGATACATGAGACAAATATATGTTTAGCGAAATGTCAGGAACTAACCACTTCCTCACTGAGAAAAATGTAACCACTTCACTCAAGCTGAAAAAAATATTATCACATAGAGTTTTTCCTTCCTTGATCACACATTATTTTTGGCCTACACTACATTAGATAGAATGAAACCTGATATTATCTATACAATTCAGAGATAATGACCGCAACAACTAATTGTCCAGCAAAGAAGATAGATGTCCAAGATTGATTTTTTATGTCAGCATAAAGGTAGTCACTCTATCTTTTGAAAACATAAGTTTCGGTCTTTCTTTTCCACAGTAATAAGGAGTTTTTATATCATAATAGGCTGTGGTTGGGCCACACAAGATAGAGATACCAAAAAAGAAGTTTTTAGGCATCCATATCCTAAAGTCCATAGATATAGATACAAATTTTCCAAAAAAACACTATGAGATTCTTTCCAATTCCTCAAACTTGAGAGTATGCAGGTACACTGCTTAAAAACCTGGACCAGTGACAATGCTATCTGACAAAACATACTTAAAATTTTGAAAAAACATAAGATTAATGCCTATTAAGGGATTTAGAAACCGAATGCACCTGAATCACCAGGTCTCCAGTATTGATGGCCATAGGGCCAAAATCAATTATAGCATCTAAGGTGGAATTTACAACACCGTCATCCACCAAATCTATTGTATTGCCATTTAATTCCATGGGAAACAACAGAAAGCTTTCCAACATGCATTGACAGGTGGAGTGTAAGGAAATGTCACCAGAGTCTAGGGAGGGGGAGAGCTGGGCCTCCCATGGGAGATTCGTACATACAGCTATGTTCCCAACCAAAGTTTCCGACGAGGCAAGGGCAGAGGCCATTTCTTGTTGTTCCCCTCTGAGTCTAGTCATGGAGGTAGGAGTCTCAGACTCCCAATCATGCAAGCTGAGCAATGGGATTCCCATTTCTAGGGTTAAATTGTCCCTTAACCTGTTGTTGCATGTGTTCTCCTCAAATCTATCTTACCATCTCACCCATTGGATTGCAGAGTATGTGACATTTCCTTATGTCTCTACCACATCTTCTCATAATGGTGGGAGACCCTTCCTTAAACCATTAATCTCATTACAAGTTGCAACAATCATTGCAATACTAACATTGCTTCCATAACTCTTCATAGCCATTGATGGAGAGTCCATTTGGTCTGCAAAACCCATGTAGCTAGAGCTTCTTCCAGGTCAAAGAGTCATCATGCGACTCTTGTTCATTTGTTCGCGTTCATTCCAATCGTAAGGGTTTCAATTCAGAGGTTTCATCCACAATGGCTGTAGCTCTTATTCATTTGTTTGCAACTTGTATACCTCATACCCACACCGGCTCTTCCAAGAAAGCCAGTCGTGGGAATGGAAATAACGACTTCTTTGGCCTCAGTTTGGGAATATATCCCATTTTCAATGGCAGATTCGACACCATGCTAAGCAAGCATCCACATCAATATAGAAGGTGGGTCGCAGGATCTCTAAGGGTCCTCTGCAAGAAGGTTGAAGGAATGAACCTCGGGACCACGAATCAATGCAGAAGGTGGATCACGGGACCTCTGAGGGTCCTTTGCAGGAAGGTTGCGAGAATCAATCTATGGAATGAGCTTGCTCAGGTAAGATAAGGACCAGAAGACGCGTTCAAATTGGCTGCCAAAATAGCGGATCGACTGAAAGACAACCATCCGAAAGACACGTTAACAAATGAGCGGCTAAAATAGTATGAAGACGCATGCACGTGGCCGTTTCTTATTGGATCTATAGACGAGGAATCTGGCTATAGTGTTCAGAAATAGCTTCTCACTGAAAGAACGCCTTCCGCGTAATTACGCCGTAGGCATTCACCAAGGAGAAGCATTACTTCCACATCAGCAAGATTCCTTGCTCATGGAGCGAATGGAATTTTTCCGCGTGGATGGTAATGCTTCTCCATGACTTGCCTTCTGCGATGCAATGCTGTCTCGTTGAATGAACAATTTCGCCCTTTATTTTCAACTTTATCGTGTCGCAGCTCGCCAGTGACCAGTGCAAGCAGTTCGCAATTTCTCTCTTAGTTTTTTTTGCCTTGCATGGAGACCGCCGACCGCCGACCTACGACATAGTCAGGCGCAAATCGTTTTGTTTTTCCATCTTGCCAGTGACCACCGACCAACATGATTACTCGATTGGTCCTTTGTTTATATGATATTTGCAGTATTGGTTGTTCCAAGCCCTGGGAGATCGAGTCTATGAGTCTTCTGAAAACGTAGCACACACACCTTTTTGCAGTTGTTTTAAACAAGGGATAAGAAAATAATACTAAACGTGATCCCAAATCTGTTCACAGATAGTTTATCCTTTGTAAAAGTCATATGTCGAAAGAGGAAGATCGATGGTGCAGCATTGAGAAGCCAGATCGACGGTCCACATTGACACCCTCATTGCCAAAGAGCTTGAGAGACAAGTAATAAATCCAGTGCGGAATACAAACCACCATCACACGTGTCCATTCTTAATACGTCCGCATATGGAAAAGTGGTATTGCAAACCGCTCAAAGGGCAATGCGGAACCACCCTTTGCACATGCGAAAAGACCAATTCCATAAGTTTTTATTAGGTTAAATAATGTATTGTTTTTGTTATTTGCGCCTGAATTCTTTTGTAACCTCTACCCTGTCTTAAATTCCAGAATTCTACAGCTAAGCTATTCCATTGATTTCTGTCTTTGACTGGTCTACGCGCAATGCTTCTCCGCGACTTGCCTTCTGCGATGCGATGTTGTCTCATTGAATGAACAATTTCGCCCTTTATTTTCAACTTTATCATGTCGTAGCTCGCCAGTGACCAGTGCAAGCGATTCGCAATTTCTCTTTTAGTTTTTTTTGCCTTGCACGGAGATCGTCGACCGCCGACTCGCGACACAGTCAGGAACAAATCGTTTTGTTTTTCCATCTCGCCAGTGACCACCGACCAATGTCATTACTCGATTGGTCCTTTGTTTATATGATATTTGCAGTATTGGTTGTTGATATGATGCATGGTTCTAAGCCCTGGGAGATCGAGTCTATGAGTCTTCTGAAAACGCAACACACACACCTTTTTGCAGTTGTTTTAAACAAGGGATAAGAAAATAATACTAAACATGATTCCAAATATGTTCACAGATAGTTTATCCTTTGTAAAAGTCATATGTCGAAAGAGGAAGATCGACGATGCAGCGTTGAGAAGCCAGATCAACAGTCCACATTGACACCCGCATTGCCAAAGAGCTCGAGAGATAAGTAATAAAGCTGATGCGGAATACAAACCACCATCACACGTGTCCATTCTTGATACGTCCACATATGGAAAAGTGGTATTGCAAACCACTCAAAGGGCAATGCAAAACCACCCTTTGCACGTGCGAAAAGACCATTTCCAAAAGTTATTTATTAGATCAAATAATGCATTGTTTTTGTTATTTGTGCCTGAATTCTTTTGTAACCTCTACCTTGTCTTAAATTCCAGAATTTTACAGTTAAGCTATTCCATTGATTTCTGTCTTTGACTAGTCTACGCGCAATGCTTCTCCGCGACTTGCCTTCTACGACGCGATGCTGTCTCGTTGAATGAACAATTTCGCCCTTTATTTTCAACTTTATCGTGTCGCAGCTCGCCAGCGACCAGTGCAAGCAGTTCACAATTTCTCTTTTAGTTTTTTTTTCCTTGCACGGAGACCGCCGACCGCCGACCCGCGACACAGTCAGGCGCAAATTGTTTTGTTTTTCCATCTCGCTAGTGATCACCGACCAACATGATTACTCGATTGGTCCTTTGTTTTCAACTTTGTCATGTCGCAGGTCGCCAGTGACCATTGCAAGCGGTTCGCATATTCTGTTTTAGTTTTTTTAGGCCTTGCATGGCGACCGCCGACCAGCGAGACAGTGATTCATATTTTCATCAATCTCATACCTTAATCTGAGGAACAGTAAAGCGCATTCCTTGTCTCTCAACTAAACTAGTCATATCATGATCTATGTATTCAAATACAATGTATCTCTGAATTATTCTATCAGTATCTCCTATGTTGCTTCGATGGCATTTATATCGAATATGGATTCATTTATTTTAACAATTTATGGATTAAAACAAACTGATGCAACTCTGCATGAACAAATATTATGAGATATAGATTTTTTTTTCTACAGTTGAGCATTCAATTACGGATTGGACATGGAACAACTTTCCATCGGGTTTGCCACGGCAAAATTTATTTCTTTGGGTCTACTCGATTACGAATTTATGAATCTTGATTCAATAGTGCTCATTTCTACCTATGAACGTATTTGTGAATTTGACGGATTGGACCTTCTGCACATTCTATCTTTTGCAGATACGAGAACAGATTTCAATGCAACAATGGTTAAATGTGCTCAGACACCAATGCACCGCCTTTAGCTGCAATCGTTTATAAATTTGGATGGATAAAGCTTATGTGATTGTTTTCTTGTTTGCTGTTGTTATAGTGTCTCAGTTTTTTCTTCAGCTCAACGACCCTCTTCAAGAGATCAAGTTTCTTGTTTTCTATTGAAAATCAACGTTCTTTATTGAAACCAAAGTTATATTTGTTGTTATAATAACTCATATTTCTTTTTATAATAACTCATATTTCTTGTTTAGTGTCTCAACTGCGATTTATTTACTCGTTTTACTTGTATGTTAAACCTTTAAAGTTATAATTTAATCATACATCTTATTTATTTACTGCTTTAAGATGGAACGATGCTTCACTGACATTTGTGCTTCAATAGATATTTTCTCCTAGATAAAATGCTCGTTCCAGAAAAGAAAAAAAAAGAAAACAAACAAACAAACAAACAAACAAACAAACTTTTTTACTCACAATTGTGTTTTTTCCTCCTCTGAACTAATTTTCTCTGGTCTAAGATGTTTTTCCCTTTTCACAATTGTGTTTTAATTTGTCTATGTTCCTATTCTGCTTTTTTGCTACAACAGGTTTTGTCTCCTATTCTTAATGTATATTTTATTGTCTAATGTATATTTTTGTCTATATATGCTTTATTGTATGCTTTCTAAGACCATACAATTTCTTCATTTTGATTAACCAGGTCGTCAACAACTTTGTAAAGCAATTGGTTTTAGCCCAGATGCAGAAGCTCATATTGAAAATAGCCTTGCGTTGTCGGAATTGTCTTTGAAGTAACTTGCACCTTTAAAATAATTTTCCTTGCTCTGAGGGTTTTTCCCTTTTCACAATTGTGTTTTTCTTTGTCTATGTTCCTATTCTGCTTTTTGCTGCAATAGGTTTTGTCTCCTAAAGAAGTTATCCATTCCAGAAATTATTTCTTTAATTTTGTCAGAATTGTGTTCTTGTTTGCTATTGTTATTGTGTCTCAGTTTTTTCTTCATCTCAACCAAGCTCTTCAGGAGATAAAGCTTCTTGTTTTCTACTGAAAATCAATTGTGTTTTAATTTGTCTATGTTCCTATTTTGTTTTTTTGCTGCAACAGGTTTTGTCTCTTATTCTTAATGTATCTTTTATTGTCTGATGTATATTTTTGTCTATATATGCTTCATTGTATGCTTTCTAAGACCATGCAATTTCTTCCTTTTGATTAACCAGGTCGTCAACAACTTTGTAAAGCAATTGGTTTTAGCCCAGATGTAGTAGCTCATAGAATAGCCTTGCGTTGTCAGAATTATCTTTGAAGTAACTTGCACCTCTAAAGTAATTTTCCCTGCTCTGAGGTGTTTTTCCCTTTTCATAATTGTGTTTTTCTTTGTCTATGTTCCTATTCTGCTTTTTGTTGCAACAGGTTTTGTCTCCTAAAGAAGTTATCCATTCCAGAAATTATTTCTTTAATTTTGTCAGAATTGTGTTCTTGTTTGCTATTGTTAAATTGTGTCTTAGTTTTTTCTTCATCTCAAACAAGCTCTTTAGGAGATAAAGCTTCTTGTTTTCTACTGAAAATCAAGGTTCTTTTCTGAACCAAAGTTATATTTGTTGTTATAATAACTCATATTTTTTGTTTGGTGTCTAGATTGTGGTTTATTTATTTGTTTTACTTGTATGTTCAACATTTAAAGTCATAATTTAATCATGCATGTCATTTATTTACTAGTTTCAAATGTTTTCTGTTGAAATAGATATTGTCTCCTAGATAAATTGTCCGCTCCAGGAAATAACTCTTTTCTTTACTAACAACTGAATTTTTCTCTGCTCTAAAGTAACCCTATACTTCCTGTTCACTCCCTCTTCAAATTCCTTGTTCATCCCTGTTCTCAAATAACATATACCTGTTGTTCACCCTTACTCACAATTGTGTTTTTCCCTGCTCTGAAGTAACCTATACTTCTTGTTCACTCCCTGTTAAAATTAGTTGCTCTGTATGTTCCTGTTCTGTTTTCTGTTGCAACATGTTTTGTCTCCCAAACAACTTGTCCATTTCACAAAATAATTCTTTTATTTTCTCACAATTGTGTTCATCCCTATTTTGAAATAACCTATATCTGCTACTCCCTCTGCTCCTTTACTGATTTTTGATTCAAAACCATGTCCTCTCTTCTAAAATACTGCGAAATTTTAGACTTACTAAATAAATTGCTCCTTTGTTGTGACTGGTATATATTCAGTTCTTTAAGTTTACCAATATAGTTCTTTTTCAATAAATGATTCTATCATTTTCTTAGAATTCAGGTTTTTCTTACTCTAAAATAAACTATACCTGTTGCTCACACCCTGCTGAAATTCCTTGTCTATTTTGGACTTTTGCTGGTATATATTTAGTTCTTAAATATTTAAGCAAAGTAATAAAAACTTAGCAAACCTTCATTACTTGGATACACAGTTATCGGTCTGCCCCAACATGAGCATGCATCATAGGTTTTTTACCAAATTGTTATTCAACATTTGATAAGTTTACCAATATAGATTGAAGAAAAATTCACATTTAAGAGAAGTAATCCAAAAATTAGCAAACCTTCATTGCCTGCATACATAATTATGAGTATCCCCCAACATGAGCATCCATTATAAGTACAATAGTTCCAATTTGACTGATCATTAGTACTTCTCATTGGATCATTTCTTCTCTTCCTATAAACAAAATATTGTTTAATCAAAAAGGGTTTAGCTCCATTTTTCTTGAAGTTCACTGAACTTGGGCATTCAATTTTTTCTTTTTTCTATTATCATCTTAAAAATAAGGCTCAAAGGACTGAAAATCACCCCATAGAGTTTTACCAATATAGATTGAAGAAAAAATCACATTTAAGAGAAGTAATCCAAAAATTAGCAAACCTTCATTACTTGCATACACAATTATGAGTATCCCCCAACATGAGCATCCATTAGAGGTACAATAGTTCCAATTTGAATGATCATTACTACTTCTAATTGGATCATTTCTTTTCTTCTTATAAACAAAATATTGTTTGCTCAAAAGAGGTTTAGCTCCATTCTCCTTCAAGTTCACTGACCTTGGGCATTCAATTTTTCATTTTTCTATCATCATCTTAAAAATAGGGCTCAAAGGACTGAAAATCACCCCATAGAGTTTTAGAAATAAATAGACATGCACAGAACTACTTCTTACTACTTCTTATCTTTCTACCAGAGTACCCTTTGTTTCATGGTAGATATGTTTAGTCGGTTTCTTTTTTCAAAATACTTGTTCCAAGTTCACTTAAACTATGGTACTGTTATAACCAACCGTGATATCAATTTTTAAATGAGTACTCCCCATAGGGAATATTCCCAACCTGAATCAGAATTAACAAAAAATTATTGTTCACATTCAACAAACTTCATTGCTCTTAACTTGCTACCTAGAATCTAACAATGTAAGTTTCAAAAACAAATAAACAATCTCTGATGTTGTTTGCACATGTTTCCTTATTACTTTAATAGGCACGTTCGTTGCTAAAAGCAAACCAATTTGAAATCTTTCATTTGTTTGTTCTTCTATGTTCTACATGTTCTCGTACATGTTTTATATTTACACTTAATATTAATTTCATCCATTTTCCAGGTTGCTTTTGCATTGCAACTATTTTCAATAAAACATTATGGACACTCTATTGACCAAAAATGCAGTTTCACTTCTAATGAATGGTGTTGTTGACCTGTGCCCACTTGTACAAGTTGTTGCTCTCGATTGAGTAAGCTCTCTTGATTCAACAACTACTCGTTACCAAATCACTATCTCAGATGGAATTCATAGCCACGATACATTGCTTCCAAGTAGCTACAATAGCGCTGTGGAAAACCACCAACTCCAAGTAAGTTCAATCATCAAAATCATCAAGTGTACATGCAACACTATGCATAATGCGATGTATGGTTTGCTTATTGCATTTTATTGTAACTTGATTTCAATTGCACTCCCAACAAATGTACCAATTTTTTTACTTTTACTTACTTACCTTAATTCTTCTTGCCAGGACGATCGCACTGAACATAATCGAAATTGTCACATTGCAAACAGTGATAGTTGGAGACCCATCACCTTTCAACTTAACCCCCAACTTTACCTCCCCCAACAGTTCATCTGTTACAAGAATCAACACTATTGATCTCGAAAACCCATCAGGTATAATACCTTGTTCACAAAATGCAATTGGAAACCCTACTGAACGTCCTCTTGCTTTTACATCACTCAACCCTTCCACCAAAACTTGGACCATTCAAGGTCGAGTTATTGCAAAAACAAATATGACTACCTACACTAATCAAAAAGGGCCTGGTCAACTTTTTGGCTTTGACCTTGTTAGTGCTACCAAAGATGAGCTTCATATCTCTGCTTTCAATGAACTAGCCACCTTATTATATGACAAAATAAATGTTTGCATAGTCTACACTATCTCAAATGGCACAATTAAATTGGCCAACCCAAAATACAACCATTTGACAAGCCCCTTCAAGGTTTTTCTTAACCCCTCGTCAACCATTCAACCATGTTTGGAAGAATGTCCATTAATCCCTTTTCATTGCTTCCACTTTAAATCTATCCATGACATCAAAACTACACCCCTCAAGTCCATGGTTGACGTTATTGGAATTGTCATTTCTGTTTCCCCTGCATCAACTATACGCAAAAGGGATGGCTCTGAAATCATTCGACGAACAGTTGGGTTAAGGGACATGTCTAGGTATAGCATAGACATCACACTTTAGGGTGATCACTGCACAATGGAGGGTTCCCACCTTGCAAGCCTTCGAGGTTTTCCTACTCTCCCTATCCTTGCAATTAAAGGCCGTCGTGTTACTGAGTTCAATGGAAAAACCATTGGAACCATATCCAACACCAACCTCCTTATAAACCCAAATATTGAGGAAGCTCAACTTCTCCAAACATGGTTTACTGACAATGGTTTCCGTTTAGCCTCGCCATCTTTGAGCAGAAAATCCACCTCGCCTTCTTCTAGCTCTTGCAAACGCATTTCCATTTCTACTCTTCAAGTTCTCCAACCCTTTGAAAAAGCAACCTGGTATTCAATTATTGCTACAATCACCCATATTAACACCGATGACTTTCATTTCCTTGCATGTCCTTTGTTTGTTGATGGCATTCAATGCATGAAAAACATTTCCCACAAAGTTGGTAATGTATGGCATTGTGCAAAATGTGATGGGGAATTTACAGAGTGTGCTTATCGATACATGCTCGAACTTGACCTAATGGATGCGACTGGACAACTATACGGTGTCATAGCTTTTGATGATTCTGCGCAACAACTGATGGGTATCTCTACAAAATATTTATGACTTCTCTCAAATGATTCAACATCTATTTTGGAAATAGTTCAACGTGTCTATGCTCGAAAATACCTTTTAACCTTATCTGTACGAACAGAGACTTTTAATTCAACATCTCGCTTGAAGGTGTTGCTCGTCATTTCAGAGGAAGCTTCCTTATCATCATCACCTACCGATTCCCTTGATGGAAATGAACCCATTTTGCGTATTACACATCCAGTAGCTTGCAGGCTTTGAACTTTGCCTTTGATAACACTTTCCCAACAAGTTTCTACTCTTCAATTCTACCTTTTTGTACTTCATACGAGCTACTTATCCACTACAAGCTTTTGTATTAACACTGGTATGTAAATTATACTTTTATGCATCATGGAGCATGCTTTTATATTATATGCTTTACTTTTTCTGTAACATTTTGTTAAATTGCATATTCATTGCAACATCTCTTGTCACTTTCAAATTTATGCTTACATGAAGATTCATTTATCAACTTTATACTTCTTTTCTTTATAAACACTTTTCAAAATGATTCACATTTGTTTCATGCAACAACTTACCATAAATTATGCAAGGTCCATTTATATTTAACAGTCTACCTTTGTTTGCTTATTCAATGGCTTAATATATAATATGTTTCTCCTCAAACAAATGCATTATTAAGTTCTTAACAAAAAAAACATGTTTCTTGTAGCCATGTCAACAAATGAGCACAATGATCATATCAATGGACGCAGAAGAGTTCTATATACTGAGAAGAAAAAACAAAACAACAAGTGCCAACGCCTTCTATATAAAGCTGCTTGCCAACTTGTTAATATCCCTGCTCCATTTGACATTGTCCAATATCCCCTCGGACACTCTACATCATCTGCATCAACACCCAACAATCAAGGACACATTCACCTACAAGGTATACAACAACAATTCCGTACAAGGTTGGACAAATTATCTCCCATGAACGTATGTTCTATATGCATGGAGTCTTATCCTGGCATTAAGACAAGGCACTTTTCTAATGCATTTTCATGTTCACGATGCATTGGGGAAAAAAAACTTCATCGCTACTCCTTGGAAAACAACATGGATCCTGGGGTGCAACCACCTATGTTCGCTGTCCTTACTCAAGTTGAAGAAATGCTCATTTCTCGTGTTAACCCAATTTTACAAGTCACTCATGCTCGTGGGGGTCAATATACTTATTTTAGGCACACTATTAGATTCCCCCAAGACATTACAAGCATTGCCGCTTTACTCCCCCACTTACTCTCAGACATTGACATCCTTATTGTTCATAAATGCAATCCTAACAAGAAGCCTTATGAGTTCTTTGTTAGTCGAACACGTGTTCTTGCTACTCTCCAATTCAAGCTGTCAAATGATCCCTACTATAAGGATGTTCAAGTTAACTCAATTGCATTGTCTTCTTTGCCTATTGAACCAATTGACATTTCCTCCCTTCTTCGCCATATCAGACCTGAGGAAACCCTACTTGCTGAGCATACCTCAAATGCTAATATCCAGTCACCCAACTTCTTTGAACCCCATGAAGAACAATCCTCTTCCTTTATATCTACCCAGACAAATAGTAGAACTGAGGTTGATGAAATCAAACGCTTCTTAGCAACAAGCAATGCACCCACTCCGCCTTGCATTGACTGGCCACCAATAGATACTTCCCCTATCAATGAATACAACACAATAGGCCTCCTCTCAATGGCCTTCCCAACCCTGTTTCCCACTAGAGTCGCAATGCTTAAACAACCACACATTGAAGAGGTTGGTATTGACAATTATGCACTGCACCTACTTCGATACCACGACAATCGATTTGGCCAACATCCTCAATTTCGTTATTACATATATAATCTCATGATGCACCACTATAGCCATTCTACTGCTTCTGTGTTTGTAAAACGTAGTATTGAAGATACACTTCCTCCAACGGTTTCAGAGCTTCTACAACAATTACAAGAATTACCAAATGCTAAGATAGCTGAGCAAGTCATGCAGTTTGGCTCCAACCTTCGTGGGACTCGCTCCTACTGGAACAAAAGCAGAGCTGAACTAACTGACATGATCACACAACAAGGAACACCAACATTCTTCTTTATGCTCAGTGCAGCTGACACCAAATGGCCAGACCTTCATTCTTTCATGCATGGACACGCTCCAACAGCTTCACATCAACAATACCAATGGAGAATTTGCAACCTTATATCAAATCCACACGTTGCATCTCAATACATGGAGAAAAGATTCAAAATATTCCTAGAAGAAGTTCTTCAAAAAGGGCTTGCAACAAAAGACTATTGGTGCAGGTTTGTAACAAACCATATTCCCATCAAATTTCAGTGTATTCAATACCTCAACTCTTAATTTCTAATCTTAATATTTTCCATGCAGATATGAATGGCAACATATAGGATCATCACATATACATGGCTTCTTCTGGATGGACAATGCACCCGATATGGACACATTAGATTGGGCAGATGATGCTAGGGTTGCAGATGCAAAACATTACTTTGACAAGTTTGTTACAACATGGAATCCTCGCATCAACCATTCTCAAACCCCATTGTTCCAATCCTCAACTATAAATGATCCATGCACCATTGGATCACATTCTATACTTGCGAGTGATCACTTACATGACTACAAAGAACTTGTTAATTGTCCAAAGGCATAAAAAATGTTCCGAGTCTTCATGCCTCCGCAAAAAAGGGTCAACTCTTCAATGTCGTTACGGCTTTCCATTTAAACTACAACCTACTTCTTCCTTATTCATTGATGCAAATGGACGAAAAACATACAACCCTGCCAGGAAAGATGCCCTTCTTAATATTCACAACCCTACCATGCTCTCCATTTGGCGAGCTAACGTTGATTGCCAACCTGTTCTCTCTAGACATGCTGTACTCAAATATATTTCAAAATATGCAGCAAAGGCAGAGCCAAAATCAGAATCCTACCAGGCACTTCTTTATCGCATTGCACATGCAACTCCACATGATGCACCAATCCTGCAACCAATAAGATGCTTCCTATCAGAAACTGTTGCCGATCGAGACATTGGTGCACAAGAGACATGCCACATGCTCCAAAAGCTCCCTCTTTGTCTTTGTAGTCGTTCCTTTCTTTCCTTAAATGTTAGCCAAAGTGTTTTCCAACGTATTTCCAATGACTGTCTTGATACCCCACTAACACCAACCTTCATTTTTTCCTACATGCAACGACCCCCTACACTCGAACATCTTACTCTTCTTGAAGCTGCGCGCTCTTGGTCATTCTCATCTCGTAGAAAGCACTCCCAATGGAAACCAAACCACCCTCCCAAAATCGTTCGTGTCTTTCCTCGCTTCACTAGCATTCCACACATTTCTGAAGATGCCTTTGTTTCCTTCTGTTGGAGTGAGCTCCTACTATACAAACCTTTTCGCACATTGCACAATGACATTGGAGCAACAGAATTGGACATAACTTCTAATTGGATTCGCATTAAAGACACATACATTGCATGGCATGTTGATCGTTTACTAGAAACCCCAGAAACCCCCAACACACCTCCCACTGATGACTCTAATTCTGCTTCTAACCACTTTCCCTTACCACTTGTTATGGATGAATGGGAATTGCTTTCCCAACTCCGCCCTGGAAACAACCTCTATGTTGACGACCTTGACATGCTTGGCCATCGTGATTTTGATAAAGAACACAATTGGACCGAAAACCATATTCCTTCCCACATGCATGCAACAGCCATATCATTCACTGACCTCATGCATTTATCCTCTCACATACACCACGACACCTATTCATCTTTAGGTCCTATTGCCTCCTTGTCTCCCACACAACGAATGGCCTTTGACCTTATCCTAAAACACTCAACAACTTCTACAAACTCTCCCCCACTCAAAATGTTCATTTAAGGCACTGCGGGGACAGGCAAGTCTTTCTTAATATCTTTCATTAGAACTACACTCCATCCTATCTCTAGCGATACACCTTTCCCCTTGCTCCTGCTAGCTCCAACCGGTATTGTTGCATTTAACATACAAGCCCTAACAATCCATTCATCTCTTCGCATACCCATTGTTGAGATGCACCCTCTTGAAGGACAATCCCTTTCGTCCTTCCAAGAACAATTCCGGCATATTCGATACATCATCATTAATGAAATGAGCTTCGTTGGCCCAAAAATGCTTTCTCGAATAGATGATTTCTTACGTCAAACCTTCCCTTCCCATTCAAAAACTCCCTTTGGTGGTTGTTCCATCATATTCCTTGGTGATTTTGGACAACTGCCCCCTGTAAAGGACATCCCCATGTATATTGGTGCATCTCGAGGGAATAGTCTATGGTGCACATTTGATACCTTCGTTACACTTTCAACTGTCTTTCGACAACAAGGGAATAACGCTTCTCAAGTTTCCTTCCGCCAGCTACTTCTTAATCTTCGAAATGCAACACCAACTCTTGAAGATTGTCCAGAACAACCTCAAACCTTTCACATGAAGAGAACCATACATTTGACAATTGCACTCATTTGTACGCAACTAATAGCTCTGTTGAAATGCACAGCAAACAGATGCTGAAACACCTTAACATGCCAATTGCACATTGCTTTGCAGAGCAAAAGAAACAGCATCTCCAATCCTTAGTAGATGATGAACAACTTCCATTCAAGGTTCTACTAGCAATTGGTCAACAAGTCATGTTGACAACCAACTTGTGTGTCTCTGCAGGTCTTTTAAACGGGTCGCTTGGGAAAGTTATTGCAATTGTCTACAACTCCAACGATCAACCACCGAAATTGCCATCTTATGTTGTAATTGACTTCCTCCACTACAAAGGACCCCCATGGGATTCTTTCAATCCAACTTATGTTCCCATCCCTCCTATCACAAGGGGTACATGAAGGCAAGTACCACTTCAAATGGCATGGGCTTTAACAATTCATAAAGCATAAGGGATGACTCTGCAAAATGCAACAATTGATATTGGCAACATTGACCGACAAGGCCTTACATTCACTGCAATATCAAGAGTTAAATCTTTATCAGGCCTTCGCATAGCTCCACCTTTCTCCTTTTGTAGGTATTCTCGAATTAAAGATAGCCCCTATGTGCAACGTAGAATACAAGAAGAGACCTTGCTTTCTTCAAAGTCTTTGCAGCCACATTCTCCATAGAGTTACATTCCACCTCCTTTACATGCCTACTTTGTATAGCTCTCAATTTACTCCCTTCCACTTTTCCAAAATGATTTATCTGCTTTGTTCATATCTTGTATTCGTACTCCTACTATCATTGAATATATTATACTTCTTGAGGTCTATTACAGAAGATAGGAGTTGAAATGGAGGCCAAACTACTGACCAATTTTGACAGAAATAAAAAAATGTGCAGCATTGAAATAAATGATTGTCCACTGTTATTATTTCTTCAAAAATCAATACTTAAGAAACTATTGCAAAAGTAAATAGATGTCAACCACAACAACAAAAAATAACAATGAACACAAAGCTGTTTGCTTCAAATAGTATTCAACACATCTATATATATTGTCTCTGATTCTAAACCCCTTTACATCTTTTACATGTCATACTGTTTGATAAATCATCTTGTCACTGCATACTAAACATTTTATACATGTATTTGTAATGCTCCTTTACATCTAAACCCAATTCGAAGATAGATCTTTCACTATTTTTTTCCTCTCTCTTGTATTAAAATAGTGTCAACAAATCCTTGACAGCTGGATTCACAAGTCACAAAAAATAACTCTTTTACTACCTATCATGTACCCAAAATATAGTTTCCAATAGTTTCTAAATATTTGCAAAATAAATTGCATCTCCCTGATTTTCCTGAACACAAAAAAAACAACCGGGCCATAAAAGTAAATACAAAATTGCAATTATTTGCACCTCAACTAACTACAGAAAAAACTTGTCCCAAGCATTAGCTTGTTCAGCAATAGTAGTAACTCTGCTTGGTTCCAAAACTTGCAAAGCAACTTCATGATATGACAATTGAGTCTCAACATATTCCCTTCCTTCTTCTGCTGCTGCACAACTTTCTTCTAACAAATATGCATGTATGGATACTTGGCCAACCATATGGTGTACATCTTCTTCAATGAGGGTATCCAAATTTCTAATGTATTCTAATTCTCCTTGCAACGCAGTGTTGATCTATGTCATTTGCAACTCCTCTGCAGGCAACTCATCTATAGGTGGAAGCGGACAAAGATGACACTTCTCATAGACTTTCTGGATTCTCTTGTAGAAACCCATACATGCCTCAGTAGTCCTTGTAATGTCAATATTCAACTTTAGAGATGCCTTTCTACAAAATTCTAGAAGTTGCATTTCTGACTTTAAATCCAAAACTGTTTTAGGCACTAATTCTGCAGGGTATTCAGAGTTTGTCTCTCTCCAAACCATATGTCGTTTAACCTTCTCTGCTACATCAAAATTCCTTCCTCTAGCTGCTTGCGCCTCTACAGCAATTTCATCCATTTGTACCATCATTTGCTTCAAGTTGTAGACTTTCTCCATAATAGTCACTTGGAAATGATACATCTGCTCAATTACTTTTCAAGCTTCATCATAAAACACAGTTATTTCTACCTTTCTATTGTTTCCTGTTTCAAGCTGTTTTGTCCAGCCTCCATTTTCTTTCTCTAACTCTTCAACCTTCAACTTCAACTCTTGGAATTGCTGGTTAGTAGCTAATTGTTTTGATTTTAACTGAGTGGTTGCAGCTTCAAAATCATTATTTTCTCCTTCCAAAATCATCACCTGGACCGCCAATTTATCTTTTTCATCATCCAACCTCCATAGATCTTCAACCATTTTCTCCTTTTCAGATAACAGGTCACTATATTTCCTTTTCAGCTCTTTCCCTCGATTCTCTTCTCTATGTAGATTTTCTCGTACCTTGGACAGTGTTTCCTTTGCAATTTCAAGATGGCCTACCAACTCATCCACATTATGCGCACTTGCCTAGGCCATCGCTACATTTGCTGCAGCTGCAAACTTTGGATCATTGTTAATTCCCTCCAAGATTGGAGTTTCTATTACTGTGACAACATCTTCATAATTGCCACACTTCATTCTTTTCTCTGATTTCCTAATGATCACTTTTCTATCAGGATAAAAAAAAATTGAATCAAGATTTGCCACCTCATTCTCTTTAGAAGGACTATAAGGGACGAGTTGAATCCCTGGTAGTGGACAATACCCTCCACTTATACTTTCTAAGGGACCAACTTCCACATTTTGTACATCAGCACTTTTTGGCTCTTCTCGTTACTTAGATTTCAACTCTTCTTCTCTTATCCTGTCCTATTCCGTTGATCCTAAGGGCCCTACTTCCATATTTTGTACATGAGGACTCTTTGGATCTTCTTCTTGATTAGCTTTTACCTCTTCTTCTCTTATCCTGCCTTCTTCCGCTGATCCTAATAGCCCTACTTCCATATTTTGTACATCAACAGTTTTTGCCTCTTCTTCTTGCTTAGATTTTATCTCTGCTTCTCTTATCTTGTCTTGCTCCGCTGATTCTAGGGAACCTACTTCCATATTTTGTACATCATCACTGTTTGCCTCTTCTTGTTTCTTGGATTTTCCCTCTTCTTCAGTTTCTTCTCTAAGCAGTCTATCTGATGCTTCTTTTACCACCTTCTCATTCTCCTCCTGCTGCACTTTCTGAACTTCAGCTTCCTTCTTCTTCTTCTCAACCTTTGCTACTGACCTATCTAATACTTGTTCATGATGTGTATCTACCTCAACCTCCTTATCCTTGTCAACGTTAGGACTAGAATTCGTTCCTTTGTTAAGCCGATATCGGTTGTTTAGATCAATCATGTTCTTTGCGCTTCGATAAAACTCCTCATCCTTCCAAAATAAGTGGGCATACTCATAACCAATCCTACAAAAGCCACAGTGTGCTTGCATCTTTCCATCGGTATCATGCCTTCTAAAACTTTTCGCCCCAAAATGAAAGCCTTCCAAATCTTCAATAAACGCTTCAGCTTCCTTTGCTTTTGCAACTTTATATGCTCCTATTACAAATGGCATTGGTGGGTAAATCAACTTCTTCTTTTCAGCTAGAAAATGGCCAACTCCATTTACATAAACTTGCCTAACAGCTTCTTTGTGTACCACAAAATCAGTAGCGTATTGGGGCATCATAGAAGGAGCTTTGCTTCCACCAAACATCCGGATATACAATCCTTCCATGCATAAGTAATAATCTCCATACTATTCAATGACTTTGATAGCATTCTCAGACATGCAACATGGTTCTTCCTTAAACATCAAACGATATAGTGGTATGATGAATGATTCACATATTCTCTTATAGTGACTTTTATACCTGTCGCCCCAAAGCATTTGATATGCTACATGCACAGGGGGACCATTTGTATTCCAAACACATCCTAAACCTGGAAAAGGATATCTAATCAAGATACAATTCAACAAATACCCAGACATATGAAAATTAACATTATCCCCGGCTACTCCTCGTTGAGCTGCAACAATGTCTGTAGATAAGCTGTCTGAGATGATTGCAAACCAACTGAATACTGTACCATGTGTCGCAACATGGCACATCACAGGTGCCCAACTGAGTTTGTAAATATTCCCATCTGGCAATCCATAAATTCGGCTCAACATCAAAGCTATTAAGCGAAATGTGGTTCTCAGGTGTTCAATGTCATACTCCCCGCTCTTTTTTGTCCTTAACTGTTTTCCAGGGATTGTCATCTTCCTAGCAAATTCCAAATAATTAAAATTTGCATCTTTTACCCATTGAGTAGTCAACATAACATCAGCATGAGGAAGGTTGTATGCTGCATGTAAGTGACCTACCTGGAAGGATCCAAGACCTTCACCAGTAGTGTCTGAAATCATTCTAGACGTTGCATCAGTCCTCTGTATAATCCAGCCTATCACTTCTGAGCATGGAAATAGCTCAGGTCGTGTTGTTGCTCTGTGGAGGTGTGACTTCCTGATATTCTTATAAACCAATAATTCCTCAATACTCGCATCTGGAAAATTTGTCCCTAATAGCTCTATATAACTCAGTCCATGAAAACTGCGGAGATGCTCCTGTCACAGGCTTTGTGTCTCCAAACATCATGTAAAATGTATAGAGCAACAAAACTTATATGTCAAGGTCAAACTCTACTATGCTGCCTTTGCTTCTTTCAAATCACATGTACATATCCAACCTATCCAAATGTAAAAGCACCAAATCAAAAAATAACATTGAAATCTTATTTGCAGTCAATGGTTATGGTCCAACAACCATAATCTACAATCTTGCAAAGACAGAAAACATTATCATTAATTTGGGTGTCAACTTATACAGTATTTTTTACCTTTAGTCAAACACAATGCATTTGTCCAAGTATGTTAATCTGCAAAGACTATATGTTCACTCTATGGATTGTTCATGGGTTTCGCAAATAACATGGAAAACAAAATACTGTAATTTATATGTTCTATAGCTTATTGTATTTTCAAATTAGAAATTCAGCCAAATAAACCATACTCCCACAACACAAATTTATTGACTTTCACTCAAATTTTAATAAATTATAATATTTAACTCCATTGGAACAACAAAAATTAGTCAAAATTCACCATAACCATATCTTAAAATCACATCTACGCAAATATCACTTGTAAATTCCTGCACAAATCTGCAATTTATACCCCCAGGATCGTCACCATATGAGCCTCAATAACATAGAAAAAATGTAAGTCCTCCTACAATGAAAACTTTCATGCTACAACTCAATATCCTATGCGGAAAAATTTAGTTTGGTGAGTGTACAATGAAATCTGCAAAGTTGCAACGTTCACCAAATCGGCTTTTGTTTAGCTTAATTGTTTAAAACCCCAAACTTGCTGCAACCCCAACTTCTCGCATTTAATCTCAAACACTGCTGCCATGACCCCCAAGTTTGAATCCTCTTTCTTTAAACCCAAATTCTTTGTTTTTCAGGGCAATGTTGTGAAAGTGGGGTTTCATACAAGGATCAAAGCTCCAAATACTTTTAGCAGAGATGAAGAACACCTAAGAGAATTGTTATGCAGATTAGCCTATTGCTATCTAGGTCTTTGACTCAACCAAATGCAAACCCTGCATATCCACGAAAATTATATTCATTCGTTGTGAATACCCAGGTTAATAAGGTTATAACCATGAATTTAGAGGTTTATGAGAATACCCAACGAGATTATAATCATAGTTAGCACTTAGATTTTATCCCCGGTTGTAAAAGAATAACACCTAAGGTAACCTATTTCAAACCAATCTTTAGGTAGAAAACTTAGCCATTTTTTCCACCATAGAGGGCTCTATCACAAGATATATATAAAGGCTAAAAATATATAGAACACGCTCAAATTTCTCAAAAATGATTTACTTGGTTGAAAAGGAAACAAGAAACATTGGGCATAGAGTCAATTTTCAGATACTTAATGTACCAACAAGTGATTTAATACCAAATAGATTTTCACAGAGGCAAGATAGCAACCATATCATAGTCAATACGATTTTGCAGGTAGCATAGAAGGAAATAATAACAGTCCATCAACAACAGGCATCAAACTAAGATGAATCCATTGTCAACTTTAGAGAAATAAATGGATACTTAAATGCGATAGATCAAGCCATAACTAGTATGAATCCCAATCTATTTCAAACGTTCATTTAAACATAGAAGAAGAACATAATGGAAGATATAACAAAGAAAATAGACATGCACATGAAGAGATAAGCAAAAAGACAGACTGTAAAAATGATCAACACACGAATCTCTGGTCTTCAACAAAATAGGTATTTTCCACCGTACGGCTTTTTTATTCAAAATTTGACTTCAAAACTTATTGTCTCTCAAGGAGTTTCCAACCCCTTAAAAAATGATTATCATTGTCTTTTATACAAAATTCGAAAGAAGTTTGACATAACCGCTTCTTTTAACTAATAACTGAAAATGTCTTAATTCCAAAGATAACAATCTTTAAACAATACTACAAAATTTTCTTTTAAAATAGAAACATCATTTTTGCCACTTGACAAGAGTTTCTGAATGCAACTTCATATATGAGCAGAATATCTCTGTCTTCCATATTTATCCACATAGTTCCATTGGTCAGCAGTGGGCATATCATAACTGGTCATTTCCTTTATTAAGACTCGCATTTCAATGTGACCTGCATAAGAAACAAGAGGAAGATTCTCACAGATTGAGATCAACATATTTAAAATTTCAAAGTCCTCTACAATTTTCTCCATTAGAATCTTTCCAGTAAGCATATGATTCAAATGCTGAAACTTTTCGTGATTCATTCTTATACCAAACAATAACTTCTTATATTGATTTGCAAAAATCAATTCATGATTTGCATCCCAAAAAGTAGGAAATCCTTTGATTATCAATTTTTCAAATTGTTTCTTAAACCTGTTTACTTCCTCTCGTACATCTCCAACTTTAACTTCAATATTTTCAATATGTGAATACTTCCCAAAAATTCTTCTAGCCCATGTAATGACTGAAATTCTATTCCTTATATCCATTATTGTCAAATCCGCTTCAGTCAAACTATTTAGGAAAGTTATTGCTCTTTGTGCTATTTCCTTTGGCATTTTGTTCAGATTCTCTCAGGCTGCTCTACATCTTTCAAAAGCATATTTGGCCACTTTTTCTTTAACCTTCATATAATCAAGATAGGGTCTCAATTTTTCAACTTATTTTATAATCTGATCCCACACCATATGCTTACAACCCTGCATTGCAGCTTGTCCTGTTACATGGGCTGACAATCTTCTATTGTTATCAGACAATTCTTGATTCTTTGCTTGCAAGGTTTAAATTTCCTTATCCTTTGTTTCATTGTCGTCTTTTAGCCTTTGTGTTCCATTTTTCAATTCTTTAATCTCAACATCCTTCAGACTTATCTAGGACATGGCTTGTAAGAGACTGTCTGCTCCAGCTTTCTCTTCACCTGTACCTGCATATGCCTATTGCTGACCTAATTCTGTTAACTTTTTCTTTACCTCTTCCAATTGCTCTTCCAAACAAATCTTCTCTTTTTCCCAATGAAATTTTTCTTCAGTGAGCTTCAACATTTTTGCAGTAATATCTTTCACTTCATCTGACAGCTCTTCTTTTTCCTTCTCTAGTACAGTCAGTTCGGCTCCCTGGATAAGCTGAGCATCCAGGATTTTCAGCCTCTGCTTTAACGTTCGAATTGTGCTGTCATTTTCTTTGAGTAAATTTGCCGCCCATCTCCATCTTTGTTTGCCAAATCTGATTGTAATCTTTTTATTTGCTGCTGTCGAGACTTATTTTCTGTCTTTTCTTGTCTCAACTGGTTATTTAATTTGTCTACTAAAATCTTCAAATTGTTAACTTTTATGATCCCTTCCAAATAATCTGAGTATATAACTTCTTCGGTTTGTCTATGCAATAAGATTATGTCTGGAGCATTGATTTTTTTCAAGTCAACTTTCATTTCTGAGATCTTGTCTTTGGTAACAACTGAAAATTTAAGAGAGTTGTCTTTAACATTTCTGCTAGTAAATAAACTGACTTCTGTGCTGGATATACTCCTAACCTTTGGAAATAATTTACTGGTTTGCAAGGAAGATTCTTGCTTATTTTGACTATGCTCATTAAAAACATCCATTATATTACATGGTTTATTTACATCTTTTTCCACCGGGGCTTCCTGGATACTATATTCATTTACCGTGACCTCTGGTATTTTGATTTCAGTTTTTTCTTCCTTTTCTGAAAATGCCATTATATCTTGTTGCTCATCCATTTTTAACTTTTTCAATTTTTCTGCTTCTTCAATCTCAATGTTAGCTATGTCTTGTGCAGACCTTTTAGACCCCACCATTGCAGTGTTCACCGTTCTTTTTGCCTCTACCATCGTACCTATCAATATCATTTCTTTTTCTTGAGAATCAGGAATGATTTCTTTGGTCTCCTTATAGTCCAACAATTTTCTCTATCAAACATTCCCTCAATCACCTGATGATATAGCGCTTTGATGCGATGACCCATTCTCCTTTTTGAAATTATGTTTAACGGATCATATTCGATGGCCAAGTCTGTCTCAAATTCCATATCTTTCAATAATTTTTCTATACAGATAGCAGCATTTTTGTTCTTCACTGAGAATGGGCCAAGTGTAAACGGATACTTAATATCTATTGCTTGTTTGAAAAACAAGAAATTATTATCTTCAACAACTAGTTTTTGCCAGAGAAACTCCAAGGCGAAAACCCTTAAGGTAAGAAATGCCGGTAAAATGTAGGGTTTATGTTTAAAGCCATATAACTTGATCACTATACTATCTTTTGACAGGAACCAATCCCCTATAGCATATTCAGTACTTAATTGCATCCATGTCTACATCTCCGGTAGTACTCTAGGCAACTTTTCTCCATTAATCATTCTGTAAATTTCTGAGAGCATATAATTTATGTAATTAAACATATTATTCTCCAATAAATTTGTCGAAACTATCTCAGGGAATTGTAGGTCTTTGTGATTGGCCATCGTGATCATTCTCATCAAGAATGACTGAAATCTGAAGTGTCTGAGAGCAGGGTAATTAACCATCTGGTAATGGATCTTTTCAACCAAGAATTCTTCAAAGTTAAGTCAAGGAATTTGACTTTCATCAATCCTCGGTGGAACTATACTCATTCTATACAAAAGGCTTAATTGAAACTCAGTTACGTACATGTCTGTGTCGAAACCTAGGACCAAAGCTAACAAGGTTAAAACTAGCTGGGTATTTTCATCAAATAGAATGGCCTCTATAGGGTAAGCGATATCTGAAGTCCTTGCTTCTGGTTTAAGACATGTGGATAGGAACTTTTCTCTACTATCTTGAAGTGCTTGGTGATAAAACTCAATAACAGAGGTTTCCGAAAAACTTTCAGATTCGAGTGTTTGGGAAAAATTTATTTCTAGGGCTTCAATTATGATAGTGGGCTCTATTTTACAGACGACTCTGCTTTTCCGACCGTCTAAGACAGTCCTTTCTTCTCTGGAATAATTATCAACACACCACGACACTAATTCTAGAAAAGATGGGATTTGGTTAGGGCAGAAGGTTAGCAAGGATGACTGGTGGACTCTATGTATGTCTATACCTTCTTCTAACAACCTAAACAATTTAAGCTTGATTTCAGCGACCGGTAACCTAATTAGGGTATCGTAAATGTCCCCATCTCTATCTTCTAGGGATTCTTTGGCTTTAAAAATGTCTATATCATGCACAGTCTCCATTTAAACTATTTTTTTTTTTTAACAAATTGCTTTAAAATATGCGAGATAGGTCACCAGACCCTACCTGTGTAGACACGTCCTTTATCCTTCGGACATAACTGGCAATCTCCATTGGTCTTCAAAACTCCCGAGAATAGTGACACATAGACAAAATGTCATTCTTGAAAACCCTTTTGTTTTATATAAGCTCTTTTTCTTATCTTTCTTGCAGCTTTCCAGATGTATTTTCTTTCCAGCCGTTGATCGCACATATTAATGATTTGAGCCATCAGATCTTGTGCCCTTTATTCTCCACAGTGGTATCCGCGATCCTACATATTGGTTTTCCTTCCTGGTTTCGACTGCATGCAGATCAACCATCGTATGACACCAGTCAAGGTGGTTTGTTTACCGCAACCACCCTTTCCCTTATCGAGTGTGTATTTCCCTTGATGCGGATGCATCTCATCCCTTGATCTTTTCTTAATGCATGTTGTCCGTCCAATCATCATCAATGTATGGTGCATCTCTCATGTATTTCTGCATCCGCCACGTGCCATGGCCCACGCTTCCACATTTTACTCTTTGGCGGTTCCGCATAGCGCTTCAGTGGTTTGTGATACCACTATCGCGTCGATGCGGGACAACAGCATTGCGCCACGTATTCTAGTGGTATTGTATCCGCAACTGCTCACGATGGTTTTCACATGATCTTTTTGGCGATGCGGGAATCCACGACAACCATCGATCTTTTCTTGAGCCATCTCCGCTGTTGGAACTTCGTCGAAATTTAATCTTTTCCTTTAAAATATCGAGACAGGTCACCATACCCTACCTGTGCAGACACATCCTTTATCCTTCTAATGTAACTGGCAATCTCCACTGGTCTTCAAAACTCCCGAGAACAGCGACACATAGACAAAATGCCGTTTTTGAAAACCCTTTTGTTTTATATAAGCACTTTTTCTTATCTTTCTTGCAGCTTTCCAGACGTATTTTCTTTCCAGCCCTTGATCGCACGTATTAATGATTTGAGCCATTAGATCTTGCGCCCTTTTTTCTCCGCAGCAGTATCCGCGATCCTACATAGTGGTTTTCCTTCCTAGTTTCGACTGCATTCGGATCAACCATCGCATGATACCTATGAAGGTGGTTTTTTTACCACAACCACCCTTTCCATTATCGAGTGTGCATTTCCTCTGATGCAGATGGGTCTCATCCCTTGATCTTTTCTTAATGCATGTCGTCCATCGATCATCGTCAATGTATGGCGCATCTCCCATGCCACGGCCATCTCCATGTGCATCTCCCGTGCATCCGCCACGTGCCATGGCCCACGCTTCCACATTTTACTCTTTGGCGGTTCCGCATGGACGCGATAGTGGTATCAGGATCAACCGTCGCATGACACCTATGAAGGTGGTTTGTTTACCGCAACCACCCTTTCCATTATCGAGTGTGCATTTGCCCTTATGCGGATGGGTCTCATCCCTTGATCTTTTCTTAATGCATGTCATTCGTTCGATCATCATCAATGTATGGTGCATTTCCCGTGCCACGGCCATCTCCACGTGCATATCTCGTGCATCTGCCACGTGCCATGGCCCACGCTTCCACATTTCACTCTTTGGCGGTTCTGCATGGTGCTTCAGTGGTTTGTGATACCACTATCATGTCCATGTGGAACAATAGCATTGCACCACGTATTCCCGTGGTATTGTATCTGTAACCACTCACCATGGTTTTCACACAAGCTTTTTGGCGATGCTGGAATCCACGATGGAATACTGCCACGTGTAGCTTTTCCTTTTTCTTTTATCCATGGGTATATCAAAATACCGACTGACCTATGAGCTCCGAAGTATGATCATTTCTTTCATCTATGCCTTGAGGCCCTTCACGAGCAATGACGGCTCCGTCCAAAGAGCGGGTGGCCTCGTGGTGCCTCCAGCCCTGTACAACAATAATAAGAACTTTATAAACGAAAAGAAAAGGCCCATGAAAAAAACGTAGAGCAAAACCACGATGATAATCACCCAGGATGGATTAAAATGAGCGTTGAAGCAAGAATGAGGATGGTCCTATGCCCTTCCCATAGCTTTCACCCACAAAAAAAAAACGTATTGATAGCAAGAATGAGGAGTTTTCCTCTTTTGCGTAGGTCGTTTCTTCTCCTCATATAGAATATAATATGTAAAACAAATTAGAATTTCAAATTGACAGAGTTTTGTTCAGAACTTCGCCGAAATTTAATCTTTTCCTTTAAATTTTATTTTGTCCAGACCCTACCTGTGCAGACATGTCCTTTATCCTTCTGACATAACTGGCAATCTCCACTAGTCTTCAAACCTCTCGAGAACAGCGACACATAGACAAAATGCCATTTTTGAAAACCCTTTTGTTTTATATAAGCAGTTTTTCTTATCTTTCTTGCAGCTTTCCGGATGTATTTTCTTTCCAACTGTTGATCGCACGTATTAATGATTTGAGCCATCAGATCTTGTGCCCTTTATTCTCCACACCGGTATCCGCGATCCTACATAGTGGTTTTCCTTCCCGGTTTCGACTGCATGTGGATCAACCATAGCGTGACACCTGTGAAGGTGGTTTGTTTACCGCAACCACCCTTTCCATTATTGAGTGTGCATTTCCCCTGATGCGGATGGGTCTCATCCCTTGATCTTTTCTTAATGCATGTCATTCGTCCGATCATCATCCATTATGGTGCATATCCCATGCCATAGCCATCTCCACATGCATTTCCTGTGCATCCGCCACGTGCCATGGCTCACGCTTCCACATTTTACTCTTAAGCGGTTCCGCATGGCACTTCAATGGTTTGTGATACCACTATCGCGTCCATGCGGGACAATAGAATTGTGCCACGTATTCCAGTGGTATTGTATCCGCAACCGCTCACCATGGTTTTCACACGAGTTTTTTGGCGATGCGGGAATCCACGACAACCATCGATCTTTTCTTCAGCCATCTCCGTCGTTGGAACTTCGCCGGAATTTAATCTTCCCAAAAATTTCTTTCGGACTATAGCGCTTAGCCCCTAGCAACTAGCCCCTCGGCATTCATTTTGCCCCTCCCGGGGCAAATGCTAGTTATAAATTAACTAATCACATAATACATAAATTATAATTTCAATAAAACTTAATAATAAGTATATTTATAATTTTTTTTCAATGTAATATTTTAATAGCAATTAATAAAATAATTAGCATTGAAATGTAAACTAATAATTCATTCACATGTGATATTTTAAATGTCGATTCTAAGTTTTTTTATTAAAAAAATTATTTTTTTTTTAAATAATAATATTTTTTATTTTTTATAAATGTAAAAAATTACAATTTAATATTATTGATAAAATATAAATCCATATAAGAAATTATTAGTATGACTTTTTATCATAGGTTGGATTTAAGGTATGTCACAAAGTATGATCAACCATAAAAGCTAGCGTCTCTCCAACTCCGAAATGTATACATTTCGTATGTTCATTGTAAATCTCAGTTTTAAAAAAATGTAATCTATACCTTGAGACTTGTGTTTAAGGGTCTCATTGTTTCACACACTTTTAAGAACTTCAAAGAGAGGCTACTTTTTTTTCATAAAGAAAAATCAGCTTTTATATTAAAAAACAAAAGCCAACCACAAGTTGTGATCATACATTTGACAAGCATAGGAGCCATTTTCAAAATACATATAATGAGTTAGAAAATTCCTCCAAGCATAGATATGTAACAAATGAGATGCAATATTAGCAGTCACAAAATGCTCAAGCCGCTGATACAGCAGACCATCTCTCAGTTTTTAACACATAAGTAATCAAAAAAACAAAAAGTTGTGACAGATACTACCCAAGTAGTCAATAAAAAATAGATTGATGCACCCCCATTAAAAGAGGTTCATCACAGAGGTATTGATGAGTTTCCCTACATGTATTTCCTCACATCAGGGTTGTCCATTCATTTCTCCCAAAGACTGACGAGACAGGATATCAACAGAACCATTTAATTCCCAGTAGAGGTGTTTGAAATGAATAGAGCTGAATGTGCTTACCAAGTCTAGAATGCGAGCTATCCAGTGTTTCAGCTGAAGGGCGTTCAGTTGTGAACCCTGGCCAACCCATTCTATGATGCACTTTGAATCTCCAAAGATCCAAATAGAGTGAACAGCATGCGAGTGGGAAAACCAAAGAAGGATCCAAAGTGCAATAAGTTCTTCCCTCGTATTAGTGCCAAATCCAGCAGCAAAGGAGAGGTGAAAGTGATGCATCGAGCTCATACACAGGACGACACTAGCCCCACACCGATTGTTCTGCTCCGCCCCATCAAAATAACCATGTGGGAGAGGGAAATCCTCCATAACCATATCAATGGTACGTGACTGTCGATGAGAAGGTTGCCCCTAAAGAGTAGAGAAAGTGGCTACAGTATAGGCCGCAACCCTCTGAGATGAAGGTTGAAGATTGTTGAAAATGACGCCATTCCTCACTTTCCAGACAAACCAAATACAGAGGAAAATAATAACAGACAGCTTGCTATGTCTACGGCGCCAGAGCAGCAGAGAATCCTCCAAGGAAGTTCCGGCCCAAGAAACATGGATTTTCATCATAGATAGTATTAAAAATGAACGAACAAGTTCCAAAAATATGTGAGATAGACTCAGTTTCGTTCCGACACAAAACACAACAACTAGGTCTAGAAAAACCCTATTTCTGCAAATTCTTCCACGTTAATATCTTATCATTGAGTCCATGCCAAAGAAATAATTTAACCTTCAAAGGGAAATTCATCTTCCATATCCACGGTATCCACCAAGGCACATTAACAGTAGACGACAGATTAGCAAGCTTAGTATATGCCAAGGCCGCAGTGACCTCCCCATTGGTCAAATTGCAAGTCTAGATAATTCTATCCTCTTGCTCAGAAAGTATAATCCCGACACTAGATAAAAAACATACATATCGATCCCATTCCATCGCCAGCAAGCCACTCAAGTGGAGATCATTCGAGCACAGCCAGGGAGAAACATTTTCCGCAGTTGGGATATATACATGTTTGAGCACATAAAAATCCCTATTATGTAAGTGACTCAGTAGTGCAGGAGACAACAAAGAGTCTGATTGACAGCCCGAAATGGGGTCAATGCCAATGTACACCTGAGTACCACACCCTATATCCCATGCAATGGAGTATTGAATCAACGGAAATGATTTGATGAGGCTTCGCCAGATGGTAGAAGCCGAAGACACCCTTGTAGAGCGGTCCCTAAAAAATATATAGCATGGTTAAGGACCTTTCAGAAAAGGTATAGCATGGTCACATCCATGCTTTATTATTTAGGTTATAATTTGGAAGCATGATCACATCCATGCTTTATTATTTAGGTTATGGTATGTATAATTTGGAATTTACGACATCAATATAAATAAAAAGCTAAATACATTATTAATTAAGACTACCTTGTTTTTATTTTTATTGAGGATATTGATTTTTAATTTTTCTTTTTAAATTATGGAAAAATATTTTCCAAGGTGGATGTTAGATCATAATTCTTAATGCATGATTTTGATGGCAATAACAATTTTTTTTGTAAATTAAAACTTATATTACATCATCATAAAATTTACCTAAACATAAACAAAAGAATAAACTCGAATTCTAAACAAGAAGACACTTCCCAAGCCAAGGTTTGAAAAGAGACTATAGTCTACCTTCGCAAAGCTACACATAAAATGTTCATACGCTGCCATTGTTGGGCTACAAAGCTTTGTCAAAAAACTGAATATGACCAAAATACTTGCAACTAAACATAAAGAGAACATGATATCACAAAAACTATAGAGGGAGAGTGGTTCATATTTGCATATCAAGGTCGAGAAAACAAAATGCATACTCATCTACTGGTGCATAGCAAAAGGGTTGGGGTCCATGCACCGACGTTTCCTGGGGGGCTTCCATTGAATAGCAGGGTTTTCTTTGTAAGCCAAATTGATACCATGATCCTTGTCCATGCTACATTATAGAGTTGCAATGATGGGATTCAAATCCTTCACCATTATCGGCATTGTAGGCTTGACTTCCTCCACCTTGACATTGAGCAAACCAGCGCCAAGAGAAGCAGAGGTTTGGGTGATCATGGGTTTCACTTCGACCAAGGAGGGACTTGCCGAAGCTTAGATGACCACATCAGATCGCATACCCTCCATAAATTTCGGAGAAGGAAGCTTGTAAATTGTCACGATGTCCATGCACCAGTCTGCCACAACCAGGGTAATTTTTAGGGGCGAAATTTCGTCAATTGGATATTTTTGGGTTTTTTTTCAAAAAATAAATTCTCTATTTGGCCATTTTAGTCTCCAATGTCGCCTATATTTACAAAAAATATGTTTTTTTTATCATAATATTCGCCAAAAATTACATGTTTCAGTAGAAAATTGTAGGTTTTGTATTTAATATTCGCATACCAATCTATATCTATGTTTTTTCCAATCCAAAATAATCACCTAGAATACTATACTTAAGTGTAATATTAGAATCCTTAAAAAATACCCTGGACACAACCTGCACCCTATGAGCCAATTCTTGTACTTTGGTTTGCGTGTCATTGCTAGAGCTGTGCAGGTCATTCCTCATGTCAACAAGCATCTCTGTCATAGAGACCACCTACCTAGAAATCACCCTTCCATCTGTTTCGTTGCTATGAGCTTGATGAGAGTTTCCTTAGAGGTTAGAAGTGCAAAGGCACTCTCTCACCATGGCAACATTATCCTTTCCAAAATCCCACTGATACTTAGACTGAAACCCAATTATCTCAGGCCTAAAATTGCCCTCAGAAATTCTGCTCATGAGTTATGAATGCAGCCCGACTTTTCAATTTGAGACCGATGGATGCTCTATCGCCATTATAGCATAGAGGTGAGCATAAGGAGGAAGCAATTAATGTTCTTTAGTGTCCATGTGCACTCATACGCATGGCAGGGAGGTGAATTGAATGCCCAGTCATTTCGATCCTTGAACTTGAGCTACTCTCGATTACATTGCTTTTATTTCCTCCACCCTGACATGAAGTCAACCCATCTAGGAGATGGAAATAACAATTTTATTAGCTTAAATAATGTTTAACAATTTCATCCCCGCATTATGATATTGATGCTACAAGCATATAAGGCTACAAAGGATATACATCATGGACATATGCTACAAAGGATATACATCATGGACCTTGAGCTTAGGATGAGGCATAGGAAAATAGAAATATGAGAACATTTTCTAAATATTTTGCGAGGAAAATATCATGGCATTGATGGCAATGTTACTAGAAATGAGAATAAGGTGAAAAGGCATAATAATAAAAAATGCATTTGATGATTAATAAGAATTACAATTCTCATTAATTTAATTCTAATTTTGGGTTGATTTATATTAAAAAGGTAAACGTTCTGCAAGTTTTTGCACTTAATAGAAACATACAAGTTGATATTTTTTCTAATCTTAATAGATTTTATCTAACCCAAATAGAGTCATTAACATTTTTAATGTGAACGAAGCAAAGTTAAATACATTATCTTTACCATGAACTTCACCATAAGTGTTATATATATTTGTTATATATATTCAATGTTACATTGTACATCACCATGTCATATCCATGCAATGATATCATATATATATAGATGATGTAACATTATATTATATTTTATATATATATATCAAATCAGCCTCAAAAAACATCACCGCGGGTTCTATAAATTATATTTTTTATGTGTTAAAAAGTCAATAGCATATGGATCACCTTTTTTTTCAGCAAAAAAACGTACTATTGCTATTTATATTATAAATCAAATAGTACATCGATATTACTTTTACAGCATAGTTCTGGAGTATTCCAAAAACTCATACAGTCTAATCAATCATTACATACAAAGCATAGATCTTCCTAACTTCTCAATGATCGCACTAAAACCTGATCAGAAATTCATCAAAACTCCAAGAAGAACAGAGAGCCATTGGACACCAACTGTTCACAATGGAACTCTTCCCAAAATAGTAAACCTTCATCACTAGCTATAGCTTGTTTTGATAGAGCATCTGCCAGCCTATTGTTCTCCCTGAAGATGTGCTGGAGCGATATATCATGGAAATGCTGAAGTTCAATACCCATGAATCATTGAAAATCTTGATATCCACAAGGCCAAATAAATTAGCCACTTTAATTACCATCCATAATGCCATCAATTCAGCCTTCATGTTAGATCCCTTATCACATTTGGCCAAATAAATTAGCCACTTTAATTACCATCCATAATGCCATCAATTCAACCTTCATGTTAGATCTCTTACCACATTTCATTTTGAGAGTGTAGTAATGATCCTGATTGAGAAATATCACACCACCTGTTGCACAATAACCCAATGCAACACCACCATCGAAAAAAGAACAAGTTTGTCGACAAGAATATCCAAAGAAGAGACCAGTCTGCATGTGGATCACCTAATAGTAAGTACAGTAGTAGTAGAGTACTAAATTAGAAGAAAATCTCATATTCTCAATCCCCAATGTCCATACTCCCCACGACGTGAGAACGAGCATCGAGAGAGACGAAATCTCCGGAAACTTACCCGGCACTATCGACACGATATTTTCCCATCTTTTGTCGTAAGCATTTTTTTTTGTCGTTATGGATGACGGCTTGATTTATTTATAGCTTTTCTGAGAAAGGCATGTGCGATTCGAATATCCACGGCGATTGGCTTTTTTCCATATGTAACATTATTAGCTGTATTGTCTACATGTCGCTTATTTTCTGGACACATTTTCACACTCATTTAATGGTTTCTTACTCCGAAGGTATCCCAATTCCCGAATCACGATTCCATTTCAGATTATCACATTCCATGATATGCTCTTCACCTGTTGAGGGTAAGTGGTAGCATATTATATGTTTGGTTTCGTCAATAGACTTTATGGTAATTTGTCAAGAATATGGTAGTTTGATGGTGAAGATTGATGAATTTCATTTCATTCATTGGATTCAATTTCATCCACCCAGATTCAATTTTATTGAGATATCTTCTAGTTTGATGACTAAAATGACGATTTTTCCTCCACCTCTCTCATTTCTTGATTCCAAAATTTGGTTGTAATTGGAGTTATAACCAACTGCTCCAGTTATCATGTATGCCAAAAGTGAAATGATTTTGGCTTGGGTTTGTGGGCACCAGATTCCAGTTCATTAGAAAGTAACTCTTGCGTGTGGGCAGGCTTCAATTTTATGCCTGTCCTATTCACACCAACTACAGAATATCTCACCGACTTCATTTGCAAATTATTGGTTCGTTGGTCCCTCGCTCATTTTCTTCCAAAATGCCCATTGCCATGTCCCACACGGTTTTCAATTTAGTCTTAAATTATGCCTTTAAATTTCTAAATCTAGTTCGGCCTTTTTATATATATATATATTTCAGGTCAAAGATTGTGTACACACAGGTAAGACATGGACGCTTACATGTTTACAGTACAATATTTGATATCGCGGCCTCCAACATTACATGTTAGATACAAATGTACTTCTTGTTTATCAAATTTGGACTTTATCTGACGGAATCTGCAAGCCTTATATGCTCACAACGTCCTACATATGTTCTTTCTAGATAGCAAATTCTCGAAACACTTACTTTAATGGGCATTATTATATATAAACAAACCAGAGGTTCAAATTCCAAAATGCCCATTCATGTCCCACACGGAAATTCTACTCCACTAATTCTAGATCGAACGGATCAAGAAAATGACACCTTTGCGGCCGCGGGGAAGCAAACTTTTCGTAGCAATATTTAGAAAGGGAGAGATGGCAGATAGGGTTTGCCATTGCTGCCGTACTCTATTCTTTATCTTTCTGCATTGCCAGGCTGTTCCAGCCAAATCCCCCTACTTCATATTAGGCTTTCTGTCTGTAGTCTTGTTTGTATCAGAAAGTCCGAGTATAAAGCCAATTCCGTTACTCGTTGTTATCGGATGCGCTTTGCAATTCATTTCCGCAATAACAACGGGAAGAGCAGATCTTCGCTGCAGCGGACTTATTTCCCTCTTATCGTTGTGTCCCGTGTTCGAGTCTCCGGACCACTTCTGAAGCATGTCTCAGACGCTCAGAAAACGCGAACGTGAGCCCGAGGCTCTGCAGGTTTCCATTGATGTGGGGGAGCCGAAACGCTTCCACGGCGAAGAAACAGAACGGTTTCTTTATCTGCTGCAATTAGACAAAACTTTAGCAGATGACGACGAAGAAGAAGAATGCCCTCCCTGTGAAGACCTCGTAAACGGAGTCATGAAAAGCTTCGAAGAAGAGATTGCCGCGACATGTTCGACTTCTTATCTCTTGTCCAACTCTCAGGATAATTCGGCCGCCTCCGATATTTTCAGCGGCCAGGAAAGCCAAACCCTAGATTCAGGCTCGGGGTTTGATCTGTGTTATCTTCTGGAAGCTTCAGATGATGACCTCGGCATTCCCCCGAGCCCTGTTATGGACGTGAAGCACGAAACCTGTCTATCTTCAAAGGAAACAACGGAGGGTTTGTCTGAGAACCTGTATCTTAAATCACTTGGGGAAAATTGGCACTTCGACGACAACTTTGATAACTATGAACAGTTTACATTGTACGAAGATGCCTGGGATGCGAGCCAACTGAACAGAGATTTTGTCAGTCAAAGCATGTTTTTTGACTGGGATTTTTCTGTCGCATGGAGAGTAGAAACTGCCGGTGGCATGTAGCCAACGCAAGGGCTCATTAAGACTTTCAACCGTTTTAATGAATAAAAAATTGATTATTTGAATTGGTTAGCAAATCTTTTTAGCAAACTTTCTAAATTTGATCTATGAAATTGAACATAAAACAAATTTCAATATCTTTAAAATGAATTACAAACATGGGTTTAATACAGGGACGAAATTAAAGATTATAATGATTTAGCTTGGCCAAAGGCACGCTGGTTTAAAGCATCCAAATGATTTATCCAAGCGGTACATTTACAGTTCTTCCGTGATTCTTTATTTTATTGCAAATTTCAGTTCCAAATCAACCTTTTATAATATATTTACTGAAAAGTACCGACCCCTATTCTTTTTAAAATACCCAAAGCTGTCGCCTTCAATAAGTTGAACATTGTTATTAAACTTATATTATGAATTCTTAATAAATTTTATCTTTATAATTTTAATAATATTTTTTTTTTCAAATGTTGCTTCATGGTTTATTAGAGTTAGTGTACTGGGAGAATGCCAACACCTGTTATTCTAGGTAGAGAATCAAGGTATGGTCAGAATAACAATCATTACAATAGGGGTTCTTGTCACTTACAAGAATACAATCATCACAATAGGGGTTCTTGTCACTTACAAGAATTGAATGTTATTCTAGGTAGAGAATCAAGGTATGGCCATAATTACAATCATTACAATAGGGGCCCAAAATCGCCTCCATTACCTGTGCATCCACTCTGTAATGTATAAGGGTTGAATTCGATTTAATGACGTCCATACCTAAGGAAAGACAGAAAGTGTTTATAATTCCTGAATTTTTTTTCCATTCCTCCATAGATCCTCTACCAAACAGGATAACATCATCTACAAAAAATATATGATAAGTGAAGATTGATTTTGTTATTTTTATACCACGTATTGTTCTATTTTTTCTTGATGCAAGAATCATATTACCTAAACCTTCAATGACAAGTAAGAACAATAATGGGGACAAAGGGAAGCCTTGCCTAAGGCCCCTAGTACTCTGAAAAAAGTTGGACGGTGAACCATTTACAAGAACAACAAAATTTGTTGTAGACACACAATCTAAAATCTAGTTTTTCACCTCCAGTGAGAGCCCAATTTGGAGAAGCATCAATCTAAGATAGACCCAATTAACTCTGTCATAAGGTTTTACTAAGTCCATCTTAAGTATGATAGCATCCACCTTCTTCGATTTTATAGAGGGAGCACATCCCTGTGTGATTCCAATCGCATCAAAGATATGGCGATTAGCAAGAAAACCAAATTGTTCCTTTGACAACAAATCTGGAAGCTTCGGCTTCAACCTAATAGCAATATTTTTTGTAATTAGCTTGTATGCAAGATTGCATAATGATATCGGGTTGTAATCATTAAAAAATTCAGGCTTATTTTTCTTCGATATAAGGGAAATGTAGGTTTTATTAAGTGACTTTGAAACATAGCCTTCCACCCTAGACCGTTTGACCATCTACAGTAAATCCCTTCCCATGATGTCAAAAAAAGCAATAAAAATATCAACGATCCATCCATCAGGACCAGATTTTATCACTTGCAAATAAATTCAAGACAGATTCAACCTCCTCCAAAGTGATCGGATCCCAAATACATTCCCCTTCTTCACTAGAGAAAAGTGTAGGGAAATGTATGATGACATTGAGTTGAGCACCAATTTCACAACTACCTTGATCACCAAATTGTTTATGAAAATGTTCAACAGCCGCCTCCTTTAAATCTTCATCATTGTTAATAGACTGGCCATTCTCCAATCTCAAGTCCTAGATAGGATTTATATTCCTTTTAAAGGTAGCATAAGTGTGAAAAAAACACGTATTATCATCGTGACCCAAAGCAATCCAAATGGATTTTCTCTTCTGTCGCCAAATCATTTCCTCTTGAAGCAATAAGGAATTTTTCTTTCCTTCCAAAGTAGTTAAATTTTCTTTCTCTTCTTCCATAAAAATGCATTTATGATTCCTATCATAAAAAAAATTGATTTTGGTCTCAATATCTTTAATATCCTTTTCCCTTTCATCTTTTTTATCTTTCTCCCATTGAATAACCTTTTTTCTTAAGCAATCCAATTTCAGAACTAGACTATCCATCGAGCTCAAGTCCTCTGGAACATAGATAAAACCCCAATAGTGCCCCACCATAGAATAAAAATATGCATCCTTAATCCACATATTATTGAACTTGTAAGAGAAAGATCTTTTGGATTTTATTCCATCTAACAGGATAACAATTAGGAAATGCTCTGAGATTTTTTTATTTATTTCCCAAGACCGATATTTCTGTAATGGAAGCGCTAAGTTTTCTTTCATTAGAAACATGTCAAGTCTCTTACTTATAGCATCCTCTCCACACCTGCCATTACTCCAAGTAGGCCTTAATTTTACTAGAGCAATATCCAAAAGATTGGAATTCTCCAAAATCTTGAAAACAAAAGTCCACAAGTGGATCGACTCTAACACCAGAGCCCCAAATATCCATAGACGAGATGGTGAAGTTTAAGTCCCCAACAATGATCAAATTTGCGATCCCGAGAAGTCCATTGTTCACCAAAGCAGACCAGAACACCTCCCTATTTTTATAAGGGCCATAAACATTAAAGATGGATAGCATAAGATTGATTTCCAAAAAACGGTCTTCAAGAAGAATACCCCAAACAGTATGAAAAGGTTTCATATCCAACACCTTTGGGTTCCACCTAGATAAGGTTCCACCCGATAATCCATAAGAATTAAAGGCAGAAAACTACCATCTAGGTAATAGTTTGAAATGGATTCAATAGCTTGTTTAGTCGAGCACATAGTTTCTTGTAACATAATGAGATCAAAGCTAGTAGTTTTCAAAATCCCAGAAAGATCCCTAGCATTTCCAGCTCCTCCAGCACCCCAAATTTTTAAGGAAAGAAAAGACATTAAGAACCCAAAGCATTGGACAAGCATGCTCTAAGGGCCCATAGGGTAGAAACACCAGAAGCAGGAGAAATATCTTTCGAGGTTTCATTTAACCTGAGAGATAGAGGAATAAAAACATTCCCACTCTCTGAGTGCTCTAAGGAAGTGGAATCTTTTTTTTTTCCACCCATTTGTTTTTCTTGCGAATAGTGACATTTTGATGTCATATGGATGATAAAGAGGTAACCTCCAGATTTTGAGAGGGTTTGTTCAAGTAGATCTGAAGAGGGGATTTTTTAAAGGAAGAAACATCCACAGAGCCTAAACCATAAAAACCCCCCAATTTATGTAGGATTTAATCCCAAGGGTGAATTACGAAAACCTAACTGAGAAGGTGACCTCCTAGTCAAAGGATTATTTGCAATAGTGTTGTTACATAAAACCCCACCTAACTCCAAGGACAAATATTGTGAATCATTTCCACCCGAACGATCCAAGGCCCGATTCCCCCCAGAAAAACAATTCTCTTACATGAAAGGCACAATCTTTTCGACCTCATCGGGGATTAAAAACCTCGAAGCAGAGATCCTCCTAAGATCTAGAGCTCTTTCAGCACTAAGGTAGAGTTCTGGTTCTTCCTTAGAGACATTTTCATATGGAGTAGGAGAAGTGCAAGAAACTATACCTTTATCAACATATTGAAGGGAATGTTTAGGCACATCCCGATTATGTTCCAAATCAGCTTTCTCATGGTTAGTCGGAGGAAGGATATCAATCAAACCTTCATCAGAAGAAGAACTACTAACATCGCCAAACAACAACTTAGGACATTTCACCTTAACATGGCCAGTCTTTCTGCAAAAATGGCAGCGAAATGGTACATTTAAGAAATCGAGTTTTTAACTGATTACTTTGTCACACCATACAATATCCACAATATCTATCAGCCCTTTTAAAACATATAATTCCACCATAACATAGGAAATATTATTCTCCACCCCGAACGGTATTTTCTTGTCAATTTTAATGAACCGACCTAGACTATTTGCAAGACCCATAAAAACATTTTCATCCCACAGTTCGATGAAAATCAATTACAACTCAATAACTCTAGCTTGACATAAACTAATTAAATCTAGAATAGTTAGACATAATAGTAAATCTTGCTACCTAAAATAACTTATTTAAATTAGATATGAATATAAGTAAAATAAACAGAACATAATTTTTTTTACACATATATAATTCCAATACAATTTTAATAAGTGTTATTTAGACGAGAAACTAGTTAAACCTAAATAAATAAACTTTTTGACATATTATATTAATTGAATCTAGCTTTCATAATAACTAGAAGTCTTTCAATCTGCAGAATAAACAAATTAACCATGAACATTAATGTATACAACCAGTAGAATTAGAATCCTAAAGTCTTAGTCTCATTAAGGCATAATGCAAGAGAACTAACTAACAATGAGCATATTATAAATTAATAGAAGCCTTGTAGAAAAAGTCGCGGGATACAAACAACTATTGTGGAATTGAAATAATAAATAAATAATCATAGTTAAGGTACTTATCATCCTTTAAAATTCCAAATGTTTGGAGAACTTCCACATTTACCCCAACCTTAGACCTTGAACAGTTTCTTGTTCATTCCACAGGTCACCCCTGATCCAGACCAAGCACACTAGAGAAGAGAGACCTAGGGTATTGTTATATATCTTGTTTACTAGATGTAGAGTAGTCACAAGGTGTTTTACCATATCTATGTAGAATCATGTAATTTCGTCCTCTTACACAATCTTTCCTACACTATCCATATACTTATACATGGAAAACTGAGCACTCAAATATCTAAAATTGAACCTTCCAGTGCACTAGGGGCCATTACCCCTTGTAATTTCCACTCACTGCCATTTTATTATTTTTTGGGGAGAAAATATCCTATTCTTTTTCTTCTGGCTACTTTCTCTTTATTTGAGAAAAAGATCTCTTTTGTTTGCTTTTATTTATTTCTTTTTATTCTCTTTCCATAAAAGAGTTAGGTTTTTCCAGCTCTCTTTATCATTTTATTTTTTTAATTTATTTATTATATATTTATCCTCACATTCTATCCTATCTCTCAATTAATTTTTTTTAGTAACTAATTAAAGAGTCATCCCATCTCTAGTATGGTTGCTCTCTGTAACATAAATAATCATGTACATTATTGCACTTGATGCTCTAGATCCTACCAGCTTAATATCAATTCAAACATAGTAAATGTAACTAATATTGATGCTCTAGAGCTTAGTAGCTCAACATCAAATCAAACATAGTAAACATAACTAGTCTTGATGCTCCAGATCCTACAAGCTCAACATCAAAACATAATAATTCTAAATAATCTTGATGATCCAGTTCCTACCAGCTCAACATCAAAACATAATAAGTGTAAATAATCTTGATGCTCCAGAGCCTACCAGCTCAACATCAAATCAAACATAGTAAATGCAAAGAGTCTTAATTTAGGATATTACAATATATTTGATATCATACATAATGTATGTCAGTTTGACTTCATGAATACATCGACGAATTCAAAAATTGATGCCATCAATAAATTCATTATTTACAACGTAGAGGCAACACAACCATGGATCGCATTGTATGAAGAGAAGAGGAGGAAATGGGATAGTGACAGAAAATAATTCATACAGTTGAATGGTGGAAGCATGCCTGATTCTGATTATTTAAAATAAAATATGCCAATGATTTGTCCCAATAGTTGGGTTGTTGACCAAGTTAGAGAGAAATATGGCGCATCCGGGCATTACCTGCTTGCTGAAGAGGATGCACTAAAGATAGGGATAGGGTGCATCAACTCAGTAATAATCTCTTTGTGTACATTTTTAACTTTATAATGCACCTTTGAATTATAACATCTATATTTTATATATTAATGGTTGGGTTACTATACACGATGCCGCCATTTGTTCACATGTTTACAAATACATTTGTTCCCATCCATGTGAACATATGGGCATGATTTTCTCACTAAGGATGCAAATGGTGGATGTGTAACACAAGAATGTGGAGTGGAAGTAGAGTTCGACCAATCTAGTCAGACTAGACACCGCGATTAGAACATAATAGGCAGAAGTTATGTTACATCAGAAAGATACAAGATATCGTTCAAGTGGACTTTGCATCTTTCCAAGGTGTTATTTTTAGGTGCAAGTGGTGGGACACCTTCAACTGGAGTAATGTAAAGGAACATCGCAATAGTGGGCTGATATTTATCAACCCTAGAAAGAAGTGGAATGAAACTAAAGAGCCTTATGTTTTCCCAAAACACTGCAACCAAGTGTTTTTTTACCTAGATGTGTTGGATATGGATTGGTGGTTCCTATTAAGACACGACCCTAGATCAAAACATATTTTTGAGAACAATAATGTTATCATGCCAAACGAGGAAGATAATCAGGGTGATGAAAACAAAGAGTGATATGTACATGTTTTACTTCATCATTTATGGCATTGAAGTATCATTTTATTATTGTTGTCTTTAATTCGCCAATTATATTTTTTAATTCATTTTTTGATGGTCAAAATCAAAATTTAATTACAAGTAATTTTTGAAAAAAAATAGTTGGTTAATAACCAATTTGATGTGTAATGTATTTGTCTATCTAGTAATAGGTGATTGTGTGGAAGAATTGATTGATTTTTTTTTTTAGTTGAAGGTAATTTTATCTCATTTCATAATTAGTATAATTTTTAAAAATTATTTTCAAGATAAAATAATTATGTGGGTTAGTCCTACCTTCATAAGCTCTCTTTGAAAACTCTATATACAATGTAAATTAAAAGTACAATATCATAATATACTCAATTCAATACAATACTATGTAGAATACAAAAGATGGAGTCCATTTGGTTTATAATCAAACACATCATGAATGTCCATGTAATTCCCTCATTATTTAACACATGGTAAGTTACAAGCTCATTAGTTTCTAATGCTATGGAAATAGTCATTTTATACTAATTATGTATATTGACTAGTTTAAAAATTCATTGTTGTAATATCCTTATTTTGACCCCATTGCATTAACTGTAAATGATGTAATATTGTTATAAAATCGTGGTGAGGATCTCAAGGTCAAGGCCCCGCCATCAATTTAGTGATGCATATGGTTTACGTGCTAACCAAGCACAATGGAATTGCAAATATCATGTAAATATGCATTTTAATAAATTACCCGCAACTAGCTATGCAATGCAACAAGAGATGGGGGCATGATTTTACAAGGAATTGGGAGGGAAACATTCAAACCCTTGGATCCAATCAAGAAAAGCCAAGTGTCAATGAGAGAACCCATTAAACCCTCAACTACTCATGTTGACTTTTGTACCCAATCATTCATTTTGGTTGAAATAGTTAATGCCTTGGGGAATGGAGAGGTATGGCTGTCCAAATTCGAGTATGGGAAAGCCACCCTTCATAGAAAATCATGCTTGAATTCTTAGGAAAGAAAGGAGCCACGAAATTGCTCCCCAAGCCATTATCCATGAACTGGTTTGGCTTTCTCACGAGTTGGGAGCTAGTTGGGTGTTTTTCCCCATCGAAATTCATGTTTTCCTTCATTCTCAACTGGGAGAAGGGCGTTTTTGTGTTATATACCAGTGGGGAAGAAGGGGAATCGAATTGGGGTTCCATAGAGACCGTTTGGGTCGTTGAATGCTTAGATCGTTGTGGGAGAAATAATTTTCCCCCCCTGTGCTTGTTTTTCCCCATCCTACAATCCGTTTTTGGTTGGAAACGATTTGGAGAAAACCCATGGCCTTCTTGTTTGTAAATCCCATTGTTAAAAATGTGTATCCATGCCCAATGATTGTTCTTTCTGTGTGAGAAAATAGTATGTTGGGGTATGGGTTATGGGTATCCATTGCTTTGGCTTGAGCTTGAATGCAAGTATCCAGAGATAAAGAGGGTTCATATTTAGCCTGATAAACCAAGTTATGGACTGGCTTGGCATAGATGCAATGATTACTTGGTTGTGTATGAGTTTGAGTGTCCCCTTTTCCTTGTAGAAATCATGCCCAACTCAGGGGTGGTCTCTGAATGTTGAAATAATATAGAATGGGCAGAGACCTACGGTTGGGTGGAACGTTGCAACGACATAGCTAGTTGCTTGGGACAATTGCACAATGAAGATAAGTATTCTCTATGTGTATTTACTTCTGCAATGTTTAATTTGATGATTATTTTGATATGCTGGATGAGTATGAAATGTGTGTGGATGATGTTTTATTCCGTTGTGCATATTTGCTTGGTTTGCATCTGCACACTTTAGATTTTATTTGTATGAATCTAATGACTAGGCTGAGTTTATGTAAAAGCCCCAAAATTTGGTATCATGTTCCCTTCCTCGAATTGGGTCCACGGGAGGGGACGTGACAATTGCCTTGAAATAAAAGAAGTGAGATAAGAAGAAATACAACTTATTATCTGACCAATGTACATGATATTAGTTTATATAATATAATATTTTCATTTAGAACTATCTGCATGAAAAATATAATTTTAGAATATGATGACTTTAAACTTATTTGCATGATTTAATATCTATTTAATCAAACAAATGGATGTAAAAAATTAATGAATTTTATTTATAATTGTTTTCATGATTTGATATGCATTATGTTAACACTATATAAAATTGGAGAAATACAAATTTTGTTAGTTTGCAGGGGCTAGGGATTATGGGATAAATAGGTTATAATATCTATACACAACATTAATTAGATACTATGAGTTATGTTTTAGGGTAACTACATTGTGATTAAAGTTGTTATATGCTTACTATAATTCCAAATAAGTTAGAGATATTTAGTATAGAGTATTTAGGTGTTTTTGGAGATCTTAAAGACATATTTCAAGGAAATATTGCAATTTTCATTATAATTAATTTGTAACTCTCCATTAAAAAATATTTTTTTTACCATTACTAAACATTGTTATATTTAATCTAAATCTAAACAATATTTTTTTACAAAATTGATTACATTAATTGTAAAAACATGACAATAATTGCATTGTTAGGAAGAAGTTATTATTGATGTTTTTAATAAACACATCTCACAATTTTTCAAAATGAATATGCATCATGTTTTTCACAATTTAATATGCATGAGGTTTATATACTATATAAAATTGGAGGAATAATTATTCTATACACATCAAACAAGCACAAGCAATCACATCTAATATCACCTAACATAATCTAAGATAAACAAATAATAATTACACCTAAAACCACCTACCATCATCTAACCCATACATATAAACATTACCCAATATCATCTAAGATACAAATATAATAATCACATCTAAAAACAATTAACTAACATCATCATCACACGCATATGACATTATCTAACGTATACATATGCCAAACATCATTTAAGAAACACGTCTAACAAGCACATATAACAAGCATATCTAATATACACATTTAACAAAACACAAGAATGATGTAACATACATATCTAATAAGCACATCTAGCATACACATCTAATAATCGCATATAACAAAACACATGCATTATCTTGCATCATCATCACATAAAAAACATAAACATCATCTAACATACACATCTAAAATTAGATAACATAATCTAACATACACATCCAAAATTAGCTAACACCATCTAACATATGCATCTATCATCACCTATCAAACATAAGAACCATCTAAAATACACACACAAAATTAACTAACATAATCTAACAAACAGTACATCAATCACATTTAACATACACATCTAAAAAAACAAAATCATTATCTAACGTCATCTAGAATACACATAAAACATCACCTAACATACATGTCTAAAAATTACCTAACATCATCGAACATACACATCTAATAGATATAAACATCATCTAACACACAAATCTAATAATCACATTTAATAAAACACAAGCATTATCTAACATCGTCATTCACACACATCTAACAAACATCATTTAACATACACATTCATCAAGAACATCGAGCAAACATATCTAACATGATCTAACATACTCATCAACATGAACATATAAATAAACATAAACATCATAATGAAAAACGAACTCTGTGTGTGTGTTAATGAACAAAAATATCAAATTCATGATACATGTCAAATATACATCTCAAGTCCATTAATTGTTATGAGACAACTAGTCCACCTCTAGAACCAGAGGCATTAATACCTCTACTAGTAGATCCATCGGCATCAATACCTCCATCAGCAAATCTAGAGGCATCAATACCTCTGCTGAGAAAAAATGTAGACTGAAGAGCCTCATACATATCTCCATGAAGATCAATCTCACCCAATGTAACCATCCTATCTAAAACTGAGGGGAGTGGAGTAGGATATGGTGGATGTTCAGGTCATTGAGGAGGAGAGGGTGGTTAATCAAATTGTAAATGATCCATATATGGTGGTCAGTCGGCTATGTGAGGAGGAGAGGGTGGTCTATCAACCCGTGGAGGAAGAGATGGTGGTTGATCGTCATGATGAGGAGGAGGTGGTGGTGGAGGAGATGATGGTCGATCGGCTTAGTGAGGAGAAGGAGGAGGTGGAGGAGATGATGGTCAGTCACCTTCGTGAGGAGAAGGATGAGGTGGAAGAGATGGTTTCTGGTTGGCTCGATGCGGAGAAGGAGGAGGTGGAGGATCACTACCCTCATCAGATGAAGTACAGAAAGACTGACTATCATGGACATCCCTCCTCTCAGCTAGAAGGTTGGCTACATTGAAAATATGAAGCACCAAATTCATCATGTCATGTGGAAGAATCCTCCATATATCTACAAGATTAGGGTATCACATGATCACCTGAGTACATATAGGGTGGAATCCCTATAGAACCAACAATGCACATAACCAATATGCCAACTCCTTGCACAATCTAGAATTTGCCCTGCATTATAGGCTAGGACTCTCCAACTGAGGCACTTCCTTAGGGTCAAGAATATCCTTGTCCAGTACCTTGGGAGGCCCCTCCCCAACATAAGTGCCAACATTTGCAAAATATATAGTACACTATAACAATTATTAGATAATTTCATTAAACAATTTATTATAGCAATTTAAGGAGAATGTTAGAATAAATTACATTTGCATTAAGTAAGACAATAAACTGTAATTAGATTAATTAAAACATAACACTAATATTACCTCTGGCATCTGGTGGCTCATCCTTGGTGAAAAGGATGTTCATACATCCTCACAAGTATGGCCCCACTTATGGATATGGCACAATATCTAATGTGTGATCATCCTCACTGGAAAGTAACTACAGTGTCTTCGAGGTGATCCTACCTGGAAATTCCAGTTGGCCCCTCTTGGGAATCATATCTCCCCACATGTGCATACTCATGTTGGTCATCGTCTTAGGATGGATACTTTCAAATGAAGACCTAATGATTGGAAGTATCTCAAAAAATAAACAAAACAACTCTAAATCAAAAGGGAATTTGACCCTCCCCTCAAATTGTGCAAGACATCAATCCATAGAAAAACAAAATTGCCGCAAAAAATGGTAGACCACCTAATGCATCTAGATCTATGCACTAAAGAAACTACATAAAATATTAATAGAGGGAAACTAATGTGCTTCCCATTAGTGGTGAATTGGGATAGTGTCATCACCAAACAGTGAGAGGCACCTAACCTCTCTGCATCGAAAGAAGCTATCCACAGCTGTCCACCAGAAACCTGAAAATCAACAACACCAATGATATGTTGACTAGCATATCTATGATAGTAAGTGATTTAACTCTCTACTGCAACACCAGGTAGGACATCAAGGAACTTGAGGAATATCCTTCCATCTCCTAGAGAGTCCAGTGATGAAATATATGTCCTCCTTTGTGGGAAAGAACTACAGATCGTGACCCAACCAAAGTGGTTGTTTGCATTGATCCTCGTGATAGATCAACTGTATCAGTAATGTCGAGTTACCCTTTAGGGATTTAGCCTCCTCATAGAACTTGAGGAGGCTAACATTCCTCAAGAGGAATCGAGTCTGTGTTGCAATCAAGTGAGGCTGCAAATACCTCTCCCTCTCTTGGACCTCCCACTCTCGAACAACAATGTACAGTTCTACCCATGCCTACTGCTCCTATTGTTGTTCTTTTCACTGACGTCTCTAATTCACATATAACTTCCATCCATCTCATACACACATACAACACATGTATATATAAAACATACACAATTTCATTAAATGACCATTTTATATATAAAGATAAAAAAAATATTTCATCTCAAAATACATGAATTTCATAAGAGGTACGCCCACATAATAGGAAAGTGTCGTAAGTGGTTTTTGTTACTATAGTGCACTGTGCACAATGCGCTTTAATAATAACAATGCACCAAAGACACAAAACAAATATAATAACATTACAAAAAAACATTGGTGCGCTATAAAGATGTTAACCCCTGGTGCATTATAAACCATATAAACACCGTCAACGATGCACTTAGGTGATCATAATGCAACGTCTAGTGGACAAATAAGTTTTACATAAACAACCATGTTTCATTTTGTTACTACACAACACTAGTGTGTTATATCATTTATAAGCATTGCGTACGGTGTGTATGTGGTACTACAATGCACCGATGACCTAGGATTACTATGTTATATATTAAACCGATGTATCCCATAGTAGGGAGCACTGGTGATTTATAATTACACTATCAATGGTGCGCATGTTTTCATAAAACGCATTGGTATCATCATGACTATGTGTGAATATATTATGGACTATGTGGTAATTTTTTTTTCGAAATGTAGTTTGATGCATTTGTTTACAATAAGCACACCATCATGATGGTGCACTAATTACAATGTGTCCAATAGTAGGGAGCACTGGTGCTTTACCAATACATGTTTGCATCGTAAACGATGCACACATTTTCATAAAATGTACCAATATCGACACAACTATGTGTGAAAATATTATGGAATATATGGTGATTTTTTTTGGAAAGGTATTTTGAAGCCTAGGTTTACCATAAGAGCACTATCATGTCATGATAGTGAACTAATTCCACATTATGGCTAATGCATTTAATAACAATTATGCACTATAGACGATGCAGGCATATTATTAACACACATAAAACTATGTGGTGAAAATATATATTTTTTGTTGCTACTCTGATCCAGGAGGATATTGGTGGCCACCCGCCTATTCCACTTGGACCCCCACTATTGTTTCTTCAGCTTTTCAGTTTTCTTAATTGTAGCACAACTTACTATTTTTGGCAGTTTTCGGGTCCTAAACATCTGGAGCTGTTTTGAGGCCCTAAACGACGTTTTTCCAACATCTGATGGTCGGGAAAATATGAGTTCCTTCGGGACTCAATATACATTGTTTATTGATGTAGTCCTTGAATAGATCTTTCTAATGATGTATCATGTGCATCAAACGGAGGTAGTATGCCAAAGTTACGACCCCGGGAAATTGATGTACCAAGTTACCCAACGAGGCCCATAGTCTGGTGTTTCACCTCCTAAGGTTAGGGTTTTGGATGTGTAGGGTTTCCCTTGTTTCTCAATAATATATAGGCCTTCGAGCCTCATTGTAACACAAAGAGTTCAGAGGCATGTAGCCGTCACATCTCTTCTCAGAGATAAGCTACCATCACTCTAGCTAGTTTATTTCCATCTTGTATGTACACAAGTTTCAGTTCTTTGATTAATGAAATGAAGTGTTATTTCCGCTGCATTTTTGTTTTTATGGATATTTGTGTATTCTGTTGCGTTCCTGCATAAATCCGGATCAGTGGTATCAGAGTAATCTGCTCTTTCTCGATCCTTCTTTGCATGTCCCTAACGAGGGCAGGGCATAAGGAGTTAGGGCTCGATCTAGTTGAACCTTTGCAAGATCAGCCTCGCGAACCCCGACGGCTGCCCATGGGGGACGAAAAGAAAGACGAGGGCGCAGAAGATCCTATCAAAATGTTGCTCGAGGAGGCCCTTGAAAAACAAAGGAACGTGATGATGGATAACTTCGCCCAGATCCTTCAATGACTTCCCACTGGCGGCGCATATGCATATAGCAGCCACTCTGGAGGCGCAACCCCTTTTAAGGTACAAGTAAACTTTGATATTCCCATATTTGATGGTCGAATAGATGCAGACATTGTAGATAGATGGTTGAATCTATTAGAAGGATATTTCTTGGTTCATGAGTTTTCCGACCAGGAAAAGATTACTTTTTCACTACTCAAAGCCGCCCCCCATGTCAAGGACTGGTGGGAAACCTGCTGTGAGAGAAAGGACGAGGAGGAACCCTCTTTGTTCTCGGTCCTACACACTTGGAATTATTTCCGAGACGCCATAAAGGAACAATATTATCCCGTGGGGAGCTATGAGGACAAGCACATACAATGGACTACGCTGCGGCAGCAAAGAGATCAAGATGTGCATGAGCTGACGAATCTGTTCCATACCCTGCGCACCAAGTTGGGTATCAAAGATTCAGAGAAACATTTGGTGTTGAAGTACCGCAGTTGTCTACACAGATACATTCAGGAGGAAATGGAGTTCCTCGATATCTCCTCACTTGGTACGGCATACCGGTATGCTGCCAAAATTGAGCAAAAATTCAAACAGAAGAAGCAAGACTTTGGATCTGCGAATCAGAAGCAAGTGAAAGGTTCCCCCAAACCGTAGAACCAAGGAAAAAGCAAAGGCATGGTGACTCAAGACAACTTTCCAAAGCCGCAAGCAAAGAGCAACACTACGAAGCCGAAGAAGGAAGCGGGAAAGTGGTGTGAGTTCCATAAGAGTCCCACTCACAACACAAGTGAGTGTCGGTCCAAGGAGTCACTCATGGCCGAGATAAAGGCTTCTGAATCAGATGCATACCATGACACTAAATAAGAACACGAGAAGGGGAATGATAGAGGGAAGAAGATTATCGATGCAGAGCCCAACACCACCGTTGCCACCATGAAGATCCAAAAGGAAGAACCAGAAGATTCAGAGGAGGAGGAGCGTCTCTTCCACTCCCAGATGTGGGTAAAGGGTTCCCCACTACAGTTCATTGTCGACAGTGGGAGCCAAAAGAACCTCATTTCAGCAGAGGTCATGAAGCAGTTGGGCTTGCCAACCACAGCACACCCGTAGCCGTACACCTTCGAGTGGCTTCACTGAGGACGGGATATCCACGTCAGCCAGCAGTGTTGCCTTCCCTACAGCATCAATCCCTTCACCAATGAGGTATTATGTGACATTGCTCCTCTTGATGTTTGTGATGTATTATTAGGCCAACCATACTTATGGAAGCGACATGCTGTGTATGAGTCTTGGCCTTGCACTGTTATTATTACGTTGGGAAATAAGTTGTACAGGATAACAGAGGTACCACCGCCTGCTTCTATCTCTTTGATTACTGCAAAACAATGCAGTAAGCTCATTTCACCAACTGGGAAATTTGTTTTCTTGATGATCCGCCCTCAGGGAAAGAAGAATATCGTGGCCATAGCCTCCAAACAGGGCTCCTCGCCCGACAACAACAAATGGACAAGGTCATGGCGGAGTACCGAAACATATTCACCTCACCCACAGGGGTGCCTCTGCACTAGCAGGTCAAGCATCCCATCGATCTGACCCCAGGTGAGCTGCTTCCAAATGGACCGATCTATCGACGCTCTGTTTTGGAGAATGATGAAATCAAGAGGCAGATTTAGGAGTTACTGCAGAAGGGTCACATCTGACCAAGTTCGTTGCCCTATGGGAGCCCGATCGTGTTGGTACAGAAGAAGGATGGGACTTGGAGACTTTGTATTGACTATCGGGCGCTGTACAATATCATTGTCCGGAATAGGTACCCGATCCCCCAGATTGATGACCTCCTGGACCAACTTAAAGGGGCAAAATATTTCAGCAAGATCGACTTAAAGTCCGGGTATCACTAGGTACCGATCGAACCAATCGACGTGTGGAAGACTGCCTTCAAATCCAACGATGGCCTTTTTGAATGGTTGGTCATGCCTTTCGGGCTGACGAATGCTACCGCAACCTTCATGAGACTGATGGACAACATCTTGCGGCCATTCACCAACTCATTTGTAGTAGTGTACTTGGATGACATCCTGATCTTCAGCCAGACTTGCGAAGAGCACCTCCACCACATCCAATAGGTCCTCCAAACACTGCGGAAGCACAAGTTGTGTGCCAATTTGGACAAGGGCACTTTTGGCATGAACCAAGTTCAGTATCTGGGATACATTATTGATGAGTGGGGGGTGCATGTGGATCCAACCAAGATCCAAGTCATTCGGGATTGGCCAGCCCCAACTACTCTAACAGAGCTTCGCAGCTTTCTGGGTCTTGCTAATTTCTACCACAGGTTCGTGTTGGGATTCTCTCATATCACTTGGCCCTTGAGTCAAGTCACCAAGGGAGGAGCGAAAGCAAAATTCTTCTGGTTGAAAAGTCAACAAAAGGCGTTCGTAGAGTTGAAACATCGCCTCTGTTGTTCCCCAATGCTCACATTACCAGACTTGCAACAACCATTTGAGATGGAGACAGATGCCTGTGACTATGCTATTGGGGCAGTCCTTACTCAACAAGGGCATCCAATGGCATATCATAGTGAGACATTGTCTGAAATAGTTCGCAAATATCCCACTTATGACAAAGAGATGTATTCCATTGTACAGGCTTGTCGACAATGGAAGCATTACATTTTGGGGAAGGAAACAATCACCCACACAGACCACTAACCCCTGCAGTTCATACAAACCCAAGGGAAGTTACAGAACGATCGCCATTAGAAGTGGTCCACATATCTACAACAATTTCATTTGAAAATCAAGTACAAGAAGGGCAGCACCAATAATGTTGCAGACTGCCTCAGCCGACCACCAATCGTGGAAATAACCACCGTGCTCAACTCTTGTGGGCACGAGACTTCTGATTGGCTGCTTCTCTACCAGAGCGATCCAGAATTCAGCCACACATACAAGAGGCTCTTTGAGGGTGGCCAAGTTCCAAATTTTCACCTCCAGGATGCCCTACTATGTCACATAGGACACCTTTGTGTTCCTTCAAGTGAGCGTGCCAAGATGATTTGGGAAGCGCACTACAGTCGGGTCCCTGGGCATTTCGGGGTCAAGAAAATAGTGGCATTACTGCAGAAGTATTTCTATTGGCCGAACATTCGATAGGACATCGGGAAGTACATCCGATCCTGCACTACCTACTTCATTGCTAAACCATCCATCAAGAAGCAAGGCCTCTATACTCCATTGCCTACTCCTAGTCGACCTTGGGAATCCATATCCATGGATTACATGTTGGGCTTTCGTTCTACTAAGCACGGCAATGACTGTGTGTTCGTGGTCATCTACAGATTCTCAAAGATGGCCATAATGGCGTCCTGCAAGAAGAGTATCATAGTAGAAGCCACTGCTAAACTCTTCTTTGAACGAGTGTGGGTACACTTTGGGATCCCACAGTCTATCATCTTAGATCAGGACAACAGGTTCCTTCAGTTCTTTGATTAATGAAATGAAGTGTTATTTCCGCTGCATCTTTGTTTTTATGGATATTTGTGTATTTTGTTGCGTTCCTGCAAATATAAGTCCATTCCGGACTCGATATTTTCCATTTATGGATGTAGTCCTTGAATAGATCTTTCTAATGATGTATCATGTGCGTCAAACGGAGGTAGTATGCCAAAGTTACAACCCCGGGAAATTGATGTACCAAGTTACCCAACGGGGCCCATAGTCTAGCGTTTCACCTCCTAGGGTTAGGGTTTTGGATGTGTAGGGTTTCCCTTATTTCTCAATAATATATAGGCCTTCGAGCCTCATTGTAACACAGAGAGTTCAGAGGCATGTAGCCGCCACATCTCTTCTCAGAGATAAGCTACCAGCACTCTAGCTAGTTTATTTCCATCTTGTATGTAAACAAGTTTCAATTCTTTGATTAATGAAATGAAGTGTTATTTCCGCTGCATCTTTGTTTTTATGCATATTTGTGTATTCTGTTGCATTCCTGCATAAATCCGGATCAGTAGTATTAGAGCAATCTACTCTTTCTCGATCCTTCTTTGCATGTCCCCAACAAGGGCAGGGTATAAGGAGTTAGGCCTCGATTTGATTGAACCTTTGCAAGACCAGCCTCACAAACCCTGATAGCCGCCCATGGGGGACGAAAAGAAAGACGAGGGCACAAAAGATCCTATCAAAATGTTGCTCGAGGAGGCCCTTGAAAAACAAAGGAACGCAATGATGGATAACTTCGCCCAAATCCTTCAACGACTTCCCACTGGTAGTGCATCTGCATCTAGCAGCCACTCTAGAGGCGCAACCCCTTTTAAGGTACAAGTAAACTTTGACATTCCCATATTTGATGGCTGAATAGATGCAGACGCCGTAGATAGATGGTTGAATCTATTAGAAGGATATTTCTCGGTTCAAGACTTTTTCGACCAGGAAAAGATTACTTTTTCACTACTCAAAGCTGCCCCCCATGTCAAGGACTGGTGGGAAACCTACTGTGAGAAAAAGGATGAGGAGGAACCCTCTCTGTTCTCGGTCCTACCCACTTGGAATGATTTCTGAGACGCCATAAAGGAACAATATTGTCCTGCGGGGAGCTATGAGGACAAGTACATACAATGGACTACACTGCGGGGGCAAAGAGATCAAGATGTGCATGAGCTGACGAATCTATTCCATACCCTGGGCACCAAGTTGGGTATCAAAGAATCAGAGAAACATTTGGTGCTGAAGTACCGCAGTTGTCTACACAGATACATTCAGGAGGAAATGGAGTTCCTCGATATCTCCTTGCTTGGTACGGCATACCAGTATGCTGCCAAAATTGAGCAAAAATTCAAACAAAAGAAGCGAGACTTTGGATCTACGAATCAGAAGCAAGCGAAAGGTGCCCCCAAACCGCAGAACCAAGGACAAAGCCAAGGCCTGGCGACTCAAGACAACTTGCCAAAGCCTCAAGCAAAGAGCAACAATGCGAAGCCGAAGAAGGAAGCGGGAAAGTGGTGTGAGTTCCATAAGAGTCCCACTCACAACACAAGTGAGTATCGGGCCAAGCAATCACTGGTGGCCGAGATAAATGCTTCTGAATCAGATGCATACTCTGACACTAAATCAGAACTCGAGAAGGGGAATGATAGAGGGAAGAATATTATCGATGCAGAGCCCAATGCCACTATTGCCACCACGAAGATTCAAAAGGAAGAACCAGAAGATTCAGAGGAGGAGGAGTGTCTCTTCCACTACCAGATGTGGGTAAAGGGTTCCACGCTACAGTTCATTGTCGACAGTGGGAGCCAAAAGAACCTCATTTCAGCAGAGGTCGTGAAGCGGTTGGGCTTTCCGACCACAACACACCCGCAGTCGTACACCATCGGGTGGCTTCACCAAGGATGGGATATCTGTGTTAGCCAACAGTGCCGCCTTCCCTACAGCATCAAGACCTTCACCGATGAGGTATTATGTGACATTGCTCCTCTTGATGTTTGTGATGTATTATTAGGCCAACCATACTTATGGAAGCGACATGCTGTGTATGAGTCTCGGCCTCGCACTTTATTGTTACATTGGGAAATCAGTTGTACAGGATACCAGAGGTACCACTGCCTGCCGCTATCTCTTTGATTACTGCAAAACAATGCAATAAGCTCATTTCCAAAACTGTGAAATTTGTTTTCTTGATGATCCACCCTCAGGGCAAGAAGAAGATCATGGCCACAGCCTCCAAACAGGGCTCCTCCACCCGACAACAACAAATGGACAAGGTCGTGGCAGAGTACCAAGACATATTCACCTCACCTACAGGGGTGCCTCTGCACTAGCAGGTCAAGCACCCCATCGATCTGACCCTAGGTGCGCCGCTTCCAAATGGACCGATCTATCGACGCTCTATTCTGGAGAACAATGAAATCAAGAGGCAAATTTAGGAGCTGCTGCATAAGGGTCACATTCGGCCAAGTTCGTCGCCCTGTGGGAGCCCGATTGTGTTGGTACAAAAGAAGGATGGGACTTGGAGACTCAATATTGACTATCGAGTGCTGAACAAGATCACTTTCTGGAATAGGTACCCGATCCCCCAGATTGATGACCTCCTGGACCAACTTAAAGGGGAAAAATATTTCAGCAACATCGACTTAAAGTCCGGGTATCACCAAGTACCAATCGAACCAACCAATGTGTGGAAGACTGCCTTCAAATCCAAGGAGGGCCTTTTTGAATGGTTGGTCATGCCTTTCGGGCTGACGAATGCTCCCGCAACCTTCATGAGACTGATGGACAACATCTTGCGGCCAATCACCAACTCATTTGTAGTAATGTACTTGAATGACATCCTAATATTCAGCCAGAATTGGGAAGAGCACCTCCACCACATCCAACAGGTCCTCCAAACACTGCAGAAGCACAAGTTGTGTGCCAATTTGGACAAGTGCACTTTTGGCATGACCCAAGTTCAGTATCTGGGATACATTATTGATGAGTGGGGGGTGCATGTGGATGCAACCAAGATCCAAGTCATTCGGTATTGGCTAGCCCCAACCACTCTAACAGAGCTTCGCAGCTTTCTGGGTCTTGCTAATTTCTACCGCAGTTTTGTGTTGGGATTCTCTCATATCACTTGGCCCTTGAGTCAAGTCACCAAGGGAGGATCGAAAGCAAAATTCTTCTGGTCAGAAACTCAACAGAAGGCGTTCGTAGAGTTGAAACATCGCCTCTGTTGTGCCCCAGTACTCACATTACCAGACTTGCAACAACCATTTGAGATCGAGACAGATGCCTCTGACTATGCTATTGGGGCAGTCCTTACTCAACAAGGGCATCCAGTGTCATATCACAATGAGACACTGTCCGACACAGTTCGCCAATATCCCACTTATGATAAAGAGATGTATTCCATTGTATAGGCTTGCCGACAATGGAAGCATTACATTTCGGGGAAGGAAACGATCATCCACACAGACCATCGACCCCTGCAGTTCATAAATACCCAAGGGAAGTTACAGAACGATCGCCATCAAAAGTGGTCCACATATCTACAACAGTTTCATTTGAACATCAAGTACAAGAAGGGTAGCACCAATAATGTTGTAGACTGCCTTAGTTGACCACCGATCGTGGCAATAACCACCGTGCTCAACTCTTGTGGGCACAAGACTTCTGATTGGTTTCTTCTCTACTAGAGCGATCCAAAATTCAGCCACACATACAAGAGGCTCTTGGAGGGTAGCCAAGTTGCAAATTTTCACCTCCAGGATGCCCTACTATGTCACATGGGACACCTTTGTGTTCCTTCAAGCGAGCGTGCCAAGATGATTTTGGAAGCACACTATAGTCGGGTCGCTGGGCATTTCAAGGTTGAGAAAACAGTGGCATTATTGTAGAAGTATTTCTATTGGCCGAACCTTCGACAGGACGTCGGGAAGTACATCCAATCCTGCACTGCGTGCTCCATTGCTAAACTGTCCATCAAGAAGCAAGGCCTTTATACTCCGTTGCCTACTCCTAATTGACCTTGGGAATCCATATCCATGGATTATATGTCGGGCCTTCCTTCTACCAAGCACGACAATAACTGTGTGTTCGTGATCGTCGACAGATTCTCAAAGATGGCCATAATGGCGGCCTGCAAGAAGAATATCACAGCAGAAGCCACTGCTAAACTCTTCTTTGAACGAGTGTGGGTACACTTTGGGATCCCATAGTCTATCATCTCAGATCAGGCAGCAGGTTTCTTCAGTTCTTTGATTAATGAAATGAAGTGTTATTTCCGCTGCTTCTTTGTTTTTATGGATATTTGTGTATTCTATTGCATTCCTGCAAATATGAGTCCGTTTCGGACTCGATATTTGCCACTTATGGATGTAGTCCTTGAATATATCTTTCTAACAATGTATCATGTGCGTTAAACGGAGGTAGTATGCCAAAGTTATGACCTCAAGAAATTGATGTACCAAGTTACCCAATGGAGCCCATAGTCTGGCGTTTCACCTCCTAGGATTAGGGTTTTGGATGTGTAGGGTTTCCCCTTTTTCTCAATAATATATAGGCATTCGAGCCTCATTGTAACATAGAGAGTTCAGAGGCATGTAGCCACCACATCTCTTCCCAGAGATAAGCCACCAGCACTCTAGCTAGTTTATTTCCATCCTGTATGTAAACAAGTTTCAGTTCTTTGATTAATGAAATGAAGTGTTATTTCTGCTGCATCTTTGTTTTTATGGATATTTGTGTATTCTATTGCGTTCCTGCAAATATGAGTCCATTCCGGACTTGATATTTTCCATTTATGGATGTAGTCCTTGATAAGATCTTTCTAACAATGTATCATGTGCGTCAAATGGAGGTAGTATGCCAAAGTTACAACCCTGGGAAATTGATGTACCAAGTTACCCAACGGGGCCCATAGTTTGGCATTTCACCTCCAAGGGTTAGGGTTTTGGATGTGTAGTTTTTCCCTTGTTTCTCAATAATATATAGGCCTTCGAGCCTCATTGTAACAGAGAGAGTTCAGAGGCATGTAACCGCCACATCTCTTCTCAGAGATGAGCTACCAGCACTCTAGCTAGTTTATTTGGTAACTTCGCATTTTTTTGTCAAACTAATTTCGGAAGGAGGAGATAATTTTTGCAAAAGGAGGTTTTTACAAGGTATGTTTCTTCTTCTTTTTTACAAAAGGCACATTGAAGGAGTTTTTTTTTCTAAGGCATATTTGCAAGGAGTTTTTCCAAAATATTTTTTTTCTTATTGCATATTTACAAAGAAGACATTTTTTGCAAAAGGAGGTTTTTACAAAGTATGTTTCTTCTTTTTTTCAAAGGCACATTGAAGGTGATTTTTTTCTAAGGCATATTTGCAAGGAGTTTTTTCAAAATATTTCTTTTCTTATTGTATATTTGCAAAGAAGACATTTTTTGCAAAAAGAGGTTTTTACAAAGTATGTTTCTTCTTCTTTTTTCCAAAAGACACATTGAAAGTGTTTTTTTTTAAGGCATATTTGCAATGAGTTTTTTCAAAATATTTCTTTTCTTAGACATGTTTGCAAGGAGGTTCTTTGCAAGGATGGTTTTTTTTCAAAGTAGCTTTGCACTTTTTATTTAATTGAAAGAGGTTTTTTCAAATAGTTGTTTTGCTAAGGTATTTTGCAAATGATTTTTTTCCAAAGTAGTTTTGCACTTCTTATTTATTTGAAAGGAGTTTTTTCAAATAATTATGTTGCTAAGGTATTTTGCAAAGGATTTTTTGCAAGATAATTTTGTACTTCTTATTTCTTTGAAATGGGTTTTTTTTCAGAGTTATTTCTTTACAATGATTTTTTTCCAGATATATTTATAAATAAGTTTTTATTCAAAGTACTTTTTTCTAGTGGTTTTTTTCGTAGATATTTTTTCAAAGAAGTTTTTTTGCAATGATTTTTACAACAAAGATTTATTTACAAGGTGTTTTTATTTTTTTCCTTGGCACAAGGTGTTTTTATTATTTTCCAAAGAAGATTTTTGTTCAGAGAGTTTTTTCAAAGGAAAGTTAATTCCAAAGAAATCTTCTTCAAAAGACTCTTACAAAATTTTTATAAGGTAAAGTAAATTTCAGTTCATGTTTTTATAAATTCCGTAAATGTTTTTAAATCTTAATTTATTTATTTTTACTATAAAGTAACATGATTCTTTAATTTATCGTCTATAGATTAAACAACAATGGGCAATAAGAGAAAACGTCAAAGAAAAGATGATCGTAAACGTGATGATGATGATAATAGAGAGAAACAAAAACTCAGATATATTGCCAAAAAACAAAGGGTTGCCGAAACGAAAGAGAGAACTATTGAAGATATAAATACAGATTTACATGATAATGTTGAAGAGATGGAAATTGAAAATAGAGTACAAGAAGAACAAATTGAAGTTGAAAAGAACATTGTAGAAGATGTAAATAGTGATTTACATGCTAATGGCGATGAAATCAATATTGAAGATCAAGTTCAAGATCCAGAAATTGGACCTGGTATGTATATATCATATATTTTCCAAATTCATTTTTTTATAATGAATTTTATGTTTTGATATATGTTAAATTAAATTTAACTTGATGTATAGGTACTTTTACTATTGATGATGAAATGTTAGAAGACATTGATTGCGAGAAATATGGAGAAAAACTACCAATACATGTTGCACGATATCGTTCTACAAAAATTTATGATGAAGTTCTCAAGGATTACTCAATAGCAGGACAAACACAAATTTTGAGATGTTTATTAGTGTCCAAGAAGTTAGAAGGTGTTACATCATTATTGGGTATTCACAAAGCAACAAAAGAGTCGAAATTGAAATAAAATGTGATGAAAAATATAGGTGATGCAATAAAAAAATTTGGAAAATCCAGGAAGAAAGATATCAGTGCTGCACGTAAAGCAATTCATACAGCAATTCTTTCAGCTAGTACTAAACAAAAGCGTTTGACAACAGAACTAGCAAAAGCAGTTGGAACATCAAGAAAGACATTATACAAACATAGCAAATTCAGAATGCAAATAGATGAAAATAATGAACTTGCTTGTTGGGCAATTATTTGTAGACAACCTTACAAAGATAGATTAGGAGCAGGTGTTAAAGATATTGTACGAGAATATTGGTTGGAACATGCTCGCGTTTCACCAAATTCAAGAGATGTGATACACAAAAGAATATCACGAAATGTATATGAAAGCCAACCAAAACATATAATGGACATGACACAAGTACAATTCTTCAATAAATTCAAGGCAGATCATCGTGGAATTAATATATCAATCACTATATTTGTGCAACAAAAACCATGGTATGTTCGACCTATAACTATACGTGATACATGTTGTTGCCGTTATCATGTGCAATTTCAGTTATATTATGACACGTTTCTTGAATTTGGTAAAATGTTTTGGACAAATTCACCACCTCCGTCGACGATACGTGAATTCATATCTCAAATTTTATGTGAGAGAAATCACGATGAAGTATTTTATTCAAAGAAATGTGTCAATGGAAAACATTGTCATCATTGTGAAAATTTGGTGTTATTCCACAATAAATATCCTATCGATAATGATCAATCGTTGTCAAATGTAAATGTTGATTGGAGGAGATACGAATACATCAACTATAGTACAAGTTCTAGTGATTCACATTCCAAAAGAATTGATTTGCTAGAAGACAAGATATGCGTCACAGATTTTCTCAAAAAATTTGAAAGCGAAATTTATAAATACACCCAGCATTCACATAGAGCACGATGGCAAGATCTTCAATTCAAACAGTCTCGTGAAATTTTTCCACCCGGAACAATTTTGTCGGTGGTTGATTTTGCTGAAAACTATACATTTGCTGCACAAAAAGAGATACAGAGTGAATACTATCACTCTGACCAAGTTTCGATATTTGTCCATGTTGTATATAGACATTCTCAGCAGGATGTTGATGGCATTGAAAGCACATGTGACAATCGAGATGTGATTAAAGAATATCACTTCTATATCAGCGATGATCGTACACACGATACACATTTTGTTCAACATTGTATAGAAAATATTTTCTATGACTCACTGAAAAAACGCGAAGTCAAATTCAATGAGCATTGGATATGGTCTGATGGATGTGCGGGTCAATTTAAATCTTCACGATCATTTTTTTGGTTATGTCGACTTCATAAAGCGCTGAACATTAAACATCGCTGGAATTTTTTTGAAACTGGGCATGGAAAAGGTGAGCATGATGGTGCAGGAGCATGCGTGAAAAGAGCACTTCGAAGATGGCAAATGAACTATTCTTTTGCATGGTTTCATTCAGCTGCAGAGGTTGTCCAATGGTGTCAATTAAATCTAAGCCATAATTATAATCAACAATCAAAAGATGTGCGCAGGTATGTCCACTTTTTTTTTAATTTATATTATTTCTTGAAATTTAAAAAAATGTATGTACTAACATTTAAGTACGTGTGTACACTAACATTAAAAGTTGTTCTTTGAAAGTGATTCATCTTTTATTGTGTAGGTTTTTTTGGCTTGTTGGGGTCCAAGATATAAATAGATCAATACCATATGATGCTAGCACCATACATGGAACTAGAGATCTTCACTCTATTCAAACAAAATCATTTCACAATGTGTTTGCATTTGACAGTAGAAAGCAATCATGCTTTTGTCATATTTGCATTGAAGATGTTGAGTCTACAGAAATTTGTGAAAACATAACAAACAACTACGTAAAAGCTTGGAGACACACAGAGATTAATCCAAAAGGAAAAATGCCACTGGCAAGTGTAGAAGAATTAGAATCAGAAGAAATAGCAATATCGTCTGATGGCGATAGAATTTCAGATCTCGTAAGAGAAGGTAATAAACTTGTTAAATTGACTTTTAAGTTAATTGTTCATTCTAGTTCATCGCCATAAGTATAGTCAATTTAATTCATTTAAATACGCTAACACCAATTATAACTTGCGCAGGAGATGTTTTCGCTGTGATTGCACCTGTAGACAACAACGAAAATGTCAAATATTATTTGATGCGATGCACTGAAGGAAAAATGAAATTATTGGAGGACTACAACGACAACGGATTTACATACGAAAGAGGATCCATCATTTTAAAAGGCTACTTTTTTCAGCAGACGCATATGACTAAAAATTATGTCTACTTTCAAGATTATGAGCCCGATGTTATATGTTGTTAGGATAGTCATTTAGTATGTGCATCTCGAATAAAATTGGTACAAGTTCCATCAAAAAAACAATTAAAAACCAAAAAATGGAAACTATCCATATGTGACCATGAACGGATAGTTGAAGATGGCATTCCATTGCGATGTTTTTAACTACATATCAAAAATGAATTGATCTATATTTTTGTCTATGTCAATTGTTGTGTGCAATATATTTTTTGTCCAATTATCAAAATTGTTGTGCACAATATATTTTTTCATTGAGTTTTTACGAATATTTTCTTGAATGACAACATAAGAGCTTAAATGGTTGTACTTTAACATGCTTAAAAATGAATTCAAATATAATTTGGAAATTCAAAAGTATTTTATTCGGGTCCCCATATGTCTATTAGACCACTAAGGGATGAGATAACGGATGTGGCTATCCCCACTCCGCCCCGAATTTTTACTTTTGATTGATTGATGCCAACGAAAAATCACAAAAAGACCTATTAAATTTGGTATTCTTTTAATCCATCGAACATGTTTCTTTAATATGTACTTCACCATAAATATGATCTGAATGAATTTTTTAAAACAAGTTGTTCATCTATATAAATTTTAAATATATGAACATTTAAACATTCCTAACCCCATCCATTCATTCTTTCCCATTCATTCTTCCATGACATTCATTCTTCTATAACATTCATTCTCATCATTCGACATTTCCTAACTTTATAACATTCATTCTTATCATTCATTTCCCATTCATTCTTCCATGACATTCATTCTTCTATAACATTCATTCTCATCATTCGACATTTCCTAACTTTATAACATTCATTCTTATCATTCAACATTTCCTAAATTTATAACATTCATTCTCATCATTCAACATTTCCTAACTTTAGATTGCACCTATCGATGTCCTTGTCAAATGTGTACAATATTTTTTTTTATTTTCATGTTTATAATCTTGAAAAAAACTATAATATATAAAAGTTTAAATTGAAATTTGAATTCAAAAATTATTTGATATTGAAAACTTCGATGTGTAAAATTTGACTTAATTCTGTTTGAAATTTACTTTATTCGGGTCCCCATATGTCTATTAGACCACTTAAAGGATAAGATAACGGATCTGTGGTTGCCGCCACTCTCCGCCCCGAATCTTTAATTTAAAATATGATCGCTTGTATAAAATTATTTGGTAACGAAAACCTGAATGTATAAAATGTCTTAAATAAATATCTCAAATACTTTATTCACGTGGACCCATATGTCTATTAGACCAATTAAATGATAAGATCTAACATATCTATAATTGTCACCAAATTCTCCACCCCAAATCTTTAATTTAAAATATCGCTTATGTAAATTCACATAACTGAAATCATGGCAAATGGAGACAACGATCATTTGATTTTTAATCACAAGAAAAAATTCCAGGATTGTGAAGCTTATGCTAAATTAGAGAAATGATTATTTACAACAAATCAATGAAAATTCATCAAATTGTTGTTTAAAATCATTGCTCTAATTTAACACAAACTTCACAATCCTGTAATCTTCGCTTATGATTAAAAAACAAAAAACCGTTACCCCCATTTGCCATGATTTCAGCGACTTCAAATGTATCTGAACATTGAAAATAAAAATTAAATCAATTAAAAATCCATTATATCAAAATTTGAACTTCATATATTCGCTTTTAAACTTCCTAGTTCATCCATATTTCTATCAAAAATTTTAACATTCATAAACTTCTTAACATTTAAAAATAACATTTGAATATACTCTTAACATTTTAAACTTCCTAATTGATCCATATTTTTATCAAAACTCATATTTAACATTCATAATCTTCCTAACATTTCTAAATTTCATAACATGAACCTAAACTTCCTATTTCATCCAATATTTCTAATAAAACTTCTATCATTCCCTAAAACTTTATAACAAATTCCTAAACTTTCTATTTCTTTCATATTTCTATCAACTTCTAACATTCCTTTTAAAACTTCATAACATCCTTGATAACATTCAAATACTTAAATTTCATTTTTAAACTTTATATTTCATCCATATTTTCGTCAAAACTTCAAACATTCTTCAACTTCCTAACATCTCTAAAATTTGAACTCAACATGTTATCACTTTTAAACTTCCTGATTCCTCCTTGTGTATGAAAACTTCTAACATTTCTAAACATCCTAACGTTCAAAGACAACACTCATTTTTAAACTTCCTGATTCACATTTCTATCAAAACTTCTAACAAATTATTAAACTTCCTAACATTCTTGTTCTTAATACACTCAATCTTATCATTCATTCATGTCGAACAATCAAAACTTCCTCATTTATAAACTTTAAACCTATATGTGAACATCCACTATTAAAAATTTCCTAAATAACATTTCTTAAACTTTAATCAAAACTTCATCATTTATGAACTTCCATTTTTAAACTTCCTAAATAACATTTCTTAAACTTAATAATATTCAAGAATGTCATGTTTCTTAATATTCATTTTTACATATATTCATTCATTCTTTCAAACATGCAAATTAATACATATTTTAAACTAGATTTAACACCAAATATGTCAAATAAGCAAAAATAAACTAAATCATTTAAAAACCATGATTCACGAAATATACAAGTTCAAAATTTACATGTGTAATATAATCTCCAAAAAAATACTCATGAATGTATGCAAATTCAATGTACATCCATATATCTAGTCCAAAAATAAACCTCCTCAACATGTCCAAAACAAATGTTTCCAATCTAAATGCATATCAACAACAAAAAATTATCCACCATGAACTATAAAAATAAAATGTCTGTGCCATGTTATCCTCCACTCGGGCCTCCCCCTGGACTCAACCCTCCCTGCAACATGTGTAAAAAAAAATTATGTTCATATCATTTAAATTATTTAAACTATAATCAAAGAATTAAAATATTAAACTAATATATTAAAAAACTATTCAAATATTAACAATATTACATCAAATTCTCCAAATACTTGTCCACCACCATCCTCCAAAGGAGTTTTTCCTTTGCCTCCAAAAGACTTGAGAGACCCAAGCTGCGACATATATAAAATCAATTTATGAATCTCATAAATCTAAATCCACAAAAATTAAAATATTAAAACAATCAACAAAATTAAAGCAGTCAATAAAATTACCTCTCTACCAATATCTGCTTCATTAAGCAAATAACCTATATCTCCACCCTAAAATTTAAATTGTATTAATAAATAAAACATACAATGCAAACCAAAAAAATTACTATACCAATTAACTTAAAACTAAAACAAAAAGATTAAAAAACATTAGCTCACAATAGATGGTAAATCATTTATAAAGTTCGTATCTAAAGAAACCTGCATGAATAAGTCAAATTAACAATAAGATGCATAGTTAAATTATCATTCAAAAAATAATAATTTATATATATATATCAAATTCAAACATAATTACAAATATGTTGATAATAAATATGTACCTCTCTCTCTAGATTTTCGCTAGCTGAAATGTGGAAAGAATGTTCATTCATCATTCTTGAAAACTGCAACCAATTTAAACATTTACATAATGTACCTATATGGTAATGTAACAAAAAAAATAAAATCAAAATAAATAAAATATTTATTTCAAATCAAATCATATCATGTAGTCAACAAACCTCTCCCAAACTCGATGTGTCATTGGATATAACATTTGCCGTTAAGTCACGACAAATCTTCACATATGCCCTGAGATCTTCAATGCTCATTCCATCTATTTCATCATCAGTTTTATAAACAAACTTTTGACGAATAGCAGAACGAGCCCTTTCTCTAACCAACCCCACATCTACTCCCACTAATACTGACGATAACCCATCGCCAACAAAATTTCTTGTTGTTGTCCCAAGTTGAGATGTGGGCTCCATCTCTGATTTTAATGCCACCAACCTAGGTGGACGAGATATCTGAGGTGGAGGTCTAAGAGTTGCAGGATCTCTATGCGCACCTTCTCGATCATATATTCGACCCTTCCCAACTCCATAAAATTTTGAATGAACATCAGTATAATTTGGCTTCATATTTAAAAAAACTCAGCATAAAAAAATCTAGCAAAATACTGAGAAACCTCATCGTTCCATGGAAAACGACCGTAGGCTGAAAGAAACCGATCATAAAGTAAATGTGCCAGATGGGGATGTTTGAAATATTGCACTTTCAACATTTCTTTTTTCAAACCTTCTTTGAAATTAAACATTGATTTGGCCTGCTCTTTTGTCACTCTTTCTTTCACAACATCCCATTTGTCTGGACCCATCACTTGATCCCTTCGTCTTCACATCAAATCTACAAAACCATCTGTAGTTGGCCCGAGATTCTCATATGCCTGAATGAAGTTTTGCAATGATCCCAAAACAATCTCCAAACTTTGTTTACTCTCCGGAGGGAGATCCATAGTAGACAAATCATTTTGCAACTTCTCATAGTGGGATCTACATCTTTCAAGAGTCATTTGATGATCACCACCTTCCCATGGAAGCTCCCGAGGTAGATCAGATGGATATGTCGTAATGGGTGTACAACCCTCGGTTAGTTCAACATATTGCATCCTAGCACGACCATCATCACCTCGTGTAGAATGGTGAGCCTCTTGAGAATCTTGCTCTGCACCGTCATCTGTCTCCCTTGCTTGCCCTGTCTCCCTCCCTATAGAATTACGAGCATCTTCCGACCCATGCTCTGCTTCAAATGAAAATAAAGTTTTGTTTAAACACAACTACAAATTTTGCACACAAAAAGAAAATTTGCATATAAATGTTAAAAGATTGATATTCATATACCAATAGACGGTCGAGATCGACGTTCTCCCATAGAAGATACAGGGGAATCATTTGTACCCCTTTCACCTCGTCGATGCGAACTATACAATAAATTAGAGTCCCGAGGAGAGGTTGACAACCTCCGATTATCACTCGTACCACCCACCCCAGAAGATTGTGAAGACCTCCTATGATTTCACCTCAAAGAATCCTCTCTTTCCATTTAATATATAATGCCTACACCTAAACACAAATATCAACTAATTACATATTCAAATCCTACATGTTAATTCTATGAATTCTAAAACCTAACTAGTAAAGAGACTAAGTTATTTAACAAGTACCTAGATTTACCTAATTTATAATCTAATAGTTTTAAGAAAGAGTCTAGCTAATATCGTTAGATGATGAATTAATGTACCAATTTTCCAAGTGTTTTTGATGTTTAAAATGAATGGAACCAATATAGTTAATGGGTTTATTTTTTTATGTCAAAAAAAGAGTTAATGTTTCTATTTTAACTTCCTAATATCTAACTTAATACCTAAAACATTATTACATCTTTAAAATATTTTCATTATTGCACAAAATAAAATAAAAATTGACAATTCGTGTATCGTGTTTTGAGTTGAAATGTTCTCAAATTTTCCATTTTCGATAAACTTTTCAGTTTTTTAAACTAATAATTTGAACAAAATATTTTAATACTCTACACATAAATTATATCTACAAATATTCCCATTATTCCATAGAATAAAAAAGAAAATTACTGTTAATAGTATTATGATTGAATTAAATGACATGTTTCCCATATTGGCCATGTTCAACAATGATCTTTAATTTCAATCTGATAACAGTAATGATTCTTGGTATTATGTTCTCCAAGTCTGCCATGTTACAAACAACAGAAAACATAATACAAAGATCACCACCTTTACTAAAATAAAACTCAAAACTTTTGTGGCATAATATCACTTAGTATTTTATAAAATGACTGACTATTATTGTTCAATTACATAAAACTTACTATAGTACATCTAGATTAAAACCTATTCATGTCTATAGTTGCATTGTACCTAAAGTCCATTTAAATTATTGTTTTATCAAAAATAGAGTTTAACTGTCTAAAATTTGGTTGTATCTAAGCTATCTATCAACACAATTTGTAATATAAGTAATATATAGATCTCTGCACTCTGTAAACAGACACAGTTCATGAACTCTGTCAACTTAAACATATTGACAGAGTTCATGAACTCTGTCAACATGTCCAATTTGACAGAGTTCATGAACTCTGTCAACTTGGACATTGACAGAGTTCATGAACTCTGTCAACTTGGACATGTTGACAGAGTTCATGAACTCTTCCAACTTGGACATGTTGACAGAGTTCATGAATAAAACAAGCCTGCATATAAATAGGATATGTTCTTTCCAAATAAAATTACTGTGCTACTTTAATTTTCTTTTCTAAACACAGCAAAATACAACAATTTCAAAAAACAACTTAACACTAACAATATTCCTTTTATATTTAAATTTACATCATTTTCAACATTCAATACGTCCAAACTCCAACAACTCTGCAGAACTAGACAGAGTCCATGGACTCTGCCCAGCTGGCCAGAGTCCATGGACTCTGCCCAGCTGGATAGAGTCCATGGACTCTGTCAATTGACACAGCCGACACATAATTAAAGCAAAACGATTCCAAAAAATATAAATTGGACAGAATTACAAAAATATATTCTCCTTTCCAAGTTGACAGAGTTAATGAATAAAAAACAAGCCTACATATTAATAGGATATGTCCTTTCCAAATAAAATTACTGTCCTACTTTAATTTTTTTTTTAACACAGCCAAATACAAAAATTTGAAAAAACTTAACACTAACAATATTCCTTTCATATTTAAATTTACATCATTTTCAACTTCGTTACGTCCAAACTCCAACAACTTTGCGGAACTGGACAGAGTCCATGGACTCTGCGGAACTTGACACAGTCCATGGACTCTGTCCAACTGGGCAGAGTAAATGGACTTGTCCAACTGGGCAGATTCCATGAACTCTTTCCAACTGAGTAGAGTAAATGGACTCTGCCCAGTTGGACGAGTCCATTTACTCTGCCCAGTTGGACAGAGTCCATGGACTCTGTCCATAATTAAATCAAAACGGTTACAAGAAATATAAATAGAAGACATTTACAAAAATTTATTCTACATACCTCCAAAACGCAACCAAAACGAAAGAAGGCAAATTGAAATCTGCCCAAACACAGCACAAAATCCAAATTTGAAACACCCGAGACGGCCGTCGCAGACGAATCGAAAGACCTGCATTAACAACATCATCTTCAATAAGACTTCCCGCAATAACAGTATCAACTTCAATACGCAACTTTAAAACAGAAAAAACACATTTTCAAAATCGAAAAACGAAAACACATACCTCTGCAAACACCGCGTCGATCGGTCGCCAGCTGCAGCACCTCAACAACGTTCAACCTGCAGGTGACGAGAACGTCCAACACCCGAAACGATAATACGAACACCCAGAACAGAGGGAACCTCACTTACGTGCAGGTGACGAGAACAGCTTCTTTCTCACAAAGGATAGGCAAAGGGGCGGGCTACGACGAACAGCACATTATGCGCAGGGTGGCGGATCAACAACACACGCCTGCGACCAACCGGCTTGCAAACAAGCGACAGGGCGGACAGATGACAGAACATGAGGGCCCCTATCGGCGCAACACGGGTCCACGCGAGCAGAGAAAATGACAGGTGAGGGGCCGCGACCGAGCTTTTATGCCGAACAATTGTTCGGTTCGAACACTTGTTCGGCCGAACAATTATTCGGCCGAACAATTGTTCACACCGCCATGGGTTTCCTCCGTCCGGTTAAAATAATGCACATATTTCAAGGCCTCCGTTAAGTCTAATGGTGGCCCATTAACAGTTATTCGGCCGAATAAATTTAATTATTCGGCCGAATAATATATTTATTCGGCCGAATAATTAAATTTATTCGGCCGAATAACCTCCGCTAGTGTTCTTCCACCGCCGATTCTCACCAAACTTTTACCAACCTTCGCGTTTCCACCCTTCCATCCTGTATGTAAACAAGTTAATATTCTTTGATTATTGAAAAGAAGTGTTATTTCCTCTGCATCTTTGTTTTTATGGATATTTGTGTATTTTGTTGCGTTCCTGCATAAATCTGGATCAGTAGTATCAGAGCAATCTGCTCTTTCTCGATCCTTCTTTGCATGTCCCCAACGAGGGTAGGGTATAAGGAGTTAGGGCTCGATCTGGTTGAACCTTTGTGAGATCAGCCTCACAAACCCCGATGGCCGCCCATGGGGGACGAAAAGAAAGACGAGGGCACAGAAGATCCTATCAAAATGTTGCTCAAGGAGGCCCTTGAAAAACAAAGGAATGCGATGATGGATAACTTCGCCCAGATCCTTCAACGACTTCCCACTGGCGGCGCATTTGCATCTAGCAGCCACTCAGGAGGCACAACCTCTTTTAAGGTACAAGTAAACTTTGACATTCCCATATTTGATGGCTGAATAGATGTAGACTCCATAGATAGATGGTTGAATCTATTAGAAGGATATTTCTCGGTTCATGACTTTTCTGACCGGGAAAAGATTACTTTTTCACTACTCAAAGTCGCCCCCCCATGTCAAGGATTGGTGGGAAACCTACTATGAGAGAAACGATGAGGAGGAACCCTCTATGTTCTCGGTCCTACCCACTTGAAATTCTTTCTGAGATGCCATAAAGGAACAATATTATCTCGTGGGGAGCTATGAGGACAAGTACATATAATGGACTACGTTGCGGAAGCAAAGAGGTCAAGATGTGCATGAGCTGACAAATCTATTCCATACCCTACGCACCAAGTTGGGTATCAAAGATTCAAAGAAACATTTGGTGTTGAAGTATTGCAGTTGTTTGCATAGATACATTCAGGAATAAATGGAGTTCCTCGATATCTCCTCGCTTGGTACGGCATACCGGTATGCTGCCAAAATTGAGCAAAAATTAAAACAGAAGAAGCAAGACTTTGGATCTGCGAATCAGAAGCAAGCAAAAGGTGCCCCCAAACCGTAGAACCAAGGACAAAGCCAAGGCATGGCGACTCAAGACAACTTGCCAAAGCCGCAAGCAAAGAGAAACACTGTGAAGCCGAAGATGGAAGCGGGAAAGTGGTGTGAGTTCCATAAGAGTCCCACTCACAACACAAGTGAGTGTCGGGCCAAGCAGTCACTCGCGGCCGAGATAAAGGCTTCTAAATCAGATGCATACTCTGACATTGAATCAGAACCCGAGAAGGGGAATGATAGAGGGAACAAGATTATCGATGCAGAGCCCAACGCCACCATTGCAACTACAAAGATCCAAAAGGAAGAACCAAAAGATTCAGAGGAGGAGGAGCATCTCTTCCACTCCCAGATGTTGGTAAAGGGTTCCCTGAATAGTTCATTGTCGACAGTGGGAGCCAAAAGAACCTCATTTCAGCAAAGGTCATGAAGCGGCTGGGATTGCCGACCACAGCACACCCGCAGTTATACACCATCAGGTGGCTTCACCAAGGACGGGATATCCGCGTCAGCCAGCAGTCTCGCCTTCCCTACAGCATCAAGCCCTGCACCGATGAGGTATTATGTGACATTGCTCCTCTTAATGTTTGTGATGTATTATTAGGCCAACCATACTTATGGAAGCGACATGATGTGTATGAGTCTCGGCCTCGCACTGTTATTATGACATTGGGAAATAAGTTGTACAGGATACTAGAGGTACCACCGCCTGCCGCTATCTCTTTGATTACTGCAAAACAATGCAGTAAGCTCATTTCCAAAACTGGGAAATTTTTTTTCTTAATGATCCGCCCTCAGGGAAAGAAGAAGATCATGGCCACAGCCTCCAAATAGGGCTCCTCCGCCCGACAACAACAAATGGAAAAGGTCGTGGCGGAGTACCAGGACATATTCACCTCACCCACAGGGGTGCCTATGCACTGTTAGGTCAACCACCGCATCGATGTAACCCCAAGTGCGCCGCTTCCAAATGGACCGATCTATCAACGCTCTGTTCTGGAGAACGATGAAATCAAGAGGCAGATTCAGGAGCTGTTATAGAAGGGTCACATCCGGCCAAGTTCGTCGCCCTGTGGGAGTCCGATCGTGTTGGCACAGAAGAAGGATAGGACTTGGAGACTCTGTATTGACTATCGGGCTCTGAAGAAGATCACTGTCCGGAATAGGTACCTGATCCCCTGGATTGATGACCTCCTGGACCAACTTAAAGGGGAAAAATATTTCAGCAAGATCGACTTAAAGTCCGGGTATCACTAGGTACCGATCGAACCAACCGATGTGTGGAAGACTGCCTTCAAAGCCAAGGAGGGCATTTTTGAATGGTTGGTCATGCCTTTTGGGCTGACAAATGCTCCCGCAACCTTCATGAGACTGATGGACAACATCTTGCGGTCATTCACCAACTCATTTGTAGTAGTGTACTTGGATAACATCCTGATCTTCAGTCAGACTTAGGAAGAGCGCCTCCACCACATCCAATAGGTCCTCCAAACACTGCAGAAGCACAAGTTGTGTGCCAATTTGGACAAGTGCACTTTTGGCATGACCCAAGTTCAGTATCTGGGATACATTATTGATGAGTGGGGGGTGCATGTGGATCCAACCAAGATCCAAGTCATTCCGGATTGGCTAGCCCCAACCACTCTAAGAGAGCTTCGCAGCTTTTTGGGTCTTGCTAATTTCTACCGCAGGTTCATGTTGGGATTGTCTCATATCACTTGGCCCTTGAGTCAAGTCACCAAGGGAGGAGCGAAAGCAAAATTCTTCTGGTCGAAAACTCAACAGAAGGCATTCATAGAGTTGAAACATCACCTCTGTTGTGCCCCAGTGCTCACATTACTAGACTTGCAACAACCATTTGAGATGAAGACAGATGCCTCTGGCTATGCTATTGGGGTAGTCCTTACTCAACAAGGGAAACTAGTAGCATATAATAGTGAGACACTGTCCGACACAGTTCGCAAATATCCCACTTATGACAAAGATATGTATTCCATTGTACAGGCTTGCCGACAATGGAAGCATTACATTTCGGGGAAGGAAACGATCATCCACACAGACCACCAACCCCTGCAGTTCATATGGACCCAAGGGAAGTTACAGAACGATCGCCATCAGAAGTGGTCCACATATCTACAACAGTTTCATTTGAACATCAACTACAAGAAGGGTAGCACCAATAATGTTGCAGACTGCCTCAGTCGACCACCGATCATGGAAATAACCACCGTGCTCGACTCTTGTGGGCACGAGATTTCTGATTGGCCGCTTCTCTACCAGAGTGATCCAGAATTCAACCACACATACAAGAGGCTCTTGGAGGGTAACCAAGTTCCAAATTTTCACCTCCAAGGTGCCCTACTATGTCACATGGAACACCTTTGTGTTCCTTCAAGTGAGCATGCCAAGATGATTTGGGAAGTGCACTGCAGTCGGGTCGCTGGGCATTTCAGGGTCGAGAAAACAGTGGCATTACTGCAGAAGTATTTCTATTGGCCGAACCTTCAACAGGACATCGGGAATTACATATGATCCTACACTTCCTGCGCCATTGCTAAACCTTCCATCAAGAAGCAAGGCCTCTATACTCTGTTGCCTACTCCTAGTCGACCTTGGGAATCCATTTCCATGGATTACATGTCAGGCCTTCCTTCTACTAAGCACGACAACGACTGTGTGTTCGTGGTCGTCGACAGATTCTCAAAGATGGCCATAATGGTGGCCTGCAAGAAGAATATCACAACAAAAGCACTGCTAAACTCTTCTTTGAACGAGTGTGGGTACACTTTGGGATCCCATAGTCTATCATATTAGATTGGGACTGCAAGTTCCTTTAGTTCTTTGATTAATGAAATGAAGTGTTATTTCGGCTGCATCTTTGTTTTTATGAATATTTATGTATTCTGTTACGTTCCTGCAAATATGATTCCGTTTCGGACTCGATATTTTCCATTTATGGATGCAGTCCTTTAATAGATCTTTCTAATGATGTATCATGTGCGTCAAAGGAAGGTAGTATGCCAAAGTTACGACCCCGGGAAATTGATGTACCAAGTTACCCAACGGGACCCATAGTCTGGCGTTTCACCTCCTAGGGTTAGGGTTTTGGATGTGTAGGGTTTCCCTTGTTTCTCAATAATATATAGGCTTTCGAGCCTTATTGAAACATAGAGAGTTCAGAGGCATGTAGCTGCCACATCTCTTCTTAGAGATAAGCTACCAGTACTCTAGCTAGTTTATTTCCATCCTGTATGTAAACAAGTTTCAGTTCTTTGATTAATGAAATGAAGTGTTATTTCCACTGCATCTTTGTTTTTATGGATATTTGTGTATTCTGTTGCATTCTTGCAAATATGAGTCCATTCCATATTTGATATTTTCCATTTATGGATATAGTCCTTGAATAGATATTTCTAACGATGTATCATGTGCGTCAAACGGAGGTAGTATGCCAAAGTTACAACCCCGGTAAATTGATGTACCAAGTTACCCAACGGGGCCCATAGTTTGGCATTTCACCTCCTAGGGTTAGGGTTTTGGATGTGTAGGGTTTCCCTTGTTTCTCAATAATATATAGGCTATCGAGCCTCATTGTAACACAGAGAGTTCAGAGGCATGTAGCCGCCACATCTCTTCTCAGAGATAAGCTACCAGCACTCTAGCTAGTTTATTTCCATCATGTATGTAAACAAGTTTCAGTTCTTTGATTAGTGAAATGAAGTGTTATTTCTGCTGCATCTTTGTTTTTATGGATATTTGTGTATTCTGTTGCGTTCCTGCAAATATGAGTTCGTTCTGGACTCAATATTTTTCGTTTATGGATGTAGTCCTCGAATAGATCTTTCTAACGATGTATCATGTGCGTCAAATGGAGGTAGTATGCCAAAGTTACGACCCCGGGAAATTGATGTACCAAGTTACCCAACGGGGCCCATATTCTCGCATTTCACCTCCTAGGGTTAGGGTTTTGGATGTGTAGGGTTTCCCTTGTTTCTCAATAATATATAGGCCTTTGAGCCTCATTGTAACACAGAGAGTTCAGAGGCATGTAGCCGCCACATATCTTCTCAGAGATAAGCTACCAGCACTCTAGCTAGTTTATTTCCATCCTGTATGTAAACAAGTTTCAGTTCTTTGATTAATGAAATGAAGCGTTATTTCCGCTGCATCTTTGTTTTTATGGATAGTTGTGTATTATGTTGCATTCTTGCATACTCCTAGCGATGTGTTCGTTAATATTGAGTGCACTGATCAATCGATGTGCTATATGGTAATAAGGTTTGGTTTCCTTATGCGCAGTGCACCCTATAAATTTTCAGGGAGCACTGAAGTGTGCAGTGCGCACTGAAGAATTCAAATGCACCGGGCAAATTTTTTACATTTTTTTAAAGGGAAATCTAGCTGAATTTTAATTTTTAACCAGTTAAAAATTTAAATTAGAAGGTAACAAATACATTACCTAGACACTTGCACGTTGGGGAGGCATGGTTTCCACATACACAAAATAATGAAATTTTCCCACCATTGGAAAAATCCCAAAGTCATTTATGAAGCAATAGACAGGAGAAATCCAACCACATGGGAGCACTGATGGTAGGGCACTTCAAGGAATCAACTGTAGCACCGATGCTTAGGTGTTCTACGACACTAAAGGTTGATAAAAATGTTTTTTTCTTGTGATAATTTTTTTTTTTAATTTTACCCTATTTAGGTATGCCCAAGTTGATGGCGTGCCGGTGCGTTTGGATTACCCAAACACACTATTAATGAATACAAAATATAAAAAAGTTTTGTTTTTGAATTTTACCCATGGGGGCTTCACTCAATAAACTACTATCATAGCACGTTCGTTCGTGGCATATGAAACAATACCCCTAATTTCACTAAATATTGGAAAATACCTTCCAAAATCATTTTTTTTAACTCCCTTCCAATATGCCTTCCCAATTTAAAAAAACCCCTATTTTCACTAGATATTGTATGTATCAATTTTTTCATTAACATTTTTTATACCCCTTGATATTTCTACCTAGTATATTGATATGATACCCCTCTTATGACACCACATGCATTCTACAATGCACCTTGCTTCTTTCGATGTATATTGTGGATGCATATTACTTCACCCACAATGCAATTACTCAACCACATATCATTATGATTTGCAACATCTAATGGTCTAATGAAGAGATAGGAGATCACTTACTGTATGTCACTAGAGCCAATGCACATAGTACAACATTTAGATTGCATGTTGCAGTTCCCCAATCGCTGACTAAGCATGTTTTGGGCTAGGAATCCAAGCCCCCGGGGCCTGTAACAAGCTCTAGGAGGCTGACTAAACCTCCCAAGTCCTGTAATAGGCAGGAGTGGTTAGGTATTCAAGCCCCCAAGTCCTAACGAGGGCTTATAACAGGCCCTGGAGGCTTAGAGCCTCCCAAGGCTATTGTTAGCAACTGGTTGAGTGCTATTGGTAACAATTGGTTGTCAATGACCACTGTCTCTCGACTATGATCGATTGGAAATCCACTTCACCACGAAACCCCTAGCCTCAAGCATGCCTCAAGATGTGATTTTCCTGCGTATTGGTAAGCCCGAGCCTTGCCTCTACCCGATTTCTCATCCGGTTGTGATCTTGCCATCTCCATTTGGCGGATATTTGTCAGCCCGCCCATATAAAAAAGACCCCAAAGTATTTTTGTATTGTTACATTAAAGAAAGAAACCCTTTGCCCCTTAATATATAAGCAATATAATTTTTCGGTTTTCATGAATATTTAATATTGCAATATGAATGAACATGATATTATATTGCCTTCTAGTGAAGCCCCCGTGATTTTACCCTAATACGGTGCACCCTACTACATGCACCAATGCTTTGGAAATATATAAACACATAGTTAGTGAATATAAAAATATAAAAATAATTTTTGTTTTGCAATTTTTTAGTTTTACCCTACTTTGGTGCTCTAAATTACACATTAAACTAGTGTGTTATTGTATCTAGAATGCACCGCAATGTTTTTTTGAAAAAAAACATATTTTTTCATCTAGGGGCATGTATTTGTGGCTGGAAGCAGTGTGTTATATATGTGGATGCACCGATGCATCAAGTTATTTGAAATGCAATGGTGGAAATAAATGATTTATTTTTCTTCCACATTGAATGAGGATTTTCAATGTCAACGTGTTGTGTTTTTGTCTACACCAATGTGTCAATATAAAGGTCACACTGGTGCAATTAATATGTATTAAAGCATTGAATAAAAAATTCTTCCCACACTCCTCTATTAAAGAAATCTGCTATAAACAGATATTTGGGATTGTTTTAGAGAAGCATCTGCAAAAGACTTCACTAGAAGGTGTTTTTCTTGTATTAAAATGCATATAATTTACACCAATGGCAAGTTTTGTGTTAATAGTAGGCATATTGTAGGCCCTCCATGTGAGATGATATAAATGGATATGTGCACTACAAAATTTTGTAGAAAAACCATGGAAAGTGAGACAAATAGACATGTGCTATGAAAACTTTTTCCACTAGCCTGAGGGAAATTGAAAGAAGGTAAAGGTTCAATGACTGGATCTAATTTGATTAAATGAAAAAGAATCTTCAGAACATCATTTGTTTGATCCTTTTCCATAAAAATATCCCTATGATGTAACTAATTTAAAAATTCTAGTAGGAACTAAACATTGTACCACTTAAATGACATTTGAAAGTTACACCCATTGCATATGATGTCATGATTACGATAGATTGGTTGAAAAGGTACTATACCGAGGTGGATTGTAAGGAGTGATATGTACATATGATATTAGGAGCACAATGATTTCAAAAGGTTTGGTTAAACTTGTTAGAGAATTGAAAATTTCTAGTCATAATGTAGAAATAGATACAAAGAAGAAATTTTGGAACAACCACACAAAGAGAAATAATTATTTGCAATAAAAATCACAAAGTTAAAGGAAATATTTAATCCAAACAATGTTCCACCTCTCTCTCTCTTAGACACACACACACCCACCAAATTCCACTATAATGTTTGCAAACAACCTTATTTACAAAAACTAGTTGGTTGGACGTTGAATTGTAATATTTTCAACACTCTCTTTACAACTAATTATCGAATCAATGAAAATTTCCTCATAACTAAGTATCAAACTACCAATGCATATCTTCAATTGCATCTAATCACTCCCCTCACAACAAAAAAAACTATCAATACATCTTAGAATCACCAATGACACTACTAACAATGTTGAAATACATGTCATCCCCCTCCTCCCAATTGAAACCCATATGTGCTCTATAATAGGTTAGCTATCTCTTCCACTAATGGAAATTGCAACCATTTACAACTTGGATAGAATTTCTAACTCACATAAGAAAAATATTTGGGCATCCAAAATGGTTCTTAGAGGCAAACCATAGTCAACTTCCCAAATGTACATTGTCATTTCCTCTCCCTTCAAAACAAATTATCACTTCCCTTGTCACAAAGTGTGCTTCAACATCCCAAAATCTATTATTCTTCATCCTCTGTAATGACATGATTTTTGTGCCTACTTTCCTCTCCCCTCAAAACAAATAATCACTTCTAGTTGCCACAAAGTGTGCTTCATCATCCCAAATCCATTATTCTTAAGGAAAACTACAACTCATCCTCTGTAATGAAATGATTTTTTTTCAAGCAGAAAAAACAACACTTTTGTTATTCATTATGAATCAAAAAGTACATCTTCAAGTTGGTAAAAAAAACAGTAACATTTGCTATAAAAAAATATACAGCTTCAAATAAATCCATCAAAATATACCCCATATACATCAAATCCAAAAATTGCAGAAATTACCAGCAACAAAACTACAAAACTAAAATAACAAGATCCCCATACATAAAAGGAAAAATAAAGTACCACTCATAAAATGATGTATACCACTACTTTCAACAATAAAAATACTTCTTTTTTTTCACGCGGAAAATACCACCTTCCTGTTATTCTGAAGGAATCAAGGAAAGCTAACACACGCATGGGCAATCCCAACAAACTTCCCACATATCGTGGATGGTAGGTCGAGCAAACCATTAGCCGATCATCCAAGCCAGAAGATGTCTCAACAAAATTGAACCCAAGTAGATGGAATGAAATCCATCTATCCCCAACAACAAACCACCATATTCTTGACACAATAAAAATACTTTTAATAAAACTAAAATTTTATTTTCCACACCAATTACATTTTAATATGAAGTATAACTAAAACTTATGCATAAAATATATATCGCTCCAATTTTTTTCCTAGACATGAATCATCAATCCATAAAGCAATTTTTGCATTATATGCATAGAGTCGAATTCTTCAATCGACATGAAATAGATTATAATGTATCGACTTTTTAGAAGGAAAACAAATTGTAACACTTGCATTTTAATATTAAGTAATGATATCAAGTTGGCCTAGTTAAGATTGTAGATATAAAACATACACATGAATCTATGTGCTACTTTAAGCTTTATATTAAGTAATGATATCAAGTTGTTTGGGATATGGAGTTTACAGAGCGCGGTGGGTTTACAGAACGCGGTGGGCTCTCACCAAACGTTTGAACAACCTGCTTCACTATCCCCCGGTCGGGCGCATGCGGTAACCCATTGTTTTGTTTCCTTTTGGCGTTTACTACTTTTGTTTTTGTGTTCTTGTGGACTGTGATTGGTGCCCTGCAGTGGGGTTTATTCGCTATTTGGGTTGGAGTGTTGGTCCCCGTTTCTGACCACGGGCGGTTAAAAAACCCCATCATTATCCACCTGGGCTCGGGCTACATGTGGATTGGGGCTCCGATTGGGAAAATGCACAGATGTCTGGGGTATGGTGACTGGGCCGTTTGTTAACCTGCTGGTTTTACAGGTCTGGCCACACTTTGCCGACCATTTTCCCCGGTATATGCCGTGACTCTGACCTGGACGGTGTGGGTGTGGGGTTTCGAAGATTCATGTTATCATTTTTCGACTCTTTCACCTGGGGTTTTACTTTCGAAGCTTCTTGTTATCATACCTGTGCTCAGACACATGCTTTTGTTCCTTTCTCCTGGGATTCTTGGCTTCCTATTGATCTGCGTGGCTCGAGATCCAGATCTGTTGGTATCTGGTGCTTTGTTTGGCGGTATCGGTGTTGATCTATCTGATGGTGGAACAGGTGGCGGCATCTCCTGCTTTGGAGGATAACCCTATGATTGCCTCGGACTACCGAATTGAAGAGGTGGGCTTGTTTAAGCCAGATTCATATTTTCATGACATGCTGCAGGGAAAACGTCCACTTGCCTCGACTAGCAGACAAAGGGCTCCATGTGTCAAACATCTGCCTAAAAAAGGCCACCTTCCTTTGTTTGGGGTTCCGGGAGTGACTTCGGGCTCTGATCTGTCGGTTGACAGCACTCGAGCATGTCCTCCCCATGTGCAGGGTAAGAAACCTCGGCATGTCACTAGGGCCTCTCATTGTCTTAGCGAGAAATTCTGTTGTCGTCCTGGGGAGACCTGGTTAACTATGGGCCGGGATCTGGGTTTGGAGAAGCTGGTCGACTTCAATGTGACAACTTTGGTGGGGAAATTCTCCTATTTCGCTATGGATCGAAAGGATATTGTGGGGTGGGTGACTGAAAATTGGAGGCCCATTGTGGGTTATACACCACAGGTATTCGCTCTGTCTCGGGGATGGTATGGCTTCAAGTTTGAACAGGAGATCCATTATACAACCATCTTAAACGGTTTATGGCTTCATGGTGCCGGCAGTCTCATGCTACAGAAATGGCATACTGATTTCGATCCGGATTCGGCTACTATTCGGCTGCGACATTTATGGGTTCTTATTCCTGGTCTGCTGCTTGCCCTCTGGAATCGTGGGGCGTTTGAAGCTATCGGAAATAGTTTGGGCCATTTCCTACATGTGGAGGATGAGCATCTCACCGGTTTCGATCAACATATGGGGCAGCTCTTGGTGGAGTTGGACATCTCATTGGGCCTCATAGATGTGCTTCATATCAACTGGAGGGGCCGGTGCCTGGATTTGGTTATAGATTATTGGGGCATCCCCTTTCGTTGTTCAAACTGCAAACAAGTGGGACACCTCTGGAGACAATGCACTCAATGCTTCTCTTCTGGTCGTCCGGTGGGGGCGGACCCATTTTGTTCCTCTGACGATGGCAACGATAAGGACGTTGATACTACTGGCGGTCTTGATGGTTTCTCCAACAGGGTCCCAAATCTGGTTCACTCGGCAGCGGGTTTATTGGGTAAGTTGGAATCCAACGACCCATCTCTTTATCATTCATTGAATGAGTTGGATATTCAATTTATTAATGCATTGGAGCTTAATAATGGAAATAATGGAAATTATCTCAGTTTTATTTACCCAAAGTCGTCTAATTCCTCTGATTTTGATAGTGAGCCTGATGTCGCACCTATTGATGTGGTCCCCTCTGCCGATATACCTCTCCCTGTGTCTACCACTTCTCCTGGAACCTCATCTGTCATCCCCATTTCACCTATTGAGTCAGAGGATATACACAGTCCCACGGTCATTTTATCCTCAGATGGTGAGGCTGTTTTACCTGATCCAGCCCTAGGTAGGGTTGTTTCGCTGTGTGAAAATGTTTTGGATCCCTCGTCCGTCAACGTACCTTTACAATCTTTTCCTCCCTGTGAACCGATGGCTTGGGAACGTGTCATACTTATCCCTTCCTATTCTGAGATGGTTAAAAAGGTGCCTCTCCCAGCATATTTGAAAAATCGGGTGGTCGATGAGTGTGGTCCGATTAATATTTGTGTGGCCGATTCCACAAGCCCTGGGTCATAGACACCAGGTTTAGAGACCACAGTTAGCCACCTTTCGGCTACAACAGTGGACACGATTGGAAAACAGTGTATTGTGAAGGGGGCTCGACTGGGTGGGCTCGCTACTGATTTCTCTCCTGTAAAAACAAGGAGTGCTAGGAAAAATAAAATGGTCGAACCCCCGGGGGTTCTGGATGAAAGCACTCTGAAAACCACCATCTCTCCTGATACCAGGGCTCTTAGAGGAATCAAAGCCCTTGCACGGGGTCGATAATGATTTTTATCTCCTTAAACATCCGGGGAGTGGGGGGGATGCCCAAACAACTGGCCCTCAAAAGAATCTTTCAAATTGTGAAAACTGATCTAGTCCTACTTCAAGAAACGATGGTCTGTGGTGAAAAGGCTCGTTCTTTTTTCAACAAAATAAAGCCGAGATGGTGTATGTCTGTTATCGACGCGGTTGGCCTTTTAGGCGGCTTATTGGCTGCTTGGAACCCGGGGGTTCTTAAGTTAAAGTCGTTTATTACTTCTCTGGGCATATTGTTGTCTGGAAAGTGCAGAGGTTCGGATAAAGATATAAATATTATAAACTGCTATGGCCCTTATTGCAACAGGGAAATTTTTTGGAATCAGGCAGTTTCGGAGCATTTACTGGCTCTGGAAAATTTGATACTTGCAGGTGACTTGAATTTTTCTTGGGGGTCTGAGGAGATTTGGGGGAGTGCGGCCAGAAGGGACCCTCTAGGGACTTACTTCAAGAATATTTTTCCCACTTATTCCCTGATTGATGTGGAACCTCGACCTATGGCTCCCACTTGGTCAAATGGTTGCTAGGGTGAGAATCTGATATCAAAACGCATTGACCGTTACTTGATTTCTGAGTCACTCTTAAGCTCTTTCAAAACATACCGGACATGGATACAGATGACACATATCAATGATCATTCCCCTATCATCTTACAATTTGATACTGAAGCAAAACATCAGGTTTATCCATTCAAATTCAATTCAGTATGGTTAAAAGAGCCAGATTATGATGTAGGTGTACGTACTCTTTGGGAAAATATGGATGTCTCGGGGGAATGATCGGCTATGGATAAGCTTGCTGCCAAACGATGTTCCCTAAAAGACTTCACTATGAGGTGGGAGAGATCCAAAAAAGCTTCGCTGACTAATGAACTAAATGAGCTTGAATTGGAAATTGCTGATCTCAGGGAGCTATCTTTGAGAATGGGGTGTGCGCAAGTTGGTTGTGCTCGACTTGCTAATCTGGAGGAAAGAAAACTCAAAATTCTCATTACCCAGGAAGAATCATGGCGTTTAAAGAGCCAGGCAATTTGGCTAAAAGATGGTGATTTAAATACAAAGTTTTTTCATCGGTATGTTGATTCTCGCAGAATTCAAAATAATATCTGGGATTTAAATGATCATGATGGGAGGAGGATTTATGGTGATGAGGATTTGATGGCCGAGGCTTCTCGACACTTTTTTGAGTACTATACTGATCCAAAGAGTACATCTCTGAATGAACAGTTTAAGCTTATAAAAGAATATCCTAGGATGTTCATGGGTGTGGAAAGGGGACAAACTTTTTGAGGCTATTACTATCACTGAAATCCAGGATACCCTACGGGGTTTTACTAAGGATAAATCACCCGGTCCGGATGGCTGGACGGTGGAACTGTTCACACATTTTTTTGAAATTATGGGCGAGGACCTCAAGGTTGCGGTAGATGAATCTCGGTCTTTAGGGCTGGTCTCCGGGGTGCTGAATTCTACCTTTTTGACACTGATACCTAAAACATCACATCCTGAGAGTTTCAGTGACTACCGGCCTATTGCTTTGTGCAATTTAGTCTACAAGATCATATCCAAGATAATTGCACAATGTATCAAACCGATCTTGTCAAGGTTCATTTCTATGGAACAATATGGCTTTCTAGATGGGAGGCAGATACATGATGCGGTTGGCATGGCTCAGGAGGTTTTCCATAGTATATATCAGAAGAAGATGGATGCTCTTGTCCTTCAACTTGACTTGGTAAAAGCTTACGACCGAGTAAATTGGACTTTTCTGAAACTGATTCTTATCCAAATTGGCCTTCCTTGGAAGGTAATGAAGTGGATTATGGCCTGCGTTACCTCTGTCAACTTTTCTGTGCTTATAAATGGATAGCCGACTGATTACTTCAAGGCTTCTAGGGGCCTTCGTCAGGGATGTCCTCTCTCCCCCCTACTTTTTCTGCTAGTCATTGAAGGTCTGAGTCTCTCCATTCACAAATAAAAGAGTGTTGGCAATATTGTGGGTTTAAAGATCTCCACTGATGTATTGGTAACACACACTCTCTTTGTGGACGATGTTATGCTTTTCGGTATGGGCACACTGGAGGAGTGGGTTCAGTATAAGAAAATACTTGATTTTTTCTGTTTGGTAACTGGCATGCTCATTAGCATGATGAAATCTTTTTTCCTGAAGCACTCTTTGGCGGTGAATGTGGAACGCAGAATCTGGGATTCGTTTCCTTTGGAATTCAAGGATTTATCTGAGGGCACTAAATATCTCGGCTACTTTATCAAACCTGCTAATTACAGGATAAATGACTGGATTTGGCTTATCAAGCGGTTTGATGATCGCATTGGGCATTGGAGCATGAAATATCTGTCTCTGGGTGGCCGGCTCACATTAGCAAAGGCAGTCCTTCAGAACCTGGGAGTCTACTGGTTCTCCCTCTACAAAATTCCTATGGTAATCGTTCGCATTATCTGGGGGAAATTTTTCCGTTTTATATGGTCGGGGGGGGGGGGGGGGGGGGTGGTGAACAAGTTTCACTTAATAAAATGGGAATCTCTGGCCAAACCATACACTCTTGGGGGTTGGAACGTGAAGAATTTGGAGCTTTTTGTGATGGCTCTCCTTGCAAAGAGTCTATGGTGTGCTTTATTCAATAACTCAATATGGGGTTGTATTATCAGGGCGAAATATCTAAAAAATATCCCTGTTGCTTCCTCGTTCCGATTTGAGAGACATACGATGACTGGAACATCCAATATATGGCGGGGTCTTATGGGTTCGTTTTCTGTCGTTGCAAAATGGCTCACTTGGAAACCAGGAAATGGTCGGGACATAAGACTCGGCATGGATCCTGTACTGGGGGGATCTCCCGCTTATCTTCTCTCTCCCGAACTACTTGCTCATCTACGGGCCAGGGGGCTCTATTGTCTGGCACATGCGGTTTCATTAAATGGCAGGGGATGGATCAATGCTTGTCAACTTGGTATTGGGGGAATTATGGGGAAGGAATGGTCAGATTTTATTAGGTATCTCACTCAAGCAAATATCAGACTTTGTGACTCACCGAACAAGTTGGTATGGTCTTGGGATACTGCACGAGGCGTGGTCACCTTAAAGCTCGCATATGACTCTTTTTTTGCTGATTGTCAACCTGGGATGATATGGTGGCACTCTGAGATTTGGAAGCTGGCCATTCCCCCATGGATTCGTTCCTTTGTCTGGCTGGCTCTGGGAAACAACATACTTACTTGGGATAATCTTTGTCGACGTGGTTTCTGCTGTCTTGGCTGGTGTCCATTATGTGCCTCCAATGTGGAATCGGTCGATCATCTCTTCACGTCATGTTTGATCATGCAAGAACTTTGGTCATTCATTGTTATATCACTTGGTTCACCTGTAGCCTGGCATGCAACCACTTTGATTGACTCTTTTAGCATATGGTTCCGTGATCCTCGAGCTCGTCAGTGGATGGAACTGCCCTGTTTCATGATGTGGGAGGTGTGGAAGGCCAAAAATTGTTGTGTGTTCGATGGTATTACTCCTAATCTGACTTGGTTATGTGGACGGATTATTGCCTATTTCAAGGAGTTTTGTTCCATGTCGGGTCATGCGGGTGATTGAAGTGCCTCACCTTCAAGGCGCCCTGGATACCGGTTTTCTCCTCCAATTCTGGTGTATCCTTGCGGTTTTTTTGATGGGGCGGCACTTGGGGGTCAGGGTGACAGCGGAGCTGGTGTGATACTACATCTAAATAACGCTATCTCCTATCATATTTATTTGAACTTGGTTTATGGAACAAACACTCGCAGCGAACTCTGTGCTCTTTGGCTACTCTTATACTTTGCTCATTTCAAACGGGTCTCGTCACTCGTTGTTATGGGTGACTCATCTGCTATTATATCTTGGGCACTGGGTTCGTCCCCTCTCAATGTGATGCTCTTAACACATTGGTTGGATGCTATCCGGAACTTCATTAATGGTTTTCAGCATATTCACTTTGCTCATGTTTACCGTGAGGTTAATTTGGAGGCAGATCTGCTATCCAAGCGGGCTTTGGTTTCAGCGACTGGTATTATTATATGGGAGGAATGGCATGAGGACTTCCTTTTCTCCCAGGGCTCGGTTGATTTGTTTTGGTGATTTGTTTTTGGTGATGATCTTCTTTTCTGTTTGACGACATTATTAGTTATATATATTTGCTCATATGATCTATGCGGCTTTATATCTTGCAGGTTCTTAGGTACTTTATCCAACTACTTGTTGGATGTTTTTGATCCGGTGTGATATTTCGGCTCTATATTTGCTTATTGTCTTTCGGACATATTGACTTATGTGTCCAGGCCTCAGGCTGTTTTGGACTTTATTATTGTATTATGTCTTTAAAGATTGTCTGTTATGTTTCTCCGCTACTATATTTCTCTTGGAGATGGTATTTTTTGGTCACCTACGATGTTTTTAGGATTATGTGACGGATAGTATTATGCTGTAGTAGACATCCATTAGGTTATATGGATGGGTCTTGTCTTGGACTTTGTGGATGATGTTGCTGCTTGTGGATGTTGGTGTGATATGCTTCACACTCATACATGTTTGTTGTGGTCATGATGTACTGGTTTCATTTACTATTTCGAGTTATTAATAGTAAGCTATATTTTCTTATGAAAAAAAATGATATCAAGTTGGCCTAATTAAGATTGTAGATATAAAACATACATATGAATCTATGCGCTACTTTAAGCTTTAATATGGAGAATCATGTCGGATGACATTTTACAAAGTATCTTTCACTTTTAATTTAATATGGAGAATCATGTCGGATGACATTTTACAAAGTATCTTTCACTTTTAATTTAAGGATAAGGAAAGGCATAGTTTGTATGGAAAGTGACTATAAATCTTTTTATTTTCTTAAAAAATATATTCGTGGGTTTTTTTTTATCAGCTTTTAACAATTAATTTAAGAAAATATATTCGTGGGTTTTTTTTATCAGCTTTTATCAATTAATTTTAATTTGGATTGGAATAGTATATATTCATTTTAATGATAAAGTTAAAAGGTAAAATAAATAATCAAATTTGAAAAATTAATCAAAATTCTAATTTAAATGGAATAGTATATTTTAATAGTTATTATATTTAGAATAAAAATATTGGAATAATATATATTTATTTTATTTTTAATATTAAAAGATGAAAAATAAAATAAATAATCAAATTTAAAAAATATCATAAATTTAATTGAAATCATATATGTTCGTATCAATATTTTATAACAAAAAGTTATCAAAATACTATTATTTAATTAATAAAAAATAAAACTTTGTTTTTTCGTTTTTTAATAATACTATAAATTAACTAATCACATAATAAATCAATTATAATTTCAATAAAAACTTAATAATAAGTATATTTATAATGTTTTTTCAATGTAATATTTTAATAGCAATTAATAAAATAATTAGCATGGAAATGTAAATTAATAAGTCATTCACATGTGAGATTTTAAATGTTGATTCTAAGTATTTTTTATTAAAGATAAATATATTTTTTAAATAATAACATTTAATTATTTTTTATTTTTTAAAAATATAAAAAATTACAATTTAATGTTATTATCAATGTTCCACTAAGTCTTCGGGACGCGGGGAAACGCATATTGGGGGCGTGTAGAGGCACTCCCAAATTTTGGGGTATTTTGGGGGACGGGGAGCGGGAGGGCGTCAGGGTCCTAAGTTCTAACATAGGGGCCCATCTTCAAAATTTTAAATCATTAAAAAATAAAAAATATGAATCGTGTACATATTACATATCAATTCTTTATCCCATCAACATTTACATACTAAATTGAAATTCATCATTGTGCAATGTACATTGTAAACATAATACTCAATTCATGATGGCTATTTTAAAATTTAAATGCATGCACATCTTCCATAATAACTTTGAATCATAAACACAAGCAATAGATAAATTTTAAATGACAAATCAATAATCATAAATCATAAATCATAGTAGATAAATTTAAAATGATAAATCATAAATTTGAATTATAAACATATCAGATAAACACCTACAAATAAAGAGTGATGAGTCAAAGACTCAATCTAAGTTCATCAATGACAGTAAAAAAATTTATAAAACTAAAAGTAGCAAAAAGAAATTGTCAAAAGAGCATCAAGGAGATAGTTCCATGGACTGGTCCTGCTAATGCATTTGCTGCATGAAGTCACCATCTATGGGAGTGTCAGCATCTAAGTTAGAGTCACTCTCAGTCTCAACCTCGAGACTTATTTATTTTTTAGGTTTTTTTTTTAATTTTCATAAAAAAATATAAAAATTTAGGAGGGGGTAGCACCTGGGCATCCCCCATTTTCGGGAGGGGGCGTTTACAAGCCCCCTTTGCGGGAAACTCCTCTTAGTGTGTTTCCCCAAGTTTTGCATAAAAGGGAGTGCTGGGAAACATTTCCCATAGAGCCTCCCAGCCCCCGGGGAATGGGAAGCGCAGGGGGTGAGCCCCCAACCCTAAGAGATGCGTCCCCATAGAACACTAGTTATTATTGATAAAATAAATAGTTAAATATTTTTATGGGAATCCATATAAGAAATTATATGTATTATTTTTTTATGATATATTGGATTTAAGATATTTCACAAAGTATGATCAACCATAAAAGTTAGTGTCTCCCCCACTCCGAAATGTATACATTTTGTATGTTCATTGTAAATCTCAGTTTAAAAAAAAAATGTAATCTACACCTTGACCTTGAGACTTGTGTTTAAGGGTCTCATTTTTATCGCACCTTGATAATTGTGTTTAAGGGTCTCATTTTTTCACACTTTTAAGAACTTCAAAGAGAGGCTACTTGCTTTAAGGACCTTTCAGAAAAGGTATAAGGGTCTCATTTTTTCACACACTTTTAAGAACTTCAAAGAGAGGCTACTTGCTTTAAGGACCTTTCAGAAAAGGTATAGCATGATCACATCCATGCTTTATTATTTAGGTTATAATTTGGAAGCATGATCACATTCATGGTTTATTATTTAGGTTATGGTATGTATAATTTGGAATTCACGACATTAATATAAATAAAAAGCTAAATACATTATTAATTAAGATTATTTTGTTTTTCTTTTTATTGAGGATATTGATTTTTAATTTTTCTTTTCAAACTATGGAAAAATATTTTCCAAGGTAGATGTTAGATCATAATTCTTAATGCATGATTTTGATGACAATAACAATTTTTTTTGTAAATTAAAACTTATATTATATCATCATAAAATTTACATAAACATACAAAGAGGAATGGACTCGAGTTCTAAAAGAGAAGACACCTCCCAAGCCAAGGTTTGAAAAGAGCTATAGTCTACCTTCACAAAGCTACACATAAAATGTTCATAAGCTGCCATTGTTGGGCTACAAAGCTTTGTCAAAAAATTGAATATGACCAAAATAAGTTTGCAACTAAACATAAAGAGAACACGATATGACAAAAACTACAAAGGGAGAGTGGTTCATATTTGCATATCAAGGTCGAGAAGAAAAATGCATACACATCTACTGGTGCACAACAAAAGAGTTGAAGTCCATGCACCAACGTTGCCGGGGGGCTTCCCATTGAATAGAAGGGTTGTCTTTGCAAGCCAAATTGATACCATGATCCTTGTCCATGCTAGGTTCTAGAGTTGCAATGATGGGATTCGAATCCTTCACCACTATCGGCATTGTAGGATTAACTTCTTAAGTTCCTCCACCTTGACATTGGGAAAACCAGCGCCAGGAAAAACAGAGGTTTGGGTGATCATGGGTGTCACTTCGACCAAGGAGGGAGCTGTCAGAGCTTAGATGACCATATCAGACCACATACCCTCCATAAATTTCAGAGAATGAAGATTTTAAATTGTTACGATGTCCATGCACCAGTCTGCCACAACCTACACCCTGTGAGCCAAGTCTTGCACTTTGGTTTGCGTGTCATCGCCATAGTTGCGTAGGTCATTCCTGATGTCAAGAAGCATCTTTGTCATAGAGACCACCTACCTAGAAATCACCTTTCCATCTGTTTCGTTGCTATGAGCTCGATGAGAGTTTCCTCAACGGTTAGAAGTGCGAAGGCGCTCTCTCACCATGGAAACGCTATCCTTTCCAAAATCCCAATGATACTTAGACTGGAACCCAATTATCTCAGGCCTAAAATTTCCCTCATAAATTCTGCTCGAGAGTTATGAATGAAGCCCGTATTTTCAATTTGAGGCCGATGGATGCTCTATCGCCATTATAGTGTAGAGGATGAGCATAACGAGGAAGCAATTAATGTTCTTTGATGGCAATGTGCACTAATATGCATGTTAGGGAGGTGAATTGATGCCCAGACATTTCGATCCTTGAGCTTGAGCTGCTCTTAATTACATTACTTTTATTTCCTCTACCCTGGCAAAAGTCACCTCATCTGAGAGATGACAATAACAATTTTATTAGCTTCAATGTTTAACAATTTCATCAAAGCATTAAAAAAATGATGCTCCAAGCATTTAAGGCTACATAGGATATACATCGTGGACCTTGAGCTTGGGATGAGGCATAAAAAAATAGAAATATGAGAGCATTTTCTAAATATTTTAAGAGGAAAATATCATGACATTGATGGCAATGTTGCTAAGAATGAGAAAAAGGTGAAATAACATAATAATACAAAATGCATTTGATGATTAATAAGAATTACAATTCGGGTTTATGTTAAAAAGGTAAACATTGTGCAAGTTCATGTGTGCACTTAATAGGAACATATAAGTTGATATTTTTTCTAATCTTAATAGATTTGATCTAACCCAAATAGAGTCATTAACATCTTTAATGTGAACAAAGCAAAGTTAAATACATTATCTTTACCCTGGACTTTACCGTAAGTGTTATATATATTCAATGTTACATTGCACATCACCATGTCAGATACATGCAAGGATATCATATCTATATATAAGGTAACATATTATATATATATATATATATATATATCATCTTCCATCAAATCAGCCCCCCAAAAAACCACCGCTGGTTCTACAAATTATGCTTATTCCTTATGTGTTAAAAAGTCAATAGCATGTGGATCACCTAATAGTAAGTACAGTAGTAGTAGAGTACTGTTCGCTGTTCAATAAGGTGCGAGCCAGAATCAGCCCCTATTCATTACGGGTGTTTCGCTATCTAGAGAGGTAGGAAGGAAGGGTAGTTCCACCAGGGTAGCAGGGCAAATAGCAGTACCAGGTAGCTCAGTCAAAGCAGTAAACCGAGAATACCGGTTTTAAGCTATACTAGAAGAAAATCTCATATTCTCAATCCCCAGTGTCCCTGCTCCCCACGACGTGAGAACGAGCATCGAATATCCACGGCGATTGGCTTTTTTCCATATGTAACATTATTAGCTGTATTGTCTACATGTCGCTTATTTTCTGGACACATTTTCCCACTCATTTAATGGTTTCTTACTCCGAAGGTATCCCGATTCCCGAATCACGATTCCATTTCAGATGATCACATTCCATGATATGCTCTTCACGTGCTGAGGTGAAGTTGTAGTTGTAGCATATTATATGTCGAGTTTTCATCAATAGATTTTATGGTAATTTGTCAAGAGTACGATAGTTTGTTGGTGGGGATAGATGAATTTCATTTCATTTACTCAGGTTCAATTCTATTGAAACATCTTTTACATCTTCTAGTTTGAATGACTAAAAAACAAAAGTGATTTTTCCACAACCTACTCTCATTTCTTATTCCAAAATTTAGTTATAATTGGAGTTGTAACCAACTGCTCCATTAATCATGTATGCCAAAAGTGGAATGATTTTGGCCTGAGTTTGTGGGCACCAGATTCCAGTTCATTAGAAAGTAACTCTTGCGTGTGGGCAGGCTTCAATTTTATGCCTGTCCTATTCACACCAACTACAGAATATCTCACCGACTTCATTTGCAAATTATTGGTTCGTTGGTCCCTCGCTCATTTTCTTCTAAAGTGCCCATTGCCATGTCCCACACGGTTTTCAATTTTACTCTTAAATTATGCCTTTAAATTTCTAAATCTAGTTCGGGATATATATATATATATATCAGGTCAAAGATTGTGTACGGTTGGTAAGACATGGACGCTTACATGTTTTACTGACGGAATCTGCAAGACTTATATGCTCACAACGTCCTACATCTGTTCTTTCTAGATAGCAAATTCTCAAAACACTTACTATAAACAAACCAGAGGTTCAAATTCCAAAATGCCCATTCATGTCCCACACGGAAATTTTATTCCACTAATTCTAGATCGAACGGATCAAGAATATGACACCTTTGCGGGGAAGCAAACTTTTCGTAGCAATATTTAGAAAGGGAGGGATGGCAGGCAGGATTTGCCATTCCTGCCGTACTCTATTCTTTATCTTTCTGTATTGCCAGGCTGTTCCAGCCAAATTCCCCCTACTTCATATTAATATATATAAGGCTTTCTGTCTGTAGTCTTGTTTGTATCAGAAAGTCCGAGTATATAACCAATTCTGTTACTCGTTGTTATCGGATGCGCTTTGCAATCCATTTCTGCAATAATAACCGGAAGAGCAGATCTTCGCTGCAGCGGGCTTATTTCCCTCTTATCGTTGTGTTCCGTGTTCGAATCTCCGGGCCACTTTTGAAGCATGTCTCAGACGCTCAGAAAACGTGAACGTGAGCCCGAGGCTCTGTCGGATTCCATTGATGTGGGGGAGCCGAAACGCTTCCACGGCGAAGAAACAGACCGGTTTCTTTATCTGCTGCAATTAGACAAAGCTTTAGCAGACGACAATGAAGAAGAAGAATGCGCTCCCAGTGAGGAGCTCGTAAAGGGAGTCATGAGAAGCCTGGAGGAAGAGATTGCTGCAACATGCTCGACTTCTCTTCACCCCACCAACTCCAGAGATAATTCTGCATCCTCCAATATTTTTAGCGGTCACGAAAGCCAAAGCCGAGATTCGGACTCCAGTATTGATCTGTGTTATCTCCTGGAAGCTTCAGATGATGACCTCGGCATTCGCCCGAGCCCTGTTATGGACGTGAAGCACGAAGCCTGTCTATCTTCAAAGGAAACAACGGAGGGTTTGTCTGAGAACCTGTATCTTAAATCACTTGGGGAAAATTGGCACTTCGACGACAACTTTGATAACTATGAACGGTTTACATTGTACGAAGATGCCTGGGATGCGAGCCAGCTGCAAGATTATATGAACAGAGATTTTGTCAGCCAAAGCATGTTATTTGACTGGGATTTTTCTGTCGCATGGAGAGTAGAAACTGCCGGTGGCATGTAGCCAACGCAAGGGCTCATTAAGACTGCATAACCTGTTATTCTGTCTTCCGCAGATTGTGGGACGCAGAACTTTCAACCGTTTTAATGAATAAAAATTTGATTATTTGAATTGGTTAGCAAATATTTTTAGCGAACTTTCTAAATTTGATCTATGAAATTGAACACAAAACAAATTTCAATATATTTAAAATGAATTACAAACATGTTTAATACAGGGACGAATTTAAAGATTATAACTGAGTTTAGCTTGGCCAAAGGCACGCTGGTTTACACCATCCAAATGATTTATCAAAGCGGTACATTTACAGTTATTCCGTGATTCTTTATTTTATTGCAAATTTCCGTTCCAAATCAACCTTTTATTTTTATGATATAAGCGCTAACCAAAACACCCCCTACTTGCCGGAATCGGGCAAACCAATTGTCAATTTAGAGTGCTTAAATTGTAATTTCAGCTATTTGGGTGGTTTTAAAATCGGGTATTTAGTGTGGGTGGTTTTAAAATCAGGCATTTAGTGTAGGACAGACAAATACCATTGCTGAAATTTCCAGAAACAATTTTAATGGTTTTTGTTAAAAATCCCGGAGATGTTTTAGTTGTCTTTTATCCTTTTGGAAAGCTCACAGCAGACGCCCTCAATAAGTTGACCATTATTAAACTTATATTATGAATTCTTAATAAATTTTATCTTTATAATTTTAATAATTTTTTTTAAAATGGTGGTTCATTTGTTTATTAGAGGGTTAGTGCAGGAGTATGCCAACACCTATTATTCTAGGTAAAGAATCAAGATATAGTTAGAATTACAATCATTACAATGAGATTCAACAAAAACATCATGTCACTTACAAGAATTGAACATGAATGAGGAAGAAAACAATCATTCCTCCCAACCAATTAAAAAATAAAATTAACTTAAATTTATTTTAATCTAAATCTACCTTATCATAGAAAATCTAATACTTTAAAATTTAACCAATTGAATTTCAAATTAAAATAAACTTTAAAATGTTTAATATATAAACAAAATAAAACTTTTATTAATATCAAAATCGATTTCTTACATAGTTAAAGTTTTTTTTTCTAATTTGTCATTCTCCTTATTTTAATAATAAAATTTAATTATTTAAATATATTATTATGCTATAGATTACTATCGTCCAACATCTATTTTGGAATCATTTCCATTTTACCCTTGCTACCTACGTATGTACTGATAATACCTTGCAACCTACATATGTATGGATTAGGATATTGATCGCTTAGCATCTTTAATGTGTGCTTGGTTACTCTAAAGGGATTTTCATACCTGGATATTAATATGGGCCAAATATTTCACAAATGCAACAACCTACTTTTGGCCATTGAGATTTTGTTGCAAAGTAGGAGTTGGTAAGGTGGCTAAGAACTCAAAAGGGGATGTTGGTTAGTACCCACAACACACTTCAAAACACTTCAAAGGATAATAGCCCATGACAGAATGCACATCTCTACTATAACATTGTTATGCTATGTCATGCCTTATCCCTTTGCATTTTTTTAGAATAGGTTGCCCAGAGCAATTGGACTAAGGTGTGATTGACCACCTCAATTTGGCCATTGGTTTGGGGGTGGAATATAGTAGAGTATTGCATCTTGTGCTCCAACATTTCCCAAAGCACCTTTAAAAAATGACAAGAAAATGAGCATTCCTATTAGAAGTGATATTGCAAGGAAGGCTAAACATTGTCCAAACATGGTAGAAAAACAAGTCTATTATCTACTTTAAAGTGATTTGCTTGGAACATGGCATGAATAAGGCAATCCTTGAAAATACATATTACAACATAAACACAATCATGTTTTTAGATAGTTAGCATAAATCCTAAAATAAAATAAAAAGAAACATTTACCCAATGATCTGCAGAAAGTGGAAGTAGTTGGTACAGTCCAAGGTTGCAATTGGAACAACACCTCAAAAAATCACTAACCTATTTAGACTTATAAGGCCAATAATTTTTTTTCTATAGATACAAGAGTCTTTTGGATGCCAAAGTGTCCCCCATAGAGGGAAAGATTTTGCTTCCCTAATTAGTAGCAAATGAGCCTCAGTAGTAGGTACACAAATATGTTGCAAGTGATACAACCAACCTTCCCAAAGTCTGTAATCCATAAATGGTATTTAGCTCATTGTAGTGAGGTTTTTTAGGGAACATGCAATTGGACCAAACATTGGATCAATGGCATATTGTTGTTTCTAGTCATCAAAAGTGGGCACTTGCACCTCCAAAATTTTCAACATTGTGATATGTGGATTCAACTCAATCATGATCAACAATTTGATTGTGTGGACCCTTCTTGTACTTGAGCACTAGTTGAAATTGATGGATATAAACAACTCATTTAAGCTAATTTGTTTCAATTCAAAATATCAATGGATGGTGATATATGTGGAGCACAATTTCTTTACCTAGCAAATAATGATGCCAATGTTTTAAACTTTGAACCAATGCATAAAATTCCTTATGATATATGTTTTACTTCAGTTTGGATATTAATAAGCTTATGAATGATATGCTACAAGATTACCTTCTAATTTGAGACCTCAATAGTGTAAATCAAAGTATCACACTCTATCTCAAAAGGATACTAGAAGTCATGCAATCTATGGATGGATGCAATACAAAAGAGATGCTTGAGGTGTTGAAAGGTGGCTTTAGTGTTGAGGTCCAATAAAAATGGTGTTGATTGGATAATACATGTAGATGGCGTGCTAGCTTGGAAAAATGGAAAATTAGATTCTAATAAAAAATTATACAACCCAAAAAGAATTAATATTTGTCATATTATGGGATAAGAGTTTTTTATTTTTATAAGTAAAAGCATTTCATATTAGCAATTCTTCAAAGGGTACATAGCTTCAAGAGTACATAGCTTCAAAAAACATGTTGATGACCAACAACCTATTCTTCCTGAAAGTTCTATCACAGTAGCTACCCCTTACAAAGGCCCAAAAAGGGTCAGAATTCCCAAGTCTATCATCTACAGTTGAGCCGTTACAAAAGACCAGACTATCAACAAAAAGGTATGTCTGGACAGAGAACCCTCCTATCCTAATTACATCTGAAACAACGACTAACATGAAAATGGACAGAAGTCATAATTGCCAAAATAAACAAGAGATATCATAAGGCTAAAACAGGAGAAGCACCGGTCCAGCAAAAAGGATGGAGACCCATCTACGGCACATGGCGGTCTGCTGCTCAATCGAGGGTGTTGGCAGTGGCACCATTTGGCTCACGAATCCCCACACCACTGCACATAGGACTTCCAGAGCAGCTTCCCGGGACGACAGGAGATTGATCGAGCAACGGATACAGAGGATTTCCCAGTTTCAGAGTGATGAGATCCATTTTTTATGCAATAGTATGCAGTCACTATGGTGTTCTCTCCATGCTTGCACAGGTTAAGCATCCCCCAGATCCTTATTCTCGCAGTCCATAAGAACGTGGGCGAGCAAGCCCTTTGTGACCCAGTAGGTGGAGATAATGCAGTCATAGGCCAACAAACGCCCCATAGTGGTTCCAGGGTCTTGAACCCATTCCTCAACCTCATCGTGGATGCTTTGTATATTCTTAGATGAAACTTGCTCCTAGAGTTCCTTTTCTAGAACTTCAATTTCCTCGTGAATCTGGCTGGGGATTCGCTTCCTGGAGAACTGGGCAGCCTGGGACGCTTTGGCTTGCTCCCGGATGGTTTTCTTGGCTATACAGGGGGTCTTGGGATGAGTCTCGACTTTGTGATCCCGGGGGGTTCGCATCTTAGGGGCCATGTCAGGGAAAAGGAAGTTGCAGGGTGGGAAAAAAAACTAGGAATTCAGTTGGGTGGGATGGGTACACGAAGAGGTGCCCAGGAGAAACCAACTGAGGGGGACGAGAGAAACCATAGGGTGTAAGGTAATGCAAACCAGAATAACGGGAATAGAAACAGGAAAAAAGATATGTGCTTGAAGCTGAAGAGTTCCCCATTTTATAGCATATTTCGGGTGACTGGCCATCATGCCTTCGTCATACCCTGGATCAGATCGACGTACTGCAGCGCTCGATCCACCATAGAAACCACTATTTCCAATCATTCTCTGCATTGATTACTCAGATGTGAAGGAAATTCTTGATTGTCGTTGATATAATTCCCTCTAGTCTCATGTGTTGGGGCATGTTGTTGAGAGGTGGCAGATCGAACGACCTCGTGGGGGATTTCTGGAGGTTCATTGTAGGCTGAGGTGTCTTTCTCTCATTGCCTCTTGTCCTGATCATCTTTATTAGCCAACTGAGTGCAATGTGTAGCCCAAGTTAAATTTAAAAAGAGTGGCAAGGGCCCTTCTCGAAGTTTGCGAGGGGAGGTGACTCCGACGTTTGCTAAGGTGTCATCCACCTTATTCCCTTCTCGCCTAACGTGGTAGAAAGACCAGGCTCGAGGGTTGCGAAGAATGGTTCCCAGTTCTTCCACCCTATACGCCAGTCTCCAACTGTCTGTGACCTGTTCTAGGGGGCGCCCGAGTTGGAGATTTTTAGCCATCTGGATTATCAACTTCAAATCCCCTTTTACTATGAGGGGTTCCCAATTGTTACCTTCTACTATCTTTAATCCCTGAAGGAGACCTTCAAGCTTGGAAGTGTTGTTCGTGTCCTATCCAATATAACCATGAAAAATATGAAGGATTTGGCCATTATGGTTCCGGAATACACCTCCAAAGCCCGCAGAACCTGGGTTAACTTTTGGAGGCTTCGTTAAAGTTGAGCTTATAGGAGCCAACAGGGGGGGAAACCAAAAGTTGGGGCTTTTGGGGTTAGGAGATTGCTTTAGCTTGCCAATCCATCCATGGTCCGATTTCTTTAAACCAAGCTGCTCTAGAATCCGAGCCTCCTGAGTATTGGCTTCCCAATCCTTGTCCAACCAAGGAGTGATCTTGATCGTTTCTTGAATGTGATTCACAATTGTGTTCCATATAACATGAATAGGAGTTCTTGTTTCTTTGGAAATTCATTGGTTGCGTTCCTTCCATGTTTCCCATAAAAGGAAGCCAGGAAGCATGAGCCATGCATAATTAACAATGTTGTTGTTGAAGGCTGTAGTGTCCCAAGATTTTACAGTCTGATCAGGACTCCCCTGTTGTCTATTGGTGTGTCTGAACAATTCCTCCCCCAATCCCATAAGGATGAAGAGAATGGACAGGAATCCAACAGATGATTCATAGTTTCCTCGGCAATGGAACAAAGGGGGCATTGAGAGGGGCCAACTATTCCTCATTTTCGGAGATTTTTACCTGTGAGAATTCGCTAGTATATGACTAACCAGACAAAACAAGCCACCTTTGGCCAAGGATTTGATATCCATATTTTCTTCCATATACTGTCTTTCGGATCAGTTTCTCTTTTTTCCCAGAGATCATAAGCTTCCTTGGTGTTGAAATTTCCTTTGGTTGAATAACCCCACTTGATTTTATCATGCCCTCTCTAAATTTTTATGATTCTTTCCTGAAGGGTTTCTTCCATGTGGTGACTTCCCTCGGGCATACATCTTTGTATTCACCAATCCAGTTGTTTCCATTCCCTGTAAGTCGCATCCTCCATGTCACATTTCCAAAAATGAGCCACCTTGGTGAGATTAAGGGCTTATCATAGCTCCTGGAACTCATGGGTGGGAGGGGAGGAAGCAAGTTTTGGGCTTTGTTGCTAGGAATCCTCCCAAAGATCTATGGAGATCCCATCGTGGATTTCCCAAAAGCTGTGGTATTGGATGATTCTCCAATTTTGGAAGGCAGTTTTCCATATATGAGAGCCCTGTAGTTCCTCATTAAATCTGATGAGTTCCCGCTTTGATATTTCATAGGAGTATTTAGCATGCCACAACTGAGCCCAAGGTTCTGAGTTGTGGGTAACCCATATCCACCATATTTTAGCGCCCAAAACTTCATTATTGATCTCAGATCTCTCAGATTGAGGCCTCCCTTAAGTTTGGGAAGACAGACTTTTTCCCAACTAACCAGAGCCCATTTTCGTTTCTCTACATTTCCACCCCATACAAAGGTTCTTTGGATACCTCTGATTTCCTTAATCACAGATTTGGGAGCAACAAGAATTGGAAAGAGATAAATGGGCATTTCCTGCAGGACATCTTTGATAAGAGTGAGTCTGTTGGCCAGGTTCAAGGGTTTGAGAGTCCAATTATTTAGATTTTTCTGCATTCTATCTAGAACATCAGTCCACAACACGTGTCTGATAACATCGTCCTCCAGGGGGCACCTAGATATTTGGATGGAAGGGAGCTCCCTTGGAAGCCAAGAATAAAAAGGATATTCCTTTGGGATATGTTGCGGGTGTTGAAAAAGTAGACTTGCGATTTTTCTCTGTTAATTTCTAACCCAGAAACCTTGGAGAAGGTATTAAGACATTTCTTGATGGTTTTTTCCTCTTGAATGGAAGCGTGACTCATGAGCATCGTGTCATCAACAAACTATTGGTGATTTTGTTTGGAAGCATGTGGGTAAGCATGTGGGTGAATGTTGAGGCCTCTCATTTCTCCGTTGATCACCATAGATTTGATAAGTCTGTTGAGGCCTTCTTCCATCAAGATAAAGAGGAAGGGGGAGAGAGGATCCCCCTGGCGAATGCCTCTTGACGGACATAAGTTTCTCGTAGGGGTGCCATTAAGCAGAATGGAGAAGAAATTTGTCGAGGTCATACTCATAACCCAGTCTGTCCATTCCTCATTAAAGCCATAGGCTGTGAGCATTTCCCTCATGTATTGCCAGCTTAACTTATCATAAGCTTTTGAGATATCAAGTTAGAGCAGCATTCCTGGGATTTTGGAGATCTTGAGGGAGTGAATAACTTCATGGATAAGAATCACATCATCCAATATTTGTCTTCCTTCAACGAATCAAGATTGCTCTGGGGAAATCAGATGGGGGAGAATGGGTTTTAATCGATTGGCCATGACTTTGGTGATTATTTTGTATATGACATTACATAAAGCAATCGGTCGAAACTTACCTGGAGTGTCTACACCCTCCGCCATGGGGATAAGAGTGATGAAAGTGGCATTGAAAACGCGTAACACTCCTCTGTTTCGTCTAGAGTCTTCAACAATTTGCCATACTTCTTGTTTTATCATGTCCCAGAAATGGTGGAAGAATTTAGTCGTGAATCCATCAGGGCCTGGGGCCTTTCCTTTCGCTATTTGATGGAGGTTTTCTTCAACTTCAATGAGAGTCACTGGTTGCTTCAGGAGATTGTCTTGTTCGTTTATGACTGTGTGGGGAATAAGCTGGGTAATTCTTGCAATATGCTCGGAGCGGTTGCCTTGGTCTTCTTTCATGATATCCAAAAAATATCGAGTCAGTTTTGTTTCCATATCTTCTCTCGTTTCCACATAGTGGCCAAATTTTGTCTTGATTCTATGAATCCTGGCCTTCTGTCTGTTCTGGATGACTGATCTGTGGAAGAAGGTGGTGTTTCGCTCCCCATATTGAAGCAATTGGTTTCTGGAATTCTGTCTCCAATAGATCTCCTCCTGCTTTTCTCTAGCTTGAATTTGCTCTATGAGGGTTTGCTCTTGTTTCTTCAAGTCTTCACTATATCCGTTATTCATGCCTTCCCGTTGGAGACTTTCCAGTTGATTGCTTAACTGCTTTTTATCTTGGAATATGTTCCCAAATTCCTCCTTGTTCCATGTGTGAATCTTGGCTTTTAAGACTTTTAATTTTTGTTGAAATTGGTACATTCTTCTCCCTCCTGGGGGGACAATATCTTCCCACCACTGTTGGACCAATGATTTGAAGTTATTGTCCTCCATCCATAATTGTTCAAACCGAAATGGTTCCCTACCTCTAAGCCCTGTCCTATCCCAAAGAAGGTTGATAGGCCAATGATCAGAACATGCCGCGGGGAGAACGCAAGTGGTCAAATCACCACCCTCTGTAGTAATATCTTCAAATAATAGGAACCTATCCAACCGACTGGCCACGTGATGGTCTCCCCCTCTTTTGTTGTTCCATGTCAACCATTTGTTCCCAGTTTCCAAATCTTCCAGCTTGCTGGATTCTATGAAGTCTTTGAAAGATTCATTGGTTGGTCCAAGAATGCATCTGCCACCTTTCTTTTCCTCTAGGGAAGTGATCATATTGAAGTCCCCTCCTGTAATCCATTGCTTCTCTCCTATCCAGTTTTCCATCCAGTACAGAGAGTGCAGGAATGAGTTATTTTGTAGGTTGATGCTTGGGCCGTAAACGTTTGATATCACTCCTTTTTTTCTTGTCTCAGTGATTTCGATGTCTGTGGAGAGCGCAAACCTGGTAGCCCAAAAATTCCTCAGGGTGATCTCGTCCAATTTCCAGAGGGTCGCTATCCCACCAGTAGATCCTCGAGCCTCTATGGCTACTGTCTGGCTTCCTTTCCACACCTTATTCCCTATTTCCTGCATTTTATCCACACCACATTTTGTTTCCTCGAGAAAAAATGATATCTGGTTTCTCCATCCTAATATTATTCCTCATATTCTTAATTTTACGTGGGTGGTTCACCCCTCGTATATTCCAGGTAATAATCTTCATTGAATAACTCCTATTAGATTTTGTGAAGACAGTCTTGATAGAGGGGTACTTCCCTGACTCAATGAGTTTGGTTCCTATCTCCGCGATCCTTTGCTTGTTCTATTTTTGGCCTCGCTTTTCGCCTTCTTCTGGTAGTTTTCGTTTGCTCCCTTTTAGGGGTTCTTTTGTGATTCCCAAACAGGACTTCGCCTTGGTCTTGAGAATCACCTCCTGCAGGAGTTCTAACTGTCTATGCAAAACATAGCCCTTACCTTTCTTGTCGCATTCCTTCTCAATGGTGTCTAGGTCCAGTTCTCCCAGATCCATATCCTCCGCATCCTCCGAAGAGTCATCCTCCATATCCTCCGGGCCATCCGTAGGTGCTACTTGGGAAAGGATCACGGCCTCCTGGATCGGATCTTTTCCATTCTTCTTGTTCCCAAAATCCTTCAGGGACTCCCCGACATTGTTTAGGGTGTCAAAACAATTCAGGAGGGTGGTGTTCTTGACCTTGGGTTGATCATTCACCTAATGGTTGTTCTGTCGTCGACCCGATCTCTTCCGGCTAACCTAAGTGAAACCTTCATTGTCTTCCTTTCTCCTCTTATTCGTAGTAGCCGGGGCGGGATCGGGGATTTTTATGTTTTGTAGGAAATCGCGGTTGAGGTGGCCATACTCATGGAATCCGTGACAGCAGAAGGGGAGGTGCTCGTAGTCCAGAGACTGGGTCCATTCTTCATCATCCCACATCAGGTTGATAGCTTCTGGGAGAGCTTGTTCAAGATCCATGTACACACAGATGCAGGAAAAATAGGTGTAATGACTCTGAATAGTTTGCTCAGAAGCCTTAACAAATTTACCCAGTGCATTACCGATATCCTGTAGGATTTTAGGTTCCCAATACTCACAGGGGAGGGAGTACATCCTGATCCAGAATGGGGCAATGTTTAGATCCTCCTTGTCAGGGTTGAATCTCTCCTTCCATGGGCATAGATAAATCCCAACAGAAAAGAAGAAGTATGTCCCTCCTTCCAGAACCCGATCTCTGTTTTCTTGGTTGAAAAACACTATTGTGAAAAAAACCTTATCTCCTAAATGTAGATCATAATGTCCCTTAGGGTTCCATGTAGTCTTGATCCATCTAGTTAGGTCTTTTTCCTTGGGCCGGATGCCTATGAACTTCCCGATCAAGGCCTTTTCCTTTCATTGCTCCACACGCTCCTGCAATTTTTCCAATATTATATGTAGAGATGGGATCTCTTTTGCTCTAGGAAGACATCCCCCGTGGGTTTTCACTGAGCTTTGATTGGCACGTCCATTGCCGGCATTCTCTAGATCGCTTCTACGGGTGTCTTCAGGCGAATGTGGCAAGCCCTGGGATTTCAAGATCGTATGTAGGCGAGAGGAAGTCGAGGGGGATCCTCCCCCTTCAGGGTTCGCCATGAGATGCAAACCCTCACAACAAAAAAAACCTTAAAAAACCTAGCAGTCTCCAATTAGCAGAGATTCAATTAATTAACATTTATATTGTACAACCAACTATCTTCTTAAAATTTGTGGGATAAGAGTTAGTCTAGGAGGGTCTTGACATTTTGAGGGTCTAGCTAAATACCTTCAATAGAAATTAAAAATACCAAATAAGAAATGGAGCACTAGGCAAACCCAAACTTTTTTTTAGTTTTTTATGCAATTGGTTAGCACAAAAAATATCCATCACTTTGAAAATATGGAGGATGTGTTCATCCTATGTCGAGTTGAAGATCACGTTATCATCCAAATAAATAATGACAAAAGTTATCATCCAAGTAAATAATGACAAAACGTCCAAGGATGGGATGGAATAGGTCACTAATGAGTTTCATAATAGTTATAGGGGAATTGGTGAGATTGAAGGGTATAAGAAACCACTCATAAAGCCCAATTTTGATCTTGAATGATGTCTTCCTTGCATCAGTTTCCTTCATTCTAACTTGATCATATCTTGAATTTAAATCCAAATTTCAAAAATAACAAGCACCCACTAAAAGGTCCAATAAATCCTTAATATGAGGCAAGGGGTATATGTTCTTGACATTCACCTAATTCATAACTCTATAGTTAATGACTAGCCACCATTCATGGGTTTCCTTATTAGGGATAATAAAGGTAGGTGAACCATAAGGTGAAGAGATAGGGTGAATCTTGTTGTTTTGCAACAATGCATGAATTTGTTTGTCAATTTCAGTTGTCTTGGTAGGGGTCATACAATAGGGCTACGTATTGGGAATGGGGGCACCAAGCACAAGGTCAAGGTTATACTTGATAAGTTATGGAGGTATAAAACTGGTAGGTTTAGTAAAAGTATCCTAAGAGTCAATGGTGATGGATTCTAGTGATGTGGGGGGAAGAGGGTAATTTTATCAAGATTAGCTTCCTGGATAATACATATATGTAAACCTTTATGAAGGGAAGCTTGACATACAACACCATTACTAGATATATCTTCTAGAGAGGAAGAAGTAGATGAATAGAAATAAAAGTGAAAACCATTCTTGGTGAGTTTATGTGTGTTTGTGTGAGAACCATATGTGGTAAAGCACTCATACTGATAAGGTATCGCTAGTACTAAGTTGACACAATCTAGTTGATTAATGCCACACCATACTATGTCTTGAAAATGAGGGCCAATGTAAAATGTGATATTACATTGATGGGTCACAAACAAGGACTAAGCAAACTTATTCACCCACCCAAAATTCTATGGTTGAGGGTGGGGAGTTATTGACAAAGTTAGTAATTTGAAAAGGGCCACATAGACCATGTCATTTTTGCATCGAGAGTAGTGAGGTGCTCTATAGTCCAGTATGGGGGGGATGTTGTAACGTAATGTAGCGTTATATTACCAAAAATAAAAAGTAATTAAAAAAATTCATGTTGGCTCATAAAATAAAAAATTAAAACCAAATAAAGAGAAATTAAAAAAATCCATATAAGCTCATAAAATAAAAATTTAAAACCAAATAAAAAGTTGTTAAAAAAATCCATGTTGGCTCATAAAATAAAATAAATTCTTAAACCCGAATCTATCAAGCACCAAGAGGGATCAAATTTCTTGAGGTGTAAATTTTTTCTTGTCATTTAAAAAATTTAGTTTAAAAAAAATTACACCTCAAGAAATTGGATCCCTCTCGATGCTTGATGGATCTATGCTGGTGGTTATTATTATCCATGATGATATTGTTGAGATGGGTTTTAATCTGTTAATTCTTAGTACTAAGCATGGGATGGGTGCGAGAGGATGCACATTTCATCATAACAAGGTTTGTATCAGGTGTAGTTGGGTTTTCCACATCAATGACAACATCTATTGAGGAGTAGCTTGGGTGTTATGGACAGAGTATAAGGTCTTGGAAAAGTGTGGGCACTCTCAATAAATACATTATGCTCTTTTGTGAGAGGATGACTTATGGAATGTGCAATATTGACCAATGGGGGGTGAGGTTGTGAAAAACATGGGAGAAAGGGTACCCATGGGAGAGCTCTGTTATGAAGGGCCGAACCAAGATGGAGAATGAAAAGGAATTGGTTGTTTCCCTTTCTTTTCATAAACTAGAGCATGTTGAAAATATAATGAAAGAGAAGAGTTATGCAACAAAGAAACTTCATGACAAAGAGCAGGAAGTAAACCAAAATTAAATTAAATTATCAGTGCTTATTCTAGATCTAAAATAAGGAGTTGAACGTGAAGTTCGTAGAATATTCCAATGTATCATTGAACAATAGAAGTAGAAATATGGCAAAGTTCAATCCGACATGCCCATATGCTCTCGACATAGTTGGCTAGATAGAACACTCTCAAATTGCAGCGAAAACCTTGTCCTAGGTATTGATTCGAATTGAGGGTGCACTAACCCACTCCTCATTGAGTTATATTGTAATATCCTATGAATTGGTTACACGGGTATTATCTTGACTTAAAATATTCAAAACATAAATTAGTACATGCAGAAACTAGTTAACAAAACTAGTTGTAGGAAGACTAGATTTGGACACAAGTAGATCCACCCGAGGGTTTGGTATTTGAAGTATTATGGGTCTGCAAAATATGAAACTGAGTGTGTAGAAGAAAGGATAGCAGAATCAAGGACAACTTCATAGTCCTATGCACAAGGTAATAGGGCCATTTATGTTTCAACAACAACTGCCACTAAAGTCTACTCCAAGGATTTATGGGCACACCAACATATGCATACTAGATTCATTCACTTACACTTGAAAGAAAACAGAGGATGGATATCAGGTAAAAACCCACTAATCTACTGTTGAAAAAGAGCTATTGAATTTTTGGGAAGATTTGACTGAGTTTGGAGGTCCAAGGAGAAAGAACACTATGGTGGACAACTTAGTTATTTTATTTTTAGGATCTTCCAAACAGGCCAAGAGGGATATGAATCCTCATTTTGAGACTTGTATGAGCTGCATTAGTGTCTTAGGAACCTCAGATGACTGATATAATAGAAAATAGGCATTCAAATTACTTTTAATCAACTATTCTGCAAAAATAGTCAAATAAAAGGTGCTAAATGCCTAGTCTTGAGAAAAGTCAATCCAAAAAGCCTCTAAGGCTCTCGAATTTTCCTTCTAAGGACTAATATAACTAAAACATGAATAAAAGAGACAAGATCAAACCTTAAATGATTTTATTAATTAATAAATAGAATTCTCGTGGCTTATATTACACAGAAAGTCAAGAATCTTGTATTTTTACAATGATCTGAGAAGTATGGTCCAAAGAAGAGTAAGGAGAAGAGAGGTATTCACAAAATATGAATGGAAGGAATTCTAGGAGCTGTTGGATTCTCATATGAGGTGCACTGAACATCTGAAGCTTCCTGCAAGCTCTCCAACCGATCTCTCTCTCTCTCAGAGAAACTCATTAACACCACATCAAACCGACTTGGATCTCTGCATCAATTTTGAAGGATCAATATCTACATGGAATGGGTTGGATCATATCTACAAATTGATCATCAATGATTGCACTATATCATATGCAAAATACTGGAATAGGAACTATGGGGCACATCTCCCACAGGTGGCTAAGGGTGCATCTCCAAATCCTAGAGAAGCACTAATATTTCTCAATCACAAATATAAACTGTCAAAAGATCTGAAAATCGTGTGCTCTTATTCTTTTATAGAGTGGGTGATTTGTTGAGCAAGTTAACTTGCTAATGAACCTCCTTGGCCTCATCCAATGCGCCTTCCTTGATTGAATTGGAACATCATTCACATTGGTTTGTAAGATATATACAAGTAGGTGATGATATTTTGGAAAAGGATTGCTCCAACACCATATGATCTAGGTACTCCTTGACAAGATTGATCAAAAAACCCCAAAGTTAATCTAATCTTGTGTGCCAGCTGAGTTGAAGATAAACCATGATCTTGGAAAAGTATTTTGTTCCTAGCTATCCAAATTCCACAAATAAAGAAACCATGAAAGAGCCTTGACAACTGCTACTGCTATCCAATCGAGCAAGTTTTTCCCCATATGTTTTATTCCATTTCTCCCTAACTTGGGAAAAGAGACAATATTTTTACAACCTCCAGCCAAACAGTTCTCAAAAAGAGACAAAACACAACAAATCGGTCATCCAATCTAGCAAGTTTTTCCTAGCATTTTTTTAATCCATTTCTCCTTAATTCCCAATATTTTTATAACCTCGAGCCAAACAGGTTTGGAAAAGGAACAAAACACAACAAATGGTTCATTGATTAATTGTTCATCTTATAGAAAATTCATTTTTTTGGCCTACTTTGTTCATATTTTGACCAGTTTGGTAAATCCATCTACAAAAGAGTTTTGTAATCAAAAGACAAAATAGTTTCCCACATAAACAGTTCTGGAAAGGGGACAAAACAAAACAAATGATTTATTGATTATTTTTTCTATCCTATAGAGGATACATCTATGTTTTCTTACCATGTTTATATTTTGATCATTATCCAAGTAAGTAATCTATTTGGTAAATCCAGTTACATAAGAGTTCAAGTTCCAAGTTATGACAGGACTGGTGGACCCATGATAGTTTGAAGTGAAAACGGGGTCAATTTCATGTTCTTTGGAGACCTAGCCATGCTTTCCTATCAACCTGGAACACAATGTTCCCTTCTCCTTCCCATATTGTCCTACCATTTATTCACTTTTCTGATATTCAATATCTTCTGTTATTGTAATAAAGGTAGAAGTGCCAACTCCATGGTAAGGATGAACTCAGATTGCAAACCTTTTCCCTGATTTGATGCATACTCTATATTAATCCTTTATTATGAAATACTATTTATTGCTTAGTTATAAAAATTAGTTTAACATATTGCATAAGGGGATTATTATTTTAACAAGCTATTTTGCATGATTTTCTTCATGCTGTCAATTTAACTTCTGCATTACTTGCCATTGTTTAAAATTTGATTTCTCTTCTCAAGGAATTATCATTTATGATATTTTCTGGTTGTTTTTTTGCCTCTTTGTCAAATGCAGATTATTTACTGTCATTTCATATGTTTGTAGGCTTACTGATGCAGAAGATCTTATGGATTAAAGTGAACATATGAAATCCTTTCACATGTTTCCAAATCCTTGTATTACATACGCATTGGTGAGAAGGTATATAATAATTTTCCTATATTACTTCATTGTTTCATAATTGTATATTTTCAAAATACTCTGTATATTCTTACCCGAATGGAATGAAATCCAACCTTATTGCTTTCTTCTACAAAAAAAAAAATATTTAGAGAAAATCAAAGTCCCCGAGTTAAAGACAGTTGTTGTATGCTAGAAGATGGACGTAGTTTTCTACACCCTTAAGCTTGGGTTCTTTTTCATGGACTTTGAATTGATTCCAAAAGGCATTGATATAGCTAATAAGTGTGTCATCGTATGCTCATCTCTTCTTATTTTCCTTCTTTCAGTCCAAGCCAATCCGAGTTATTTAAGTTGGAGGTGTGATCGGAGGGAGAAAAAAGTGTGGAAATTCCCGGGGTTTGGGTTTACCGCTGTAAGGAAGGGAAGAGGCCGAAACAGAGAGAAGTGGAAGAGGAAAAGAACGGGAGATCATGCTGAGATTATGGTTGGAGTAGGTATTTGAAGGGAGAATGTTGCAAGAAGGGTGGAGGGATGTGTTTGTGTTTATTGAATTTGGTATCCATCATACAGTTTGTTTGAGGAAGGAGGTGACTGGAAAAGAAATAACCGACTGAAGGTGAATGAAGGCCTTTATTGTATACATATGTCTACATGAAATTTCAAGAAATACGTTAAGCTATTTTTGGATTCTATTTCAACATTCACAAGATATGATATTTTCCCATATAATACCTTCATTTTATACACTGCTGACAAGTATCATCTCACTGGACAAACTGACCCTAAAGTATCATCTCACTACAGTTAGTGTATGTGAGTAAGGTAAATTCAAGCAGTTTATCAAGCAAGTAAAAGTTATATGGGAAAAAGGGAAGACTGGAGATAGAGATATCAATGCCCTATGTAGGTAACCAAGCATGCAAATTACCAAATCTAGTCTGATAACTTGTCTGCTTATGTCTCAGTATGAGAATTTTTGTAAATTTTGTAATGATGGGAAGACATATAAGCCATATTTTGCCTATTTTGATAAGGAAAACATGTGGATCTTTGTTTTAGTATGCTCATAATCTATAAGCTCCAAGATGTACCTATGACTCTCAGCTATGAGAGTTTTTATATATATAAATATTTTTTTTTATTTCTACCGAAAAATGCAGCTTTTGAGCAGTAGCTCTGAATTCAGTTTCGTACCATTGCCTATCATAGGCATCTCCAGAAATATTTTTTTTACTATTATATTTAAACTTATTGTCCCAACCACAAAATTATATGGCAACTTGTGAACCTCTTATGGGAAAATGCCATTGCTTGGGTTCTTTATCGCCTTGCGATTCTTTCAATGATAATTTTTCCACTTCATTCAATGTCAAATTATTCTAAATATTCCCATGCAATTCATCCATGTATTATCCAACCTTTCACATTCATTAATCTTTGTATTGAGAACAATGCAAATTGCCACAATAGCGTTAGTGGAGAGCATCCAAATAGGACTTTCCTTTCTAAACACCCAAACTTACCAAAACCTTCAGGGAGATTTACCAAATGCCTTGCATTCCAACAGGTTCAACTTAAACAACTGAGTTTTCCAAATATTTCAGATGACCCTTCACAAGTTCTTACATCTGCACATGTTCCAACTTTTAAATTTCTCAATGCTACCAAGGAACCAAAACCACTAGGCAGTTTCACTAACTTGAACATTTCCGAAAAAATAAGTTTGCCAAAGAAAAATTAGGTAGCATTGAAAAGCTCCTGCATCTTAACATTTTGTTCTCTCTGCTTATGGAGAGTGAAAACTATTGAAAGTTGACGTCTCCAAACAAGTTGTCCAAAATATGGAGTTGTTGATGATTAAGATCTGGCATTTATTTTTTCCAAATATGAAAGTGTTTCAGTCTAGTCCAACAATATTTTGAAGGATGATAAATGTATATGTTTATTATCTTATGATGGAATTTGTAGCTTCTTAAGCGCACTTGAGAACATTTTGTTTTATTTTATTCATTTGTGTAATTTTGCAAGGAAGAACTTTGGAGCTTGGACACTAAACTAGTAAACTCTTGTAGTTATAGTACTTAGGAAAGAGTGTCCATTTTGTAGAGGTGTGGTTGTAGAAATTATATAATGGATAGAAAGGCCAGTTGATGCTTTGAAATATTTTTTTTAGGCTTTTCCAAATACTATCCAAGTTGTCATCATAGAGTTAAGACTCAAGATTCAAAATGAAAAATACACTCAACATTACATAAGCAATACTCTGCTAAAATAGGTGTTTCTTTCTTTTAAAAATTGATAGTATACTAATATTTTGAAAAATAAGTTCCATATATCCATATCTACTTCATATGTCCATACAGAGACCAAAGTTGTAGCATTTTTTTTGGATTAAATCCATTCAGAGAAAGTATAAAGGTGTTCTTTAACTTATGTGTTCAATGTTTTCCATCACATATATGTTGAGGGCATCATTGTATTGTTTGCAGTTGGAGTCAATGGCGTTGTTATGCAGTTATACGTAGAAGGAGTATCTTCCCATACATTTGCGGCAAGCACAACTTAGATCATGGAGTATCTCTTTGATTTTTTGAGCCAAGAGGCATGTTGTTCATACCATATTTCAGTTAGTGTATAAACCTGTTTCATTGATTAACATCTAGACTTGAAAGCAAATCCTGTGACGAATCTACAGATTGATTCAAATTATTGAATACTACATTTTTGTGAGAATGAAAAACTCGGCGTGAATGTATAAGTGTTTTTTGGTGGCTCGTTGTTTATACTAATAACTTATTAGACACATGCCGATTTATTTTGTTATTGTTAAAGTTCAACACATGACATATGAGAACAGAAAGAATTGCCAAAGACTGAGTAATCTACTTGCAATCAGACTATCATTGTACTATGTAAGTTATCAATATAAAGAGATCTTGTTATTTTGTCCAATATCCATATTTTTTTTATGGTATTGTGGATGGAATTTGAGTTTTGAGGAAGTAATGAGGTGGCGCACTCTTAAGGAAAAGTTCATCTTTATGTGTTCAAGCCTACTTATTTAACTCATCATCTTATAAAGGCTAACTGATGGAACTTATTCAAGTTTTTGGGAGAGTGAGGGATTCAACATGTTTTGAATCAACATTTGGTCTCCTTTTACTTTCTTTAATGACAATTGGTTGGATGGAGGATGATACATGTCAATGTGCTTCAGATTGTGGCCAAAGCAAGGCAGTGCCACGTTATCTTAGGTGCCAAAGTGAAATTGGGAAACCTTTAGGTTAGAAGAAAGCAGACTGTAGGTCCATAACAAGTCTCCATCCTTTTATAGAGATAACTTTAGAGGTAACCTCCATCAAAATCACTTGTTGTTCTAGAGGATAAGACAGGTAATTTAATAGGTAACCTATTACTCATCCCCAACCAATGGAGTAGCATCCATCCATCAATTCCTTAGGAAATTTAAACTTTCATGGAGTAGCATCCATCTAAGATGATAGATATGCAACAAGCTTCCAACTTTATATTGTAGGGAAATTAGAGTGTTGACCTTCTATGTCTAGAATCTAGATATATAGTGGTAAATTAGTAGTATAAATCCCATCATTTCATTATTGATTCAAAACTGATGCGTCACATAAAAAATTCCATTGCTTAGTGTTTGTCTATTGCCCATAGAGCTACGTTCCACATTGGAAAGCATCACAATCAAAAAATAAGATTGCAACAATATAGATATCCGACATCCATGGCTTTAGAGCAGCTAGGCTAGATACCACACACTAGAACATGGCTGAAGGAAATAAGAGTCCCTTACTAAGTAAATAACCAGTACAAGTAACGTAAGAAAGCCATAAATGACTTGTAGTAAAGTAAAAGATGTAATATATGATGGATGGTAATGGTTACATAGTTTTGGGGCTTTTACAGGCCCGTCATGTACTTTTTCGACAAAAGGTCATGACTATTGATATTTGTTTAATTAATAAATTAATATTAATATTTAATATTAATTTATTATTATTTTGTTGTTACATTTCCTTCCCCTTAAGGGAAGCTTTGTCCTCAAAGATGTATTGATAGCAAAGTTTGATTTCCCTTGAACGGTCGTCTCGAGATCCCTTCTTTTGTATTTGCGATACTTGATGAAATGAGACGATACGAATTACGGATTCCTAAAGAGAATTGTCGCATCGTATTTGCTGTGGTCCATCCCAGATCTATTTTTATTGGAGCTCTGAGATCATTTGGTGGGACGGGTCGTTTTGCTGCTTAGTATGTCGATCTTTTCGCCTGTCAACATAATTCTTCTGTGAGTGCTCGTTTTGACCTTGTCGTTGGTCAAAATGGCGATTATAATTGGGATGTTTGTAAGGCGTATGTGTTGTTTTTTTTTCTTTCTTTTGAGCTGCGGCGAGGATTGCCTTCACTTCCTCGACTTGATTTTTGGATGCATCTTCCTGGATTTGCACTTCTTGGTTCTCCAGTAGATTTTTATGATTCTGAATCTTTTCGATTCTTTCATCTTGCGGCTTTTTGTCAATTTCTAACTTCTTGATATGTGTCTCTAGTTCTTGAATAAGATTCTTTTGACACTGGTTTTCTTCCTGTTTTTCTAGTATTCTTCCTTCGAGGTCTTCACTGGAGTGTTCCCTCTTACCACTGTTTTTCAGTTTTTTAATCTTTGTAAGCAATGTTTTGTTATGATTTCGTAGACGAAAAATCTCTTCGGTATTGCTTGATAACACATTGTTGACTTTTGTTAGTTCCAACTTATGTGTCTTCTTACTGTCATCATACTGCTGCTGGAGTTTTTCTTTTTGCTGTTGATGATGACGTGACTCAGTTTCCTGATTTTTTTACTTTTCATGTACTTGCACCAATTCGTCTTCTTTGTCCATGATGACTTTGTTTAGATGACTAATTTCCTCTTCTAAGTCGACACTATTTCCATACGGATATTCTTCGACTTTGTTTGGTTTTTTTATCTGGTCTTCAAGTTTTTGAATGATACTTTCCAGACGTGATATTTTCTCGTCTTTATCTGCTAACCTTTCTATGAGTCTTCCTTTACTATCTTCCAAAAATTGAATATTCAATTCTGAGTTAGTAATCTTTACTGTCTGCTTGGTGTTTTCGAACACTAGACTATTATTGGTTGCCTTGCACTGTTATAGTTGAGTCGAAACTGCTCGTAACTGCAATTGTAACTCTGCTATCATCGTTGCCATGACTTTTGAATTCCAACTTTTTTGAATTGGTCTTCTTTGTTTGGTAGCGGATTTGGGATGCTTGACAAGTCTTCTTGTGACTCTTCCTACTTTCGATAACAGGTGGACACCAAAAAGGTGTAATAACCCTTAATCTGGTTATTTCGTAAAAATAATCTTCTTTTGTTATGGTTAAACAACTTTTTTTCCAAAAGTAATTATTATTTTAGTAAAATAATAATTTTTCCTTTAATATAATAATAATAATTATTAATATTTTTATAAACTATATATATATATATATATATTTTTTTTTCAAATATTAAAAATATTTAAACAATATAATAATACTATTATAAAGTTTAATATTTGATTTCAAAAAAATGAAATTTAGGGTTTCGATGGGAGATGGATGGTGGGGGAATGGGGGCCGAAGTGGTGGTGGATGGAAGCTGGTGGAGATTGCAGGTTGTGGTGGAGAGCGAGTAGAGGCGGAGGTGAAGTGGCGCTGGAGGAGAGGGATGAGAGTAGAGGAGCGGGATGGCAGCAACGGTGCCTGGGGTAGGCCGACGAGGTGAACGCGGGCCTCAAGGGAGGTGGAGTTGTGGTGTGACATGGGGGTGAGAGGCTGGGAGGGGGCCAACGGAGAAAACAACGGCGGAATTAGGCAGTGTGGAGGAGGTAGGCGCAGGGAGGGGGGGCTGCGCGTGGAGCAGTGAAGGAGGGAGGTTGTAATGGTGCGGAGATGGGTGGACGCGGGAGGACGAGGAGGGCGTGAGATGGAGATGGAGAAGGCGGTGAAGGGAGGTGGAGCAGGCGCAGGAGGTTTCCAGCATGGTGGTGGAGGGAGTAGCGTGGAGTGGTGGCGGTGGCGTAGAGGGTAGGGCAATGATGGAGGCTGAGGGGAGGGTGGATGGAGTAGGGACGTAGGCGCAGAGGGATGAGAGGAGCCCAGGAGGAAGGAATGCGCAAGGAGGTGGGAACGTAAGGAGGGATAATTGGGAGAGCACGGGAGGTTGATGGAGGAGTGAAGCGGAGGAGAGGGGGAGTAAGAGCGTTGGTGGGAGGGATATGAGTGAAAGGGAGTGAAGGAGATGAGGGTTGTGGCCAAGGGCCTCTCGTCAATTAAAAATCGTGATTCGAAGAAACTCTAATGAAGTAGCCAGTAGTCGGAATCAGGGAGGGCCGAAAAGGCTCTGATACCACTGAAGGAAACAAGAGTCCCTTACTAAGTAAATAACCAGTACAAGTAACGTAAGAAAACCATAAATGACTTGTAGTAAAGTAAAAGATGTAATATATGATGGATGGTAATGGTTACATAGTTTTGGATCTTTTATAGGCCTGTCATGTACCTTTTCGACAAAAGGTCATGACTATTGATATTTGTTTAATTAATAAATTAATATTAATATTTAATATTAATTTATTATTATTTTGTTGTTACAATGGCTTTAGAAAAACTAGGATAGATACCACACACTTGAATAAAGAGTTCATTGTTAATTATGATGTACAAATATGAGAATTTTAATTTTCCTTTTGGCATTCTTTTGCACCTTATGGGGCAATTGCTAGTGTAGCTTATGGTTACAAAAGCTAACCCATGCTTACTAAGTTAAATTGTGAATTACTACAACAATCAAGTTCAACCATAATGGAAATTGGTTATATATTTGACTATCTTGGATGGTTATAAATTAAAAAAATATATCCAAATTCAATTTTGTTTTAGTTATTTACTTATCATAATTTAAAAAACTAGTTTTATTAAAGTTCCTTTTGGAGCAATGGCTAGTTTACATCACTACAGTGCTAGTGCTTATTGTTTGTGTATTAAAAAAGTCATAGCTATTTCTGTTCACTTTCCTCTACAGCTTTTGAAACAATTGTTAGCTTTTGATATTTATAGCGGCCAGGAAAACCAAACCCGAGATTCGGACTTGGTGGTTGATCTGTATTATCTACTGGAAGCTTCAGATAGTGACCTCGGCATTCCCCCCAGCAGTGATCAAATTTGAAGGGTGGGTCTTAATTTTTAATGGAAGGGCATTTGTTATTGGAGCCCTTCAAAGATGATGGGCAATTTAAATAATTGTACTTCAATTGACAAGTATAAATTAACTAAACAGTCTCTCAAAAATGCAAAAGATGAATATTGCTCATTCAAATTTTTACAATCTTAAATAATTGAGCACTCCTTAATATCTATATGATAAAATGGTATCTTTTCAATAAAACCGAATTTAAACACATTAATTTGACATATATGTAACATTAATTTTACAGATCATTAAAATAACAATTGTTTTGTTGTATTTTTTCGGGTTAGACCACACTTCATTATACAAAAAACTACTTAGACTATGCAATAACCATATTGGGACATCTACATGATCTAGTATGCATAGTGCAAGACGTTGTAACTAGATATAGTCTTAAAATAAAACTAGAACCATGAGAAAATTACTTACTGTTAACTATGCACAAAAACAAGCCGCTAAGCAAAACGAGGCTATAATAAACCTACAACCAAACTATACATATAAAACCAACCAAAACCTTAATTCAAACCGAAGAGAGGGAAATCATCGAAGATAGAGAGATGTAAGAGTGATGGACATTAGGCGCCTAAGAAAAAATAATACATAGCTCAAAAAAACATTAAAAAAATCCTCCATACCAAGAAAGTTAGCAACGCTAGCATCATAGGGGCATGGGCATCAAGTTTTGTTGTTCAAGACTTGTCGCGACAACATATAGGTATGGGATGGAGGGGAAATGGAATCAAGCCTAAGTCAACTGGAGCCTTGCGACTCGCTGCATGTTTGAGTATTGACAATCTACCTTTTAAATTGAACCAGAACAACAAAAGAAGTTTTTTAATGGCTCGATTTGCGAAAATTCTAGATACATGAGTAATTAAGAGCTCTAGGCTCTAAAATTTGATTTTTTTTTAACCAATCCATGATTCGGTGAATTCATAGTCATTGGCATGAAATTTAAGTTATTCAATGAAAGAATTAATGTATCTACCTCTATGTCGAAACTGTTTTCCATGCTGATGCGGGCCACTGCCCTCCTTATTGTCTTACCAAAAGGCATGAGAATGAGGAAGAAGACTTAAAATTATGGACTTCACCATCAAAGAAGCCTTACAATCACATTGGTAAGGAGTGATAAGAAGATCACAACAATCCAACATGTCAAATCTCAGATGATAGTGTCAATTAAAGACTTACATGGTAAATTTAATATAAGACTTACTTATAGTTGTCTCTTACTCTTTGCGTCTTGACACATTTGATAATTTATGGTTGTCTCTGTGACTTGACCCAATTGATATTATAAGGTGAGGATGTGCATGCATAATAATCCTTATTTATGACTATGCGATGAGGATTTAAATGGAAGAAGATGTAAGGACATGTTATTTTATATGTATTTTGTTGGCGAGTGTCGAAGAGAAACATGGTGAGAAACCACATATGTTTGGAAGGACGGAGGGAGATTACATGATCATGATCATGCCACCCATCGAATTGAAGACAATTTCTGAGCCAAAAATTGTTTTTTTTAATTTTATTAATAACCATTGTGGTACTTTGGTCCAAATGTTTTTTCTAACTCATTGTTTGTCCATATTGTGTGCCTAGTGCCACCTCTCTATATCAATGCATAAATCAACCTCTGCTTGGTTTGTTGTTCTAATTGCATGCCATTATTTGTAGTTGCATGCCATTGAGTGTTGTTTAGAGTTGTCGTGAGTCTGTGACATTCGTGCTATAAATGAAGTCTTGTAGAGGAGGACTCATCAAAGCAGCAATTTGAATTTCATTTTGACAAAAAACGAGTGGACATTGGTAGCCAAGTTGACATAGGTAGTAGGCACAACATTTCAGCCTTCTTTTGGGCCTTCTAGCGTTTTTCTATTGTTACAACCATAGTCATTGACACATTGTCACACCTTAGATCTCAACTCGAAATGACTCAGGATTTGGAGTCAAATCCCAGTGGCTAGTACCTCGTAGTCGTCAATCATCACTCGTCACCTTGCAAAGCTAAGCAGTGAGTGCATGACATGAGTGAGTGAATGATTATAATTTATGATATTTCCAATATTTTGAATGACGAGTCAAATTTTATAACATAGGAATTTCAACATAGAAATTGAAATTTATATGGATGGGTAATTTCAAATGTTGCCCTTCTTTTGAAATGTTGATGTAAATTATGCCATTCCTATTGGAAGGGTAAAATTCAGATTTTGAATTTTTTTTGAAGGGCAATTTTAACTTTACACTTCTAGGAAGGGCTAGAACCCTTTGGAAGGGCCAGGAAGGGTTCAAATTTGAACGCTGCCCCCCAGCCCCGTTCTGGACGTGAAGGACGAAGCCTGTCTATCTCCGAAGGAAACATCGGAGGGTTTGCCGGAGAACCTGTACCTTAAATCACTTAGGGAAAATTGGCACTTCGAGGACAACTTTGATAGTTATGAAGAGTTTACACCGTACGAAGATGCCTGGGATGCGTGTCTGCTTCAGGACCATATGAACAGAGATTTTGTCAGCCAAAGCATGTTATTTGACTGGGATTTTTCTGTGGCATGGAGATTAGAAACTGCCGGCGGCATGTAGCCAACGCATAGACTCATTAAGGCTGTATAGCTTGCGATTCTATCGTCAACAGACTGTACGGGTTCAATCAACATTAAAAAAAAATGATTATTCGAATAGTTTCCCAAATTTTGCAGCAAACTTTCCAAATTCGATCTCTGAAATTGAAGGCATAATAAATTCAGTATCTTTAAATCGAATTATAAACAGAGGTCTAGTACGGAATTTGAAGATTAGAATCACTGTTCGCAAAATTCTCAGTTTAGCTTGACCGGTTCGGTGGTTCATCACCATCCAAATGATTTATCAAAGCGTTCCATTTCCATTTCCAGTGATTCCCTGATTTTTTATTTTATTGCAAATAAATTTACTCCAACTTTTTCCGTTCAGGACCCTTTAATACCCTTTAATAATGGATACTCTTAAATGAAAATAAATTTTAAAATAAGATATTATAATAATAATAATAATAATTTAAAAAAATGTATTATAACAATAATAATATATATTTTTAAGGTTATAAAATTTAACTATAAAAATTATAAAAAGTATATATTCCTAACTCTTTAAAGCATATTTCATAAATAAATTAAAATTTTTAATCAAAATATGATCACTTTAGAAAATCCAAATTTTGACATGTTATTAATATACAACTAACTTAAATTCATATATATATTATAAATATCAATCAAATCAAGATAACTATATATATTCTACTTTTACATATTTATTATTGAGTGGAATCAAAAAGTACAATTTTAAATCATAAATATCTCTCTCTCTTTTTTTTTCACATAAAATATATCTTACTATTAATACCGAGAAATAGTAAATAGGATCAATATATCAAGTCATCAAACCATAAAGGCATGTGAGTCAAAACTCATACGGGCCCAGGATGAGCCCCAAGATAACATCACAGCATCCAGGATCCATATCAAATCCCAAACAAAAACCAGAAAAGATGCCACAAAAAAGCATCAGAACCCCAACAACTGCATGACCAAAACTAAACAGTCCCCATGTGGCATTGTATCAAATTTCCAAGACATAAATACATGTAAAATAAGTCCAATAATAACTCCAAAACAGCCAAAGGCCTGGACACAAGTGTCAAATATATCAAAAAGTATAGAGCCGCAAAATCCAACCAGATCAAAAATCCAACAAGTAGTTGGAGGTAGTGACTATGAACCTGCACAATATATAGCCGCATATAAACATGAGCAAAATATATCATATCATGCCGCAAGTCCAGACCAAAAGATTCAGATCCAAAGCAAATCAACCGAACCCCGAGAGAAAAAAAGGTCCTCATGCCATTCCTCCCACAAGATAATACCAATTGGTGCGTCCAAAGCCCGCTTGGAAAGGATGTCTGCCTCCACATTTATCTCGCGGTAAACATGGGCAAAGTGAATATGCTGAAAGTCACTGATGTATTTCCTGACAACAGCCAACCATTTTGTGAGGAGCAACACATTAAGAGGGGAAGTACCCAAAGCCCATGATATTATGGAAGAAGAATCACCCATAACAACAAGTGAAGAAACCTATTTGTGCCGAGCAAAGTGTAAAAGAAGCCAGAGTGCACACAATTCACTGCGGGTGTTCATTCCACAACCCAAATTTAAAGGGATCCGATAGGAAACGGAATTGTTTAGATGAAGCACCACACCCGCCCCACTAACGCCTCCCCCCCAGCCGCAACCCCATCAAAGAACACACAAGGATACATCAGTACCGGAGGAGCAATGTAGTAACCAGTTCGTTTAACAATAGAAACAGTCCTGCCTCCCGCAAGGACTGAAATGGAATTAAACTCCTTATATAAAGCAATAATACGACTGCATAACCAATTCAGATTTATAGCTATACCATCAAATACATAGCGGTTGCGGGCCTTCCATAGTTTCCACAACATATAACATGGGAGTTCCAACCATCGAAGAGAGCGTGAGTCCCGTAGCCACTGGCCTAAGCTGTCCTTCAATGTAGACGAATGCCAAACTGCAGATATACCAAGGGAATTGGCAATAAGCATCCATAGCTCATTTATGATCGGGCACGAAGAGAAGAGATGATCAACCGTTTCCAAATGTGAGCAGCATAAAGGGCACCAGCCAGGACCATAGAAGCCACGACGACAGAGATTATCCCAGGTAAGAATATTGTTTCCCATTGCCAACCAAACAAAACATCTAATCCTCGGAGGGAGGGCAAGCTTCCAGATCGCAGAGTGCCACCAAACCATCTTTGGTTGACAGTCTGCAAATAATGAATCATAAGCAAGTTTTGAAGTGACCAAGCCACGAGCAACATCCCATGACCAAACCAACCTGTCCGGAGAATCGCAGAGGTGGATGTTTGCTTGGCAGAGGTGCATAGTGTATTCCGACCATTCCTTTCCCATAGCCCCACAAATGCCAAGTTGACGGGCAGTGATCCATCCCCCATTATTGAAAGAAACAGCATGTGCAAGATTATAGATCCCCCTAGCTCGGAGATGTGCAAGAAGTTCGGGAGAGAAAAGATACGAGGGGGATGCCCCCAAAACAAGGTCCAATCCAAGTCTGATATCCCGGCCATTGCCAGGAATCCAAGAGAGCCATTTTGCAACAACAGTGAACGAGCCCATGAGCCCGCGCCAAATATTTGAAGTACCACTAACAGAATGCCTGCCAATCCGAAACCAGGACGCAACTGTAGCTTGTTTGAGGTATTTGGCCCGAATGATACATCCCCACATAGAGTTATTAAATAAAACACGCCACAGGCTCTTAGCATGGAGAGCCATCACAAACAGCTCCAGATTCTTTATATTCCAGCCCCCAAGAATATATGGTTGTGCCATACTTTTCCAATTAATTAAATGAAACCTGTTCTTCTCTCCCCCGCCAGACCATATAAAGCGGAAGAATTTCCCCCGAATTATGTGAAGAATTGAAATCGGAATTTTACAAAGGGAGAACTAGTATACACCCAGGTTCTGAAGGACACTCTTAGCGAAAGTAATCCGGCCACCCAATGAAAGATATCTCAAGCTCCAGTGACCAATGCGCGTATCAAAACGTTTAACAAGCCATAACCAATCATTGGTCCTGTATTTTGCAGGTTTGAGGAAATAGCCGAGATACTTTGAGCCCTCAGATAACTCCTTAAATTCCAAAGGAAAAATACACCTGACACTATGCTCCACAGTCACCTCTAGTGAGTGTTTAAGGAAAAATGATTTCACCATACTAATGAGCATACTAGTTACCAAGCAGAAGAAATCAAGAATTCTCTTATACTGTAACCATTCAGCCAGAATTCCCAGCCCAAGTAGCATCACATCGTCCACAAAAAGCGTATGGGTAACTGATACACCAGCTGAGACTTTGATACCCACAATAGAGCCCTCGTTTTTAGCTTTGTGAATAGAGAGGCTTAGCCCTTCAATGATCAGCAGAAACAAAAGGGGAGAAAGAGGGCATCCCTGACGGAGTCCCCTAGACGCCTTGAAGAAATCAGTTGGATGACCATTGATAAGTACCGCATAGTTGACAGACGTAACACAGGCCATAATCCACTTCATAACCTTCCAAGGTAGTCCAATTTGAATAAGAATCAATTTGAGAAAAGTCCAATTGACTCGGTTGTAGGCTTTTACCAAGTCCAGTTGTAGTATGAGTGCCTCCAACTTCTTTTGATTAATACTATGGAAAACCTCCTGTGCCACTCCAACCGCGTCGTGAATCTGCCTCCCATCCAAAAAACCGTATTGTTCCATAGAAATGTACGAGGACAAGATCGGTTTGATACGTTGTGCAATTATCTTAGATATGATCTTGTATACTAAATTGCACAAAGCAATCAGACGGAAATCATTAAAACTCTCAGGATGTGTTGATTTAGGTATCAGTGCCAGATAAGTGGTATTTAACGCCCCCGAGACCAGTCCCAAGGACCGAGATTCATCCACAGCATCCCTAAGGTCATTCCCCATAATTTCAAAAAAATGTATGAACAGTTCCACCATCCACCCATCCGGCCCAGGAGATTTATCCTTAGCAAAGTCCCGAAGTGTGTTCTGAACATCTGTGCTAGTAATAGTCTCAAAAATTTTGTCCCCCTCCACATCAGTGAACATCCGAGGATATTCCTTTATAAGCTTAAACTGTTCAGGTAGGGACGTAGTTACAGGATCAGTAAAATAATCTAGAAAATGTCGAGAAGCCTCAGACTTCAAAACTTCATCACCACGAATCCGTCTCCCATCATGATCATTAAGATCCCAAATGTTATTTTGTATTCTGCGGCCATCAACATATCGATGGAAGAACTTTGTGTTTAAGTCACCAGCTTTAAGCCAAATAGCCCGGCTCTTTAAACGCCAGGACTCTTCATGAATGAGGAGTATTTTGAGTTTCCTTTCCTCCAGCATAGCAAGGCGGGCATGTCCAGATGGTGAGATGCCCACTCTCAGGGATAAATCCCTAAGATCACCAATTTCTAAGTCAAGCGCATTGAGTTCAGAGATCTGCTCAGCTTTTTTGGATCGTTCCCACTTTATAGTATAGTCTTTTAAAGACCCTAATTTGACAGCAAGCTTGTCCATTGCCGACCGATCCCTTGAAACATCGGTATTTGCCCAAAGTGATTGGACACCCTCATCATAGTCCGAGTCTTTTAACCATACAGAATTGAATTTGAATGGGTATACACGGTGATTAGCATCGATTTCAAATTGCAAGATAATGGGGAGATGATCACTGATATGGGTCTGCAGGCTCCAAGTTCTGTATGAATGAAAAGAGCTCAAAAGTGTCTCAGATATCAGATAACGGTCAATACATTTAGAGATCAAATTCTCATCTTGTCGACCATTTGACCACGTAGGGGTCAATGGCCTCGGTTCCACATCAACCAGAGAGTATGTGGAAAAAAGGTTTCTAAAGTAAGTCCCCAGAGGGTCCCTTCTGGCCGCTCTACCCCAGATTTCTTCAGCTCCCCATGAAAAATTCAAATCACCTGCAAGTATCAAATTATCCAATGCCAATAAATGTCCCGAGCATGCCAAATTCCAGAAAGCTTCCCTGTTACTGTATGGCCCATAGCAATTCACAATATTTATAACTTTTTCAGATCCCCTAAGTTTGCCAGTCAGAAGTATGCCCAGCGAAGTAATAAAAGGATCCATCTTAAAGACCCCCGGGTTCCATGCAGCCAGGAGGCCACCAGAAAGACCAACCGCATCCATAGTGGACATACACCACCCCGGCTTAATTTTATTGAAGAAAATACGAGCTTTCTCCCCACATACCATAGTTTCTTGTAAAAAAACCAAATCGGGATTAACAATTTGTAGGACTCTTTTGAGGGCCAGTTGTTTGGGCATACCCCCCACACCCCTGATGTTTAAGGAGATAAAAATCATTATCGACCCCTGGCTAGGGATTTGATTCCTCTAAGAGCCCTGGTATCCGGAGAGACGGGAATATTCGGTACGTTTTTGTCAGTACCCCCCTGAGTGATGACCTTTGAATTTTTCCCCGCACTTCTCGTTTTTAATGGAGAGAAATCAGCTGCCAACCCGCCCAGCCTAGCCCCCTTCGCAATACATTGGTCGCCCAACGTAGTCAAATTAACAACAGATGGATTGTTATTCATCACCTCCATATCCGGGGCCAATGTCGCAGAGTCCGGGGGTTCAGCCATGGTTGTAATACATGGACCACAATCAACGACAACTCGATTATTTAAATAAATAGGGAGGGGTGTTTTTTTAACCATCTCAGAGTAGGAGGGGATGTGTAATACACGATCCCGAGCCTCCGGTTCACAGGTAGGTAAAGTATGTGAAGGATGGGTGACGGCCGGGGGTTCCGATAACAAAGGCCCATCCTTAATAGACGCAAAATCAGGCAAAGTCTCCTCGCAATCCGAGGAAATGATTACAGTAGGACTGTGAGTAAAGGCCGACGCCACAGGCGAAATGGGAATGACGGACGAGGTCTCCGCGGAGGAAGTACAAACAGGAAGTGGAACATCTGAGGTGGGAGACGCATTATCAGACGAGACAATTGGATCCTTTTCAGACTCAAAGGCAATTGACAGCTTTGGATATAAATGACTCAAATAATTACCATTGTTACCATTGTTGAGCTCCAATGCATTTATGAATTTAATGTCCAAATCATTCAAAGAATGATAAAAAGATGGGTCATTGGATTCCAACTTACCCAATAATCCCGCAACCGGAGTCGATATCCTGTTGGAGTAACCGTCAAGACCACCATTCGTATCCACGTCTTTGTCACTGCCATCATCCGAGGACCAAAAGGGATCCGCCCCCACTGGAAGACCAGAAGAAAATCGCTGGTTGCACTGCCGCCAAAGATGTCCCACTTGTTTGCAATTGGAGCAACGGAAAGGGATGCCCCAATAGTCGATAATCAAATCCAGCCGACGATCGCGCCAGTTGATGTGGAGAACATCAATGAGTCCCAAAGAGATGTCTACTTCTACCAAGAGTCGTCCCATGCGCCGGTTGAAACCTGTAAGGTGCTCCTCCTCCACATGAAGAAACCGGCCCAAGCTATTGCCAATAGCTTCAAACGCCCCCCGATTCCAAAGAGCAAGCGGCAGGCTAGTTATGAGAACCCACAAATGATGCAGGCGAACAGTGGTGGAATCTGGGTCAAAATCAGTATACCACTTCTGTAACATAAGGCTGCCAGCACCATGTAGCCACAGCTGGGCTAAAATAGTAGAACAGTGAGCTTCCTGCTCAAACTTGAAACCATACCAGCCACAGGCCAAAGCAAATACCTGAGGAGTGTAACCCACAATGGGCTTCCATTTTTCAGTAACCCAACCCACAATGTCCTTTTGGTCCATGGCAAAATAGGAGAATTTCCCCACCAAAACCATCACATTGAACTCGACGAGCTCTTCCAAGCCCCGGTCCCGTCCCATTGTTAGCCAGACCTCCCCGGGACGACAACAAAACTTCTCACTCAAACGATGAGCAGCACGAGAGACATACCGTGTTTTCCTCTCCTGCACATGAGACGGACAGGCTCGCGTGCTATCGACTGACGGGTCTGAGCCCGATGTCAACCCAGAAGCTCCTGATAAAGGCAAATGGCCTTTTTTTGCCCCATGTCTGGCACGTGGAGCTCTTTGCCTACTACCCGAGGCAAGTTGACGTTTTCCATGCAGCTTATCTCGAAAATAGGAGTCAGGTTTAAATAAACCCGCCTCTTCCATTCTGTATTCCGAGGCGGTCAGGGAGTTCTCCGCCAAAACTTGTGGATTCGCCACATGTTCCCCCATTGTCAGGTGGAAGCCGCTCATGCTAACACAATAGAAGCTTCCAGCTTCCAGAAGTGTAAAGAACCCGTGCAGCTCCCCTCAAAAGGAAACAAAACCCTAGGTTCGCAGCTAACCGTATGTAAACCCCGACAGGTTCCAAGAAGATGATGATGCCCAGGAGTAAGGGCCTTCGAAAACATAGTTCGCACCCACCCCGGTTATAACCTTGACAAAGACCGGCGGCACAGGGATCGACGAACCATGAGCCAAAACACAGCCGGAACCGAAACACCGCAAGAAATCAAACTGCCAGAAGTAACAGATCCCCGGAAAGCCATAAACCCCAGATATCAACCCTAGTTCGCCGGAAGCCGAGCAGCAACAGGTCACCGAAAACCCCAACTGATTCCAATAGTTTATATGAAGCCCGGACGGATAGGTCGATCTCACCCCAGGTTACACAAACTTGGGTTACACATCATCATCACCCCAGGTTACACAAACCCGAGACAAACACGACAAATACCGACCAAGTGTAAAACTGTCCTGGCAACAAAGGAACCGGACCCAGAAATAACAAATGTCACCGGACCAGAGTATAAAAACCCAGAAAAATCGAACCCCAGGTAAAATGGTCGGAACCAGAACAACAAGACTTCAACGGTCGGGAGCAAAGATACCCAGAAAAACCGAAACCCCAGGTCGTAGCTAAAACCGGAGCAGGCACCAAATCTATCATTTAGTGGATATAAAACCCCCACCAGGTAGTTCTTGTCGCTATCCACAGCATGTTGGTAGACCCCAATGAAACCAGCCTTCTATAACAAGAAAACCAAAATATCCAAAAATAAGAGAAATGCGGCACCTATATGGGGAATGTGCGAGCTGTTCGAGGGTATGAAGACCTCGGCGTCACCCTGAGAAAGCCCATACCCGCACCTGCACCAGCATCATCATCTACGAGCCACCATCATAGCACCGCCTTCGGAGTTGCAGAGCCGGCTTTACCGCCTTCGGAGTTCAATTTCTATGTTACAGCTCACAATACCTCTCTCTCTATATAGATGAGTTTATTTATATTTTTATTGTTTCTATTTTCTTTTTAATTTAATTATTTTGAAAGTAAATTTTTATATTTTATTCGTTTGTTTAAAAATAAATTTAAATTATTTAAATACTAAATTTCTATATTTTATTTATTTGATTAAAAAGAAATTTAAATTATTTATATTAAAATTTTATTAATTAATACCAAACCATAAAAATAGTTAACTTATTAATGCAAATATTTTCAATGTGGAACTTCATCACTACTCATATAGTTGTATAATGAGTCATAAATTTGTAAGCAAATCCTAAGCTCTTCTTTGGACTCTTGATTTTTAGTAGTCACATGTTTTGGGTTTAAGTCAACTCTTAAGTCGAGTTCTTCATTATTTTTTATTTGAACTTTTATGAAGTGTTAAATAAATATTTTTATTCAGTATTTTATTAATCATTTTATTTAAATCTAGCATGTTACGGCATGATAGATTTAAAGTTGAAAGTTAAGATGGATTAATATTAATTACTCGAAAAAATCTTCACCTTATATACTTATATAGATTGCAACTACTCTTTAGATAACTATACAATATGTATTGTTTATATTCTTTTTGGTTTTAAATTTTAATTAAAGTGACATTACAATTTTTTTTGTTAATTTATTTAAAAAATGAAGGTTGAAAATCAAAGGGATTATCCTCCATATTGAATTGTAGAAAGTGTTTCTCCATACAATCATATCATGCTAACAACATTTTTTTTATAAAATTATTTCTTTTAACAATATCATATAATCTTGCAATTCAAAAATATGTATAAAACATAAAAGTTGATTTAAAATGATTTGACCATAATAAATATTTAAAATTTTCAAAATGTATTTTATAAACTTTGAGTTTCATAATTTTTTCTCTCTCCAAAATTATTTTTTCAAAGAGAAAAAAGTAGTTTTATTTGAGGAGAATGAAAATACAATCATTAGATGTTAGGAGCATAACATCATATTTCCAGAAACAAAAAACTGAGCCCCAAAACCTCCAAAAAAAATAACATGTGTCCAATGGCACTCTAGAAGTTCACTATTGGCTCATGTCGAAACAATCTCCAAAATTTAAACAAAGACTTAATCATAACATCATATTTCCAGAAACAAAAAATTGAGCCAAAAAACCTCCCAAAAAATAACAAGAGTCCAATGGCACTCTAGAAGTTCACTATAGGCTCGTGTCGAAACAATCTCCAAAATTTAAACACACACTTAATCACTCTATTGAGTTCTTGCATCCATAATAAACCAGACTCGACAAAAAAAAATGATGCATAGCTACTTGATAATAAAAAAGTGATAATGGTATCACTCCAACTTGCAATGGACTATCCCTATTCAAATTCAAATAGTTGAAATTGTCCCTCCTATAGATTTAACCTAGGTTTATAAAGTCTATCTACATCCAAATTGAGCTCTTGATGAATATGTTCAAATTTAATGTCAAGAAAAAATCCCACAATATCCTTGAGCTAGTGAGCCACCACTTGGAGATCAGTATATTGTGAAACCTAACTTTGCTAATATGAAGGCCTTTCTTAATTCTGCAGGTATTATTTTTTTTTTCCGAACAATCCGTCAGTGCGGACACTAACCGATCTCCCTAGTCTAAATGTGATAGATATAGAACATATCAAGACATAACATACAAATTTTTCCTAGATTAAGCAAATTATCAAGAATATAGATGGATCACTCACCTCACAAATGAAGTGATGTCTCCTTGTTTGACGTAGCCCTTGATCTTTAGCTGCAACGTACACAAGAGACAACAAACAAGTGGAAACATACAAGTGATAGTAATATGTAATATAAATTAATCTAAACTAATAGTCAAGGAAACCAATTATAAATATCTATAATGAATGACAAATCTTTATGGAAAGAATGTATATTTACTATATTAATGAAGAAATAATGGAGAAGAGATTACAACCAAGCCTTGACGTCGCAATTCCTTCCAAATGACCTTTTCCTCAAGGATCCAAACTTGCCTCCAATGGATGAAAGGGTTCTCACTCTAGCAGAATTTCACCAACATTTAGATGCTCTAGTCCTTCCTCCCCTTACCATGAAGAGGAGGCTTACATATATAGGGCCAAATGGATAGAAGGAGTTGAGGATTTGATGGAGAAGGCTAAGGGATCATCCCAAGAAGGTAGGGGATCGAATGCCACCTTTGCTGATATCTTGGGATAAGACTCCACGAAGAGATTCCTTCAAAACAGCATAAAATTCCTCGATAGTGATAATTTTTCCCATCTTCCTACAATCTTCCTCTCTAATAAAACAAGGGAAATTTCTAGTAACATTAAGTTGGCTCATCAAATTAGAAGAAGAATTTATGGTATAGTGGTTCTAAAAGTTATTCATAGCAGCCTGCTTCAAGAAAGAATTATCATAAATCACCTTATCCGAGTCAACTTTAATATCCCAAGTGGAATTGGTTACTCTTCTCTGATTTACAAAGCGGCGGAAAAACTTTGTGTTATTGTCCATGGCCTTCAGCTAGATGGATCAAATTTTTTGTCTCCATGTTTCCTCAATTTGTCCCAGAATTTTAGTTTTGGTAGCCTCCAATACAATGACCTTGTCTTTTCCATCCAACGATAAACTACCCTCATTCGTCCCACTAGATAATACCTATAGTTCAAACTCACTATCTTCAAGGCTTGCTAGATTTTCATCCTTCTTTTTTCTCTCCCAATCCTTAACCACATCTTTCAGTTTAGTAAGCTTCTGGATCAGTCCTAGGAGAGCAGAAGAGTAAGATTCTATGGAGAACCATTTCCATTGCTCATGAACCATATCATAGAATGAGACATCATCCAACCACGCAGGGTTGACCTTGAAGGGATATACAGTTAAAGACTTGTCTAACTATAATTGAAGTATGACATCCTTGTGATCAGATATTCCTACCGAGTAGTTCCAAGTGCGGTACCTTCCCAAATGACCACACAATTGCTCAACCATAAAGAAACGGTTGAGCCTCTTTACTATCCATGCACTAGCTCATATTCTGTTGGACTAGGTGGGGGATAAGGCATTGGGATCAATGACAATAATATTAGCTTCTTCAAACATGGAGGAGAAGAAATCTACTAAAGTATCATTCATCTTTCCGGCTCCCCAAACTTCATCAACAGAACGAGGAATATTCAAGTCACGTACTACTATAACAAAATCATCTAATAATATACCCTACGAGTTGACCTTTTCCTAAAAGGGCCTTCTATTATGGCAAGGGCCATAAATGTTTAGGATCCAAATAGTACCCTTAAAGCCCCTTATTTCCCCTTCCAAAAGTGTTACACCAAAATCTTGTCATCATGAGTTATGTGTCCTTCACTTGCCCTAATTCCTGAAAGCATGGATCCCAAATTGACCGAGGGAAGGGAGTTGTTATGGTTTTTTCCCTATGTCACTACAAGATTTGAACCCAAAATCTGACGAGAAAATCTAACGACCTCCGACGAAAAGGACTGTATCGTCAGATTTCACCTTAAAAATTACGAAATTTGACGATTTTTTTAAAATTGATAGAAGGCGCCATCGGATATCTGACGGCTCGTGGATATCCGATGAGGTCCCTGGAAGTGTTACCAACGTTGTCATATATCCGACCGAATATTAATCCCAAGGATGTCGAATATCCGACCTAATATTAAGCCTGAGGATGTCGGATATCCGACGACAAGCGATACCCTAGATGGTCGGATATCCGACTGCTTATGATTCCCTAGCTGGTCGGATATCCGACATCTACTCTCCAATGGTAACTAAGTTCAAGTTGTCATATATCCGACGCAAGGATGACTTCTAAAACCTATAAATATCAAAACATTCCGACATGTTTGCTATACAAGCGACGGTTTGCGGAAGTTTTTTTATTCGGCGGACTGTTTTTAATTATTTCCATTGTTTTTGTGATTAAAGCGAGCGAATTGTGGAGCTTCATTTTCTAAGATCGATAATATTCATTCAAGATCTTTATGAGAAAATGTCAACTAGCAATATTCCTGATCCAGACGAAGAAAATTGACAATTGCTTGCTAGATTGTGGGAAGGAGTTGAAAGAAGGGGTGATGGGTAATGCTATTGTCCATGTAGTCAATGCAGGGGCTTTAACAAGAGAATAATTTTGATCACAACAACCACAAAACATTGTAGGGAGCATGGGCACGCTGAGGGGGGACATGAATACCATCCATTTGTAAGTTTTGCATTATATATGTTTTTATTTTGATTGCTTTTGTAAATGTATGTATTATTTTAATATTTCTTATATTAACTTATATCTATTGATCGTGGTTTCAATAGATGGGGACTAACATGGACAATAAATATTATTTTAATATTTAATATTTATTATAATAATTTTTTCTTTTGTGCATGTTGAATCTATGGTAGAGTAGAATAACTCATTTATTTGTTCGTTAGTGAGACTAACCCTCTCACCAGGGAAAGCACTTAGCTCTCTAGATTTGTGACACATTTCATCATGATAATAGAAATAACGACTATATTGGCATGTTGTAATTTCTCTTCTATTTTCTCTATAGAAACCATAGCATCGTTTATCTTACCTTAGTGGACAATATGAGAAATTTTGAGTTATATTTGAGTAGCTTTGCTCAATAATTGGGTCAATTATTATGTCTCTTGGATAGTTTGGATGCACCTATTTAACCAATAGTACAATTGGTCGTTGTTCTTTTCATCCCAACAATACAAAATTTGTTACATTTTAAATGCATCACAAAAATGTTTACATTTTGCGTTTGAATTTCTTATATTAACTTTTATCTATTGATGGTTTCATGAAAGTATAAAAGAAAGACATCCTACGGCATATTGTCCAAAGGAAGTGCTTCCATAACAAGTATTGGAGGAACATGGAGCTATGAATATTAATGGAGAACAAGTTAATGATCACATTGAAGAAGATGATCATACTGATAACATAGTTGAAGATGATGTTACAAATACTTTGATCCATGATTCATTTAATGTTAGAATGGATGATGGTGATGGTGATGATCATGAAAATGATGATAATTTTAATGATATTCATGATATACCTCTTCTTGAGAAGGCATACCAACCCCTTTATGAGGGTTCCAAGGAAAATCTTCTCTCTTCTATATTGTTGATAATGAACTTGAAGGTTATGAATGGTATTTCAAACATATCGGTCACACGGATGTTAAGGTATGTAATATATTCCATCACATAATATATACGATCGTCTAATAATTTTATTGTTAATTCATAATATATAAGTCAAATTAATACGGATGAAATGTGTTTCATTAATATTATTTATATATTATATTAACTAGATTTTTATTTTAATTTGTTGTAGCATGATAGGTGAATACTTGTTACCACCGTCAAATATTTTACCTCGCACATATCGAGATTTATCTGCCATCATGAAATAAATTGGAATGCAGTATGAAGCAATTCATGCATGCCCCGATGACCATGTTCTATATTACAATCAGTATGAATTTGCAACAGAATATCCCGAATGTCATATCAGTAGATATAGAACAGATCAAGTAACAAAAAAGGTGCCTCGCAAGGTTCTACTTTATATTCCCATTATTCCACGTTTGCAACGACTGTTCAGGTGCAAAAACATAGCGCAATTTATGGATTACCATGCATGAAACAGAAGTCAAGACGACATTATTCGCATGCTTGCAAATGGGTCTGTATTTAGAGATATGGAGGAAAAATGGCCTCACTTTAAAGAAGAACCTCGTAATCTTAGGATTTCTTTGGCAGCAGATGGTGTCAATCCATTTGTAGAGATGAGATCCATTTACTTGGTGTGGCCTATTTTTGTTATCAACAATAACATTCCTCCATGGTTGACAATCAAGAGGGAGCACATAATGTTGTCGATGATTGTTCCAGGTATATTGTGTCCACAATTTTTTTTTTAATGTAGTGGTATCTCATGATTTGTCGTATTTTTGTCGCATAATGTCATATATATATTTAATGTTTTTCTATTGTGCAATATGGTTTATATATCTAAATGGTACATCTCATAATTATATTTTTTATATGTTCAAATCAATACGGTAAGTACCAAGTCAAAGATATGAATGTATATATCGAACCTATTATTGATGAGCTACTGAAGTTATGGAATGGCATCACTATGTATGACGTATCTAGACCAATATAACAAAGGAAATTTCAATTCCATGCAATGCTTGTATGGACAATACATGATGCGCCAGGGTTAACCCATTTTTGCGGTATGTAATTATAAGTTCCACTTTATTTGCATTTAATTTTACGAACTACTAGTTAATATACTACACACGCATGTTTTTCTAAATAATCCAGTCATTTTGTATATAATTATAATTGACATAGATATTCCATCTCTTTATGTAGGTCTTCAGGCTAAGGGGAAATTTGCATGTCCATTTTGTGGTCCTAAGATCAAATCTCGTCGTTCAAAAAGCTTAGAAAATGAGGTGTTTGATGAGTATAGGCACTTCCTCTCTAAGAATCACAGGTATCGAACTACCGAAAAGCATCTGTTCAATGGAAAGCAAGAGACTGCATTAAAACCGCAGAGAATGACACCTCACCTATGGAAGTTGCAATATAATAGAAATCGTTAAGGTACGTATGAATCATCGTATATGAAATGTTATATTGTATTTTTTTATTGTGTGTTGTTTACTGTAATTGACATTGATTTATGTAATTTCTTTATAAACTACTATTCATGATTGTCGTTCATGTGATCATGAAGGCATTAATGGGCTTCCACGAGGGATGAAAAGTTATCCTAGACAATTTAGTAGGTTGCCCTACTATGAGCACCTACAAATTGCTCATCTATTTGATACAATGCATATCGGAAAGAATGTGACTGAAACATTATGGCAAATATTGGATGGAAGGAGTGAGAAAGAAAAAATTGTCAAAATTTGCAAATACATTCA